>CM061230.1:101037914-101636780 GCA_030844895.1 Ambrosia x helenae | reverse complement strand
TTCCTCTTATTTCCACCTTCCCACCTCAACACATTCTTCTGATCATCAACCACATAATAACTATACTCCATTTCAAACCCCGCCGGAACCGTCAAACTCCCACCCCATATCAGTTCATCCCCTTCATGAAAAGGGGTCAAAAGAAGACCCTTCTTCACATTTCCAGACCCGAGAACCGGTTCAGACCCCACCCACAACAAAACTCTGACCCCCCATTGAGTATAATAAGGTATTCTAAACCTCACATTCACTGATACCAAGGCTTGATCTCAGAAAACAGCCCCAAATTCACCATTACTGATTATCCCCTAATCTGAAACAAATCCCACATAAAATTCTCAAGATTTCCAAAAGGGTTCCTTTATTTTGAACCAAAAAAGATTAAAAAGGCTAACTTTATTCAAGAAACACACAAATGAGATACACCCAAATGAAAGCTATCAAAATCTTGAATAACCCCAAATGTAATTTTATAAAATGGATATAAATACACAACATATTGAGATACCCATGTCATAAAATGTTTGAATAAATAGAAAGTAAACAAATTTAATAAAAAATGTAATGAAATATAATAATGGGTCAATGAATGGATGTAGTTTTTTTTTTTTGATCGGCGAACAACTGTGTGGCAACCACCCTGCGGGGCGCCGTGCCCAAGAATCGACTACTCGACCTCCAGCAGCCCCCGCCTTCTCCCGATGCGCGGAAACCCGAGCCCCACCCGCCCGAAGGCACGACAGTGTTATAGAACTCGGTAAAACCTCGCCGCCCGTCAGATTCGAACCGGCGCCACCCGTATTCGATCTTCACCCGGATACCAAACCATAATGTTGGAAGTGGGAATTGAACCCATGATCACCTAAGTGAACATAAGGCCTCTCCACCACTCCACCACTATGGATGGATTAATGAATGATGTAGTTAGTACCTTTGCTTGAATTGAGAGTCACTTAGTGTAGAAGGCGGTGTGTGTGAATATTAAAGAGCAGAATTTTGTGGAAGGGATTAAATAAATGAATGGTTGTTTTGAGTGTAGATTTTTCTTTGAAGAAAGATACAGTATATAATAAAAACAAAGAGAGTGGAAGTGACAAGAAGATATTATTATGGGAAAAAGGCTAAAATGTGGCTAACCATTGCTTTCACGAGAGAGTGGGTGTGGGGCGTGAAGCTTTTGAACGTTAACCAAAGCTGCATATTTATGAGGCTTGTGGAAGTTTGAGCTCCCTTGTCACGTGTCTTGATAAAAAAGGCTTGTGGAAGTTTGAAAGTATTTGTGGGACCGTGTTTGAAATGTGAAAATTATAGAAAAGTAAAATGGTTGAATGAAATAATATTATATTATTTAATTTGTGTGTTAAAAAAAAACTGACCAATACCTCAAACTCAAGTCCCCCACGCCAAATGGAGATTTTGCCGCCAAAGGGGCTCACGCCCTCTTCACATGGAGGTGGGGAATGGCTTTCACGCCATCCAGTGGCGGATCCAAGATTTTTTTCCAATGGGTTCACTGTTTTAGTCAGTAGCGGATTGGACATAAAAAAATTTCGGGTCGGTTCGGGTTGGTCGGGTCGGGTATCGACGTGTGGGTTTTTTCGAACGAATATTTTCCGTGAGAACTCCAACGTGTATCTTCGGCTCTTGCAAGTGACAATTCTTGATTCTTTCCACGTCCAACGTGTATTTTCACAACATTTATTCAATTTGCTACTTCTTTGACAAATTTACAAATGTCAAGATGTTTGTTTGCAAGGGCCTCTATATTCAAAACCAATTTTTAGGTTTTCCTTTGTACCATTATGTCTTAAAAGATCTTAATATACTATATACCACCAAAAATATGTAACTGGAAGATTCTGAATTATCGAGCAGGAGCAGCGGCGGACGGCGGTGGCCGGTGAGCAGTGGCGGCAACACTACCGAAGCAATGGAAACGACCTTCTCTACAAGAAAATGAGGCTTGAATTCCTTCTTTTTGTGATTTAAGTAGTTCTTTAAAAAATTCATGGATTACGGGCCATAATAGCCATCGCTAATGAGTTATTAACAATTTTTAGAAATATGTTTCTACAATATCCAAGGTGCTTTTAACCGTGTTCAAATAACAAATTTGTTGGGTATGCTATATAGTTGATGCTTAACAAGCAAGAAGAATCCATTCAAAAAAAAAAAAAAAAAAACGTTCAAAAAAAACAAGCAAGACGAAGGGGCAGTCCAAGAGCACAAACGTCTAGGGTCTAAATGGGCACATCCCCTAGTTAAAAAAAGTGCAGACTACATGTTTCGAACCTGCAACCTACATTTTGAAAGGAGGAAGACTTAACCATTGAGCCACTCACATTACATGGTTATGGGTTCATGATAATTATTCTTATGGGTTAATGATAATTATTCTTATGGGTTCATAGCTCATTTTTCCTATATATTTCTACTAAAAACGAAAACCCAATGGGTTCGCTTGAACCCGTACGGGCCTTATTAAATCCGCCCCTGACGCCATCCCCCCCCCCCCCCGTTACTCTAAGGCTATATGGTTTCTCCCACTTCCCTCTTCCTTTTTTTATTATTTTATTTAATCTATTATATATATATAGAGGGGGCGGTTATTGTGAAAAGTGACAAAAACGTGCGAAGTGTTACTTTGTACATGATAATTACGTAATGTTTTTGTATGTTCATGAAAGCATTACGTAATTATCATGCACTTTGTACATGATAATTACGTAAAATGATAATTACGTAATGTTTTTATATGTTCATGAAAGCATTACGTAATTATCATGCACTTTGTACATGATAATTACGTAATGATAATTATGTAATGCTTTCATGAACATACAAAAACATTAAGTAATTATTATGCACTTTGTACATGATAATTACGTAATGTTTTTGTATATTCATGAAGGCATTACGTAATTCATTACGTAATTATCATGTACAAGTGACACTTTGCACGTTTCATTACTTTGTATTTGAACCTGCCCCTATATATATATATAGGATTTGGTTCAAATGAGAACCTTTTCCCAAATTGAGAACTGGAGAACCATTCTGGGCCACACATTTCTCTAAGGCAATTTTTTTTTTTTTTTTTTTTTTTTTTTTTTTTTTTGCAAAAATCGCTGCTTTATATGTAAGAAAATTTTTTTTTTTTATTTTTTTTTTATTTTTTTTCAGTATACACATGTGTATAATTGCATTATACACATATGTATAATGCTATATACACATATGTATAACTGAAATATACACACATGTATAGCTGAAAAATGCTATATACACATATGTATAATTGCTATATACACATATGTATAATTGTCATATACACATATGTATAAATGAAAAAAAAATTCAAAAAAAATAAAAAAAAAATTTCCTTGCATAAAAATGTGCGATTAAAAAATTTTTTTTTTTTTTTTTTTTGCCTTTATATGAAATGTGTGGCTCAGAATGGTTCTCTCAGTTCTCAAATAGGGGTTGGTTCTCTTAGGATCCCTACCCTATATATATATAAGACACACAACTTCATCTCCATTTCCCCCTTCCCTGTTTCTCTATCTTCATCCCGAAACACAACTTCATCTCTACCGCCCACATAACCTCCGTCCACCGCCCACAAATCCATTCTTTTTCTTCCACATAACCTCCATCTCCATCTTCATCCTCTATCTCCGTTTTCATCCTCCATCTCCATTTCCCACGAGTGATTCTCGATCATCTTCTCCGGCCAAACTCCGGTAGACCACCAGCGGTCCATTCTATTTCTTTTTTCCAACGGTCCAAACCCAACTTTTACAACGGTCAAATCCATCCACCAATCAAGTCCATTCGGTGAAGTCGAGAGATATTTACCGATTGCACCGAGATTTTTTCGAAGGGGGTGTTCCCGATCAGGGGTGGTGCCACCTCACTCCCACCGAGCCCTTCCCCGACTCCACACCAAACAGCCTAAGGGTGGAGAGTGTGGATGCGGGTACCACCCACGTGTAGGTGGTACGCAAGCATTAACACCGCCTCTTCTCTCTCGGTTGATAAAATCGGTTAATGAAATCGGGTGTCATAAGCTGAGTGAAATTTTGGTCGTAATGGTCAGATTTTTTACGGTGTAGACATTTATATAAAAAAAACTTAATTTATTTCATATTAGAATACCATTCATTTCATCCAAATATATTAATCTTCACCATTCTTAACCCCTATGCATCTTAAAATCCATACAATCCTCACACACAAAAAACAACGCTGACGATTCAAACTCTTTTGGAGTAATCATTCCATCTGATGATGATGATGATGATGATATATTCTCAATGGATAGTAGCATACAGTTTTTGACGGATATTGTCTCGCAAGCCGTAGAACAAGACACTGCAACATCTAGTAGAAGATATTTGGAATGTGATCGTGAAAAAGGTCAAGAAGTTTAAATGCAAGATTATTTCGTAGACAATCCCAAGTGCAACGAAGCAATGTTTAAACACAAATTTCATATGTCGAAACATTTATTTTTAAAAATTGTACGTGACATTGAAGAGTTTTGCAACGTTACAAAAAGTGCACATCCGCTATTAAACAACTTGCAACAGGTAATCCTCCTAACAAGTACGATGAGTATTTATGTATGTCTGCACGGGTTTCGCGTGAATCTCTCCAATATTTTTGTAACACAATAATTAATTTATACGGTGAAGAGTTCTTACGTAAATCGATAAGCCACGATATTTGCGCATTTGTATGAGGTACACGGTGAAAACCATCATTTTCTAGGATGCTTGGTAGCATTGATTAGACACATTTTGTGGAGATCGTGTCCTATGGAGTTGCGTGGCCATTATATAAGTGTTGATCACTAATACCCGACTATATTGCTTGAGGTGGTTGCCTCACAGGATTTGTGGTATTGGCATGCGTTTTGTGGTCTGCCTGGATCAAACAACGATGCTAATGTTCTCCTTCAATCTCCAATTTTTTTCACACTATACGGAATGGAACTGTGCCTGATAGTTCATTTTACGTAAACGGTCGACTTTATAAACGTGGGTACTATCTTACCGATGGGATCTACCCAACTTGTTCAACATTTCTGAAAGCGTTTCGTAATCCGACTAAACTAAAAGAAAAGAGGTTAACGAAGGCGCAAGAGTCGGCACAAAAAGGAGTGGTCTTTCGGTGTTTTAAAGTCAAAATTGGGTATACTTAAGCGGCCTTTGCGACAAACAATTGTAGGCAAGATTAGGGAAATTGTGTATGTGTGCATGTTGATGCACAGCATGATCTTAAAGGACGAGGGACGAGCTATATCCTCGATCCACATAAGGGATCCACCGATCGAGCCAGGGTTTGACGAGAATGCTCTTAGGGAAATGCGAGATGAAAATATGCGTTACCAACTTCGATACGATTATGTGGAACACCTAACATTTCTTAATCTACCACAGTTCGATGAGCCGACAATCAAGAGTAGTTTATTCTTCTATTTAATTTTCAAAAAAAAAATCAATTTTAACTTAATGTAACTTTTTTATTTATTTGAATGAATTTTAGCTTTTGATTACTTAAATTGTATTTTGGAATTTAAAAAATAAATTTATTAGGGTAGTTTCCATGACCAAACCATACAAATATGTTGCTTTATGGTAGTTTTAGGGTAGTAAGGTAGAAATCTTAGGTGACAATCTACGATTGGATAGTGTTAGACCATGCGTAGTGGTGGGGCTTTATTTATAAAGCCCCTGTTTGTGATTGGTTGATTTTTTTATTTTTTTTAATCTTTTAATTCAAAATAATTAAAATAAAAGACAAATAAATATAAAAAAAATTACAAATAATATTAAAAACACAACTAATATTAAAAAAAAAATTACAAGTAATATTAAAAAAAAGTTACAACTAATATTAATTTTCATCTTCGGATTCTTCATATTCGTCTTCGTCCTCTTCTTCTTCTTCTTCTTCTTCTTCTTCTTCTTCGTTTCCTCCTGGGTTTGGAATATACCGAACCGACCACGCTTGTTGGACCAAATCCGCAGCTAACGCGTCATGTACTTCATGGTCGCGAAGTTCATGTGCGTTAAGCACTCTTTCTTGCATATTAGCTTGCGGTAGATCCTGAACGGCTTCCGGTACGTAATTTTGGCATATCGCTTTACCTTCATCTTCTAATATCATATTATGCATGATTATACATGCATACATAGCATCTCGCAGCTTGTCTGTGGTCCATGCACGAGCAGGGTTTCTTATGTAATGCCAACGCTGTTGAAGAACCCCAAAACATCTCTCTATGTCCTTTCGCGCCGCCTCTTGGACCTTTTTAAAGTGTGCCCTTTTTTCATCGTACGGGTTACTAAACGTCTTAACGATAATGCTATACCTCGGATATATTCCGTCAGCCAAATAGTATCCGTGTGGGTAGTAGTTTCCATTAGCGTAAAAGCGCCTTTGCTGCCCTGCCAGAAATGAAATCCTCAATAATAGGCGACTGCTCAAAAACGTTTAAGTCGTTGCATGAACCCGCAACACCAAAATAGGCCGACCAAACCCAAAGATCGACTGAAGCCACCGCTTGAAGAATAATCGATGGTCCTTTTTGGTCACCACGCGTGTGTTGACCTCGCCAAGCGGTTGGGCAATTATACCACCGCCAGTGACGACAATCAACGCTACCCAGCATTCCTGGTAACCCATGTTCATTCGTATGCACCTCGTAATTTTTTGTAAGTCGTACCAAGTGGGCCTTCTAAGATAACGGGCTCCGTACAACTTTATTATTCCTAAAACAAATAAATACAAATATATATAAAAAATAAATAGAAACATATATAAAAAATAAATGCAAACATATATAAAAAATAAATACAAACATATATAAAAAAATTGATCTACCTTGGCAAAAATACTCCAAAGAATCGCGTGTTGTTTTCTCGGCCATTTTTAAATACTCGTCGTTGATATCCGTCGTGTTGCCGTATGCGAGTATACGCAGTGCCGAGGTACACTTTTGAATAGACGTGAATTCCATCATCCCCCTAGCATCCGATTTTTGTTTAAAGTATGGAAACGCGCTTTCAAGATCTTCGGATATACGTAGAAATAAACGTTTGCTGATCCGGAAACGACGCCTAAAGATCTTTGGGTCGGGGTAAGTCGGGTTTTCATCAAAGTAATCCTTCATCAATCGAGCATTCGCCGATACACGATCTCGTTCGTAGTACTGCCTAGTTTGTTTTGGAGGTGTAGGCGTACTAGTTTCTTCAAGATACCGCGCCGAAAGCGCTAGCGCACTCGTAATGGCATCTTGCTCCAACTCTTCGTCTGTGGAATAACCCTCGTCGCCTAGAAACTCTCTATAATATTCTCTCGCAATAGATGATGACGCGGGGGAACCCATTTACTTCAAATATTGGTAAATATGTGTTTTGTATATATATATATGTGTGTGGAATTCAAATATATGTGTTTTGTATAATATATGTGTGTTGTATTTATATATAAAAAAAATAGCCGTTTGAAACAATAAAAAACGGTCACAAGACCGTTGCCGCCACGTGCCCTTTTTTCATTGGATGGATCAAAGTGTTTCAGGCGTTATTAATATAAAGCCCTTGCCCCTTTTTTGAAAATGGCGCCCCCTGTTTTGGTGTTGGGGGCGCTATTTTTGTCAAATTTTGAAAAATAAATTAAGCCCCACTACGGGGGGTCTTAGAATAGTTTATATGACCACACTCTCTACCCTAAGTAATATTATATTAACTAGCTAGGTTAGAGTCCCGTGTGTACACACGGTAAATGCACGAGTCAAATGAAAAAAAATTCTATAAAGATTTTGTTATACGTTAACAAAACAATATATTGAAGTTTATAGTTTTAACAAAAAATTCAAATGTGGAAAGCAAAATGGGCTAAAAGTCTTAAACAATATATTACGAAAGGCATATGAACATGGAAAATTGAAATGAAATGATTTAAATGACAATTAATTAATTACGAAAGTCATAATACAATAATTAAATTAGCAAACTAATTATATTACGGAAATCAATGAATAATGCTTAAAATTAGCAAAACTAATTGCAATCATTTGAATTATAAAAATGAAAAATTGAAATGATTTTAATGACAATTAATTATATTATGAAAGTCATAGTATAATAATTAAATTAGCAAACTAATTATATTACGAAAATCAATGAATATTCCTTAGAATTAGAAAACTAATTGCAATCATTTGAATTATAAAAATGGAAAATTGAAATGATTTTAATGACAATTAATTATATTACGAAAGTCATAATATAATAATTAAATTAGCAAACTAATTATATTACGAAAATCAATTAATAATGTTTAAAATTAGCAAACTAATTGCAATCATTTGAATTATAAAAATGGAAAATTGAAATGAGTTTAATGACAATTAATTATATTACGAAACTCATAATATAATAATTAAATTAGCAAACTAATTATATTACAAAAATCAATGAAAAATGTTTAAAATTAGCAAACTAATTGCAATCATTTAAATTATAAAAATGGAAAATTGAAATGATTTTAATCACAATTAATTATATTACGAAAGTCATAATATAACAATTAAATTAGCAAACTAATTATATTTCGGAAATCAATGAATAATGCTTAAAATTAGCAAACTAATTTCAATCATTTGAGTTATAAAAATGGAAAATTGAAATGATTTAAAAAAAAGAATAGTTTTTTAATAACAAATAGGCATATGAACTTCGAAAATTGAAATGAAATGATTTTAATGACAATTAATTATATTACGAAAATCATAATATAATAATTAAATTAACAAACTAATTATATTATGGAAATGAATGTATAATGCTTAAAAAGAGAAAAGTAATTGAAATCATTTGAATTATAAAAATGGAAAATTGAAATGAGTTTAATGACAATTAATTATATTACGAAAGTCATAATATAATAATTAAATTAGCAAACTAATTATATTACATAAATCAATGAATAATGCTTAAAATTAGCAAACTATTGCAATCATTTGAATTATAAAAATGGAAAATTGAAATGATTTTAATAACAATTTATTATATTACGAAAGTCATAATATAATAATTAAATTAACAAACTAATTATATTACGGAAATCAATGAATAATACTTAAAATTAGCAAACTAATTGCAATAATTTGAATTATAAAAATAGAAAATTGAAATGATTTTAATGACAATTAATTATATTACGATAGTCATAATTTAATAATTAAATTAGCAAACTTATTATATTACGGAAATGAACTAATAATACTTAAAATTAGCAAACTAATTACAATAAGTTGAATTATAAAAATGGAAAATTGAAATGATTTTAATGACAATTAATTATATTACGAAAGTCATAACATAATATTTAAATTAGCAAACTAATTATATTACCGAAATCAATTAATAATGCTTAAAATTAGCAAACTAATTACAATCATTTGAATTATAAAAATGGAAAATTGAAATGAGTTTAACACCAATTAATTATATTACGAAAGTCATAGTATAATAATTTAATTAGCATACTAATTATTTTGCAGAAATCAATGAATAATGCTTAAAATTAGCAAACTAATTGCAACCATTTGAATTATTTAAATGAAAAATTGAAATGATTTTAATGACAATTTATTATATTACGAAAATCATAATATAATAATTAAATTCGGTCAACATCAAAATTAGCAAAGTAATGTCTTAAATTAACCGACACATTAGTAGGAGATGATGTCGTTTTACCATTAATGTTTGAATGTAATGATTGACATTATTAGGCGTTTCCATTCGTATAATAATGGCGTTAAATTAGGAAATTTTGTGTTTACGTAGACTAATTTAAATCAATGGTGATTGCTTAAAATTAGCAAAGTAATATATAGCAAATAATACTATACATTATTACTGAATTTATTAAAAGAGTATAATACGAATGGTAACTTTTCATTATGTATTTGTATTAATAGTGGCGTTAATTTAGGAGATTTATTACTGTCTAGACTAAATTATGGGGTGAAGAGTAATTGTTTAATATGGTAAGTCGTTAAATTCGTATAATGGTGACGTTAAATTAACAGATTTTGTATTTGAAATTTGAATATTGGCGTTTAATTAGTGAAAATACAATTGTAAGGCTAATTGTTTACTTCAATTGTTATCCTAAATTACTGGTTTAATTGATTGGTAATCAGTAATTAATACCCAAGAAAAAACGCAAAGTATTATAGTAAGTCTAAATTTGCATATATTTGGGTATGGGTAAGAGATTAATATTTGAAATTTGAAAACCTTACAAATTTAAATAGAATCATAATTTAAAGCTGATGGATTTTTTTTATAATAATATTGCCGTTAAATTAGGAGACTTATTATGGTTTAGCATAAAATATGGAATTTCAAATGATAACTTATAAAATTGAATATAAACAATAAATTAATGGTTTAATTGATTGATAATCAATCATTAATACAACAAAAGAAATGCAAACTATTATGGTAATCAATACGAATCATAATTAATGAACAAAATTTATAATTTTTTATTTATTAATATAAATAAATGAGATTACAAATGTTATTAAATTACGTCAAAATCCTACTGAAGCATTCAAATAAATTACATAAAAAAGAATAAAAAGCAAAATTTAAATTTCTAAATTAATAATTTACCATTCTTAGTAAGAATATTTTTTTTTATATATTTGAATTATAAAAATGGAAAATTGAAATGATTTTAATGACAATTATAAAAATGGAAAATTGAAATGATTTAAATAATTTTAATGACATTTAATATTCATAATATAATAATTAAATTCGGTCAACAACAAAAAAACAAAATTCGTAAAAATATTGAAGAATAGAGAACCAGAAACATACCAAAACGGTTGCCGAAGGGTCATGCAAAACTTTAGAATAATCAAAACCGAATAAATCGGTTTGATAAACTTATTGAAAATACTAATGTATAAATCAGATTGATTTATTTGTTTTGATAAAAAAATCGGATTCAAATGCTTATTATCACCTGCAACATATTTAAAAAAAGATTAAATATTCTTTGTAAATGAGTATCACCGATCAAGTATATATCTAAATACTCTACTAATTAAAAAATCGGTATTAAGAAAAGAATAATCAAACAGAATAAATAGGTTTGATCAAATTCTTAAAAATACGAATGAATAAATCAGATTGATTTATTTGTTTTGAAAAAAAAATCGGATTCAAATAAATCAATTTCTGAATGAAGAACACATGCCTAAATACGGATGATTTCTTTTATAATAATAATGTTAAGAACAAATAATGAAGCGAAAATAATAATAGGAACTAACATTAGAAGAGTATGATAGGATTACCTTGAATCGTTTGTGGAGAATCAACAAAGTATGAAAGATGAAGAAGAAGGATAGAAAGGTTTGTTAGGAAGAAATGGAGAATTATGTTGTGGAGAATGAAAAAAATAGAAAACGGTTTATATGCTTGATTACATATTTTAGATCCAGTTTATAAATCAGAAAAGATGATAGAGACCTCGAAGAAAGAATGCAAAAGAAGAATGATGAATGTTGGTTGGAAGAATTGTTAAGGAAGATTGGAGAGTGATGGAAGAATGGAACAAATAAAAAAAATACAAAAAGTTATTTATAGGAAAAAAGTTGGAGCTCCATATACAAATGTGGATACCTCAGGCTCTCTCTAAGGGCTTCATTCGACCCGAGATGTATTCAATTATTATATAGATAGATGGTATTTGTTACGGCGCGTTGCGCCTCGGTTAAACTGGTATTATTCCGTTCCAAAATCGCGTATTCAAAACACGCTTCCAATTTCAAATAAGGCAAAATTTACAATCAACACATTAGACCCTATTCTAATAAAGCTAACAACATCGTCTACTGTGCCAATAAAAAAAGACGCCAACTTCCGACGCCCTTTGAACACTCATCTTCGTCTTTTGCGCCTCAAAATCTGAATTAAAATAAGAAGCCATGGAAATAGTTAAGGAATTGATTGGATGTGCCGGTTGATAAACTTCAAATTTTGGTTTAGCAATATAAACATTGTTGAAGATGGAGAATATTATTTACCAGAAGAAGATGGATAATATTCTGGCAATATAAATGCATTGATTATATTCAGAATTAACAAAAAACTGATATAAGTGTTATATTCAAAATTAATAAAATGAAATAAAATAAAGACACCCAGTGTGCAGCACTAAATGAAAAAGGATTAACCAACATTAATTGTGCTAAATGAAAAAAGATTAACCAACATTAATTGTGATGAGTTGTTTAAGATATAAATAATTCTTAAATAAAAAGTGGATACAAAAACAACCAGCAGGTTCCAAACCCAGGTATATTAGTTAAAATCCAAAGAACCAAACCACCATACCACTGTCAAACAAGTGATTCAATTCAATATAATAGGTATTTAACAAAACAAAAAGGCAAAAAAAATTAAAAAAAAATAAAAACACTGTTTAAATGCATTTGCCTATTAATAGTATGATAATCTCTACTACATTATAAAGAGGGAGCAATGAGCAAAGATTTTCAACTTGGCAAAGTTAAGATGACATTTCAAAAGTCTCAAGTGTAATATCTAAATTGTTACCCCATTTCTTCTATTTATACCCTTGTGTACAACCTTTAATGCCAATAGTATAATTGTCTTATACACAATTTCTACCCCTTTAAATATGTAACCCTCATTATAAAGACCCAATTCAATACTACAAATGCCCAAGGCAATATAGCCTAGTGGCATCTTGGTGATGAGATAAGACTTAGGGACCATAAGGTCCTGGATTCGAATCTCACAAAGGGGGTTTTCTCATAATTATGAGTTTCCTCCTGAATTGGTGACTTGGTGGTGGAATATGATCGCGTGGAAACATTGGTGGCACGATGATACTCCAGTGTTCCGTGAGTGATTCCAATTTGTTGGCCGTTCAAAAAAAAAAAAAAAGAAATACTACAAATCCCTTCCATTCCCTCATTTTAATTCTCAATCCCATACCTTTATATATACTCACCAGTGAAATTCACTGAATTAATACCCATTCACACACCAATTCAATGCTATATCAGTTATACTCACAAATCTCTTCCTTCTCTCCTTTACATGGTCACCAATTTTCATTCTGCATCGTACATTTGTTGGTTCACTTCCAAGTTCCAATGTTTTCAGGTTACCTCTCATCTTTTTCGTACATTTATATTCTTGTTGTGATTGGTTTTTAATTTTATTTGTTGATGGTTTGAGCATATGCAACTTTTTTTTTTCTTTTTGAACATTTTTATGAGAAATATGTCCAAGTATTAGGTCATGTATCATTGAAGAATTTGATCGTTGTTGGTGTAATCATGGGTTGTTTTTTATTCAACTTCAAAGGATTTTAAAAATTGCCTTCTTTTGGTCTTGTTGAGCTTGCTATAAAGACCAGATGTAAGTTGTTTAGGTGTTTTATGTTATCATCTTGTCATAGTTGTCATAGTATCGAGTCGCGTCGGGTAACGGGTCAATATGAGCAATTCTATGCTAAGGGACTAAGGGTTGAAATGGGTCTGGTCAGGTTGCTTCGTAACGATGCTTTTAATTATTATTGACCTTGGTGATTGATTGTTAACTTATGTGCAGGCTAGTTGCAATGCAAGGGATTATTGCTGAGCAACTCGCGCCAAGGTCAAGAATAATTAAAAGCATCGTTACGAACCAACCTGACAAAACCCATTTCAACCCTTAGTCCCTTAGCATAGAATTGCCCATATTGACCCGTTACCCAACGCGACTCGATACTTAAATTGTGATCATTTTACTTTTGTTTATTATTCAGACATTCGCTGATGTAGATAGTAAGGTGATGGTAGGATCGACCAACAAAAATGGAAAGAATATGTCGACAAACCCGTCACTGTTGAAGAATACGAGTCTTCCTCATCTAATGTAAGCCCTAAAACTTACATTGATGCAAACTTCCCTTAAGTTAATATTTCATTAACTAAGATAATCATGGATATTGTTATATTATACTCACTTGCTCACCAACCATAGCTTACCTTATCGAAGTTACCGTAACGATGCTTTTAATTATTCTTGACATTGGTGATTGATTGCTAACTTATGTGCAGGCTAGCTACAATGCAATGGATTATTGCTGAGCAACTCGCACCTAATCTAAAGTCATTTGAGTTGAAGGTATTTGTTGTTTAACTTGAAACATGTTTGCTTAATTACAGTACCAACATGTGTGCCTTTTGTTTCAGTAGCAACATTACTTTTTTTCCTAATTCCAAAAAAATAGTTCATCTTATATTAATGATTTAATTTTATTATTTTTCTCTTTGATGCAAACAAATATATACGTTTTTTGTATTTACCTATTGTCACACCACGCCAATGGCGGAAACATGTGGCGCAACGCTCGAAAGCATATCAAAGGCAAGATTAACACAAACTATATTTAATTAGAAAAGATCAATTTATTAGGATGTCAAAAATGAGTATCTCGTTACAATATTGCACAAAGCATTACATAAAACGCTGAACATTAAGTTTCAATGTGGGGGTATTTCCGTTTATGTTCCAACCCGATGGTAACAATGAATGAAACCCCGACCAATATCCGACATCCCGAATTCCACCGCACTAGCCCCATATCTATTCAGCACTTAGTTACCTGAAAGATATGTTTAAAAAGACGTCAATATATAAAATATTGGTGAGTTCACAGGTTTTAGTTTCATAACAACAACGTTTTCACAACCATCGACTCGACTCACTTTACCGTATAATTATTTTCCCATTAAATAATTATACTAGGATCTTGTCGATCGATATTTCGTTTTTACAACATGTGCGAAACCTGCACAACTGGTGGCCTTTGTAAGGAGTAGCTAGCTCCTACAAACTATGATGATGAGCAATCCCTTGAGCCCCATAACCAAACCAAGACTAAAATAATAATGCCCCGCTCCAAGTCGTTTCTCGGAACCCAACGACTTAATTTCAGAATACGTGCACCCCTGGCATACGCCGATGCATAATCGACGCTATCGATTAGGGGTGGGCCTTGTCAGGCACCAATAGTACTATCCAAATATTCCTTCGGTTTCATTTCCCTGAATTAATGGTTACAAAAAGAGGACTCAACCCCGAGTGGCGATCACTGCTCAAGTACTCATCATGCCACTTATCACATTTTATCCTTTGAAAACATTTCAACATGTGACAACATTTGACAAACATATCTTTCCCCCAGTTAAAAACAGTAAAATGGGGCTGTGAAACTCACCTGTTGTACAGCGTACAATCAAATAGCAGAGAATAGCAAGTCCGTGGTCAAGCACCTACGAACGTCCTAGTGCGTGTAAGTCACTAAGTCTATAGCGTATGCTTTTCCGGCAAGTTGTACACCCAACTCCCAACACCACCATTTACATATATATAATTCCCCGTTTAATTAAACATATGTCCTAGGTCCGTTGGTGATGGATTACCCTTGTTACAAGTTATATATATTCGCGTTAATATTTCTTTAACTTGTATAATATTATCCTCGACTCGACTTCACTTAACGTATAATTATTTTCCCATTAAATAATTATACTTAAGATCGTATCGTTCGATGTGATATATTTTAACACTCGACCCGACTCACTTTACCGCATATTTATTTCCCTATTCAAATAAATATACTAAGGTCTTGTCGCTCGATGATATATTTTTAACGCCCGACTCGACTCACCACACCGTATATTTACTTTCCCATTAAGTAAATATACTAGGATCTCGTCGATTCGGTATACATATATATATATATATATATATATATATATATTATTTACTCGTCTCGGTTTTCCTTCCCGTATATTTATTTTCCCATTAATTAAATATACTAGAATTTCGTCGAGCCAAATATATATATATATATATATATATATATATATATGTATGTATG
This sequence comes from Ambrosia x helenae, assembly GCA_030844895.1. Classification (NCBI taxonomy): domain Eukaryota; kingdom Viridiplantae; phylum Streptophyta; class Magnoliopsida; order Asterales; family Asteraceae; genus Ambrosia; species Ambrosia x helenae. The sequence continues at coordinate 101,620,775 of CM061230.1, read as the reverse complement.
TATGTATGTATTTTCCTCGTTAAGTCCATACGTTCGTTTAACGTTTTTAATCGTTAGATTATTTACGTTATATTTTCTCCCACGAATATTTTCCAACACTTAGGAAAGTGTTATGTATTTTTCACCCAAGTTATATATTTTAACTCCTTAAAATATATTTTTACTCATCTTGACGTAATGATATTTTTCTCGTTTGTCCGTTTTTACGTCTTAGTTCGTTAACACGTCCAAGTCCGATTTCTTAACTTATATATGTATATATAGTTAACCTTTTTCCAAGTCTTCCAACATGTGTTTTTTTTTCTAGAAGTATTATTCAACTTTCTAATTCTCAACACATATTACTTGGAAGTTTTTATAAACACTTTTGTATTTATAACACAAAACTTGACAACTTATATCCAAAAATGTTCCAACACTTTTATATTTCCATTTATATAAATGTGTTCATTTTTATATAAGTTCTCCCAAGTTTTAGTTTGTCTAACATTTTTATAAAAACCTTTGTTTTTATATAAATCCATATGTTAGAAAAAGTCCATATTTTTATAAAACTCCATTTTATAAAAATACACCTTTATACCAAATACATGTGTATGTTCACTAGCATTTACCACTTTAACAAGTCTTATATCTTTAAGTTAAGACGATTAAAGTCACTTTCAAGTTCATCCAAGTTTCATTAGCAAGTGTTACCCAAATCACTATTTTCTTCAAGTATTCATGATCTTAGTAAAAACTACAAGAATACTTAACATCCATCACTAAACTTTCGATTTATCCACACTAACTTAACACCATTTTAATCTTTAAAAATCATATGTTTCATTATTAAAAGCTCATTCAAGTTCACCCGTGTACAACTTGCTTCAAGCTAATAAGCATAAACTTTTTAAAGACAAAACAAGATCAAGAATACTTACAACTAGCACAAGGCTAGGGAAGCTAAAAATACTTGATTTTGATGGAGTTTAGTGTGTTCTTCCTATGTGGTTAAGCTCCAAGCTTGAAACACACAATGGGGGTTTGGAAGATGGATGTTTATGAAGGAAATTTGGAGTGTTTTAAACTTGAAGGAAAGTGTGTGGTTGTTCTTATTTATCCACGACACAAAGAAAAAGAAAAGGAAGAGTTTTTCTTGTGTTTTGATCAAGTGTTTGAGTCTTGTGATCTTTTATAATCTTATCATATCTTCCAATGATCTTTCAGGATCCATCACTAGATATTATATCATATAATAAGTTCATGTATGTACTAGGAGATTTAGATGATCTTGATGGATTGTTTTGTGGGTGTGTGGAAACTCACGACCACAAGGGAAAAAAAAGGAGTTTTCTTTTGTTTATGAAATGTTGAAGTCTATACTTCTTATATATATCTTTCAAGATTATGTAAGATTCACAATATCTAAATCTAGTCCTTTATATCTTTCCATGGATCTATTTGTACAAAGATAATCTAGGAGATGCGGAAGGGATGGATTGGCCGAGATTTTTGCAAGATGTGGAGGATCTTAGGAGATCATACAAGGACACAAGAAATCCTTTCCAAATCTCACATATATTGCTCATAATCTTCCATAGATCTTCAAGTATTTTTTTTTTTTGTACAAGAAAAGAAGATTTGGGTATAGTTAAGGGTTGGGACGGTTGGGTTGGGTATTTTGGTGGGGTCCCCAACATAAAACATTTGCTAATTAACTTGTTATGATTCACACATAACGTTCGGGCTTCGTTCGGGTTCTAATCGGATTTTATTTACGCATTATTTGGACATTATAATAGCCTCTAATAACCCTTAAACATAGCCTAGTTTAAAAGTTAGTTAGTTAATTAGGCTCTTGTTGGGTGAATTTATAAGTTATACGCGTACTGGGTGCGGTACGCGCACTTTATTCGTTACCGGGAGATTTGTATGTAAAGTTTTCACTTATGGTTTTGGAGTTCCAAAACACATTACATTTTGTGAAAATACCCTTTATTTTATATCCTAGGTGTCCGGGATCCTTTTCGTTTATTTAATTTTTACCGGGTAGTCACCAACGTCCGTACCGGACCAGTTTATTTGCATATGATCCTATCATGCTTCATCATTAAACGTGTGCATTCCTATGCATCTTATGGGGAATTTGCTATTCTCTACGGAATCAGTTAAATTAATCCAATTAATTTAAACATGCGCTTAAACTGTTAATTACATATACTAATTTCGTACGGAATCACATCGATTTTTGCCGGATGTTACACCTATACTTGAGGTTAAGCTTACAAGTCCCTGTGAAACTTCATGGCAAGGATTTGTGTTATTTTGCACTCTTGGTATCATGTATTTTTTAAAATATTTGAAATGACCCTTCTATATGAACAAAAAGATCTGACCAATGAACTTAAAAAAATGTTTATAACATTGTCGATAATGCGCTAACCCGTCTATGTAAGCAAAAAAATCTGATCAATGAACTCATTATCAGCCTTATGCGTGTGTGCGCTACATGCCTTACCAATTTTTGTTTTTATATAAGACGTAAATTGGCAGGCGTTTTGCTCTATTATTGTTCTTCGTGGTTCTTGATTCACATTGAGTATAACTGGTATGTAGGGAATAAGGTTTCAAGTTACAAGTCTTATTATTTACTTATTTTATTGATCCGGATGTAATAGTTTTAGCCATAAAGGATTTGTTAAATAAACTAAGATTAAAGAGATATAATGGGAATCATGGGTTCATATGTCATATTTAAAAGGTTTAAAGAGTATGCAATTTTTTTTTTTCATTTTCCGGGGATATCTCATTTGGAGGCTAAAATTAAGGTATGGGTGAAGAGTGAAAATGCAGGCATAGTCTTGAATCCAAAACAATAAGTTATTACTAAATCGGCAGCTCAAATCATTCATGATATAATGGAAATTAACTGGGTTTAATATACCAACTTGAATAATTAGAATCATAAATAGATGGTTAAACTAACATTTGGTTAGACAATACTGAATAATCTTAACAGTTAGTTTCAATAAACTGTTGGATTTGATTGGTCATATTGACTTGTAGTGACTTCAAGTTGTAATACCAACTTAAAGAGCACATCCAAGCACCTATATATGGTGTACGTATCAAAAATGTTTTTTTATTGTTTTAGTATAATTCCTTTTTTCTTATACAACTTTTACACATTTTGAAAGAGAATTTCTGATTCCCCTGTTTAGTGTAAACTAAAGACCCATCCACATATTTTTTTGTGTCAATATGTATATAGAACGTAACATGGTATCATGTAACTATCCTAATTAATGTTAGAAACTTCCCTGCGGTTAAGCGCGAGTGCTTTATATATATATATATAGGGGGAGGATAAATTGAAAACCAACTCGAGTTAAGAAAACTAAGAAAACCCTTGTAAAAACCATCTAAAATTTTGTAATTTTTTTTTGAAAAAATTACACAAGGTAACATACATGTTTTTAATCGTTTTGGGCCAAAAAAATAAAAAAAGCGCCGAACGAATATTTTTAAAAAAAATAAACAACGCAAACTTTGTAACAACGCTGTTAACATATGTTTTCTGCTTTTTAACATATGTTACAGCGCTGTTAACATATGTTTTCTGCCTTTTAACATATGTTAACATCACTGTTACAAAGTTTGCGTTGTTTATTTTTTTTAAAAATATCCTATCAGCGCTTTTTTTATTTTCATTGCCCAAAACGCTTTAATACATGTATGTTACCTTGTGTATTTTTTTCAAAAAAAATTACAAAATTTTAGATGGTTTTTACAAGGGTTTTCTTAGTTTTCTTAACTCAATGGGGTTTTCAGTTTATAATTTCCCTATATATATATATATATATATACACACACACAACTTACACATGATGTTTTTTTTATCATTTTAAAGTTTGAATTATGTTCCCGCCTTGTATTGTCGACCTTATCGCAATGCACGGGTTCCATACTAATACATATATAAGTAGGGTAAAGAGCTAAATTTAATATTTTAAATAATGCAACTTTAATAAATATGTTGTAATCATTTAAAACATATGGCTTACTTTTATCCAAATATCCCATGATTTTTAAAAGATCATAAGTTTTTCAAATGTTAATATTTTTTTTAAATGTCACTATAAAATAAACATTTTATTCTTCTTAATTTGAGTATAGTATTGCTAGAACCTTTTATTTTAATTTAACAAAAAACTATCATGGTATTAATTACCTTTGTCAAACACAATCTTATGAAACTTATAAAACAACTTATGCATTTTTTTAAAGTGGGTCATTTGGGGAGTGTTTTGCTAAAAATAGGAGTTCGTATCAAGAGCAATCGCATACAGTATGGAATAGGCAGTCTGAACCTAAACCTATTCGGTAGTGGATATGATAAATTTCACGACTCAGTACTCGGTTTATTAGTTACAAAAATTTTCAGCATGTTTTGTGATAAACAAAGTAACAATTATCTTCGAAATGAGTCGACCAATAAACCACTATGACACATTAGACAAATCCCACATCATTCAGTATTGTATTCATCCACATGAGATATATTGGGTTATAAGAAATGGTGTGCCTCACTTATCAACGTGTTTTAGGTGCAATAGGATTGGATGAGGGAAGAACTCTACAGTTAAGTGAAGGTTGTAAAAATCGTGATTAATCATCGATTAATCAGTGATTGATCGCTAGTCCTTACTTTACTGATTAATTTTGGGCTAATCACTCAATTAATCGGTGTCGTGATTAATCACCGATTAGTCGGACCAAATGGGTCCTAGTCGGACCTAAAAACTCAAAATTAGGTAAAAAAAAATGAATTCGAAGGGTCAAATCTGGAGCAAATCGATCAAATAAAACAAGTTCTTACCTCAAAATTGGATGATAATCCATGATTTAGAAGCAAAATCGATGAAACTCCATGGTGTATTTGGGTGGGAGCAGTACTAAGATGAGTTAATGAGATCTTTATCCGGTCAACCAAAAACATATTTGTGAGCTTCTTGTGGGCAAAACAACCAATATCAGTTGGTATGATAAGCAAGGTGTTACAAATGATATCATATCTCTTCTATAGTGGTTACGTTTACTATGGTTCGGAAAATTCATTGAAGCCGATGAGTCCCACATGGTATGTTTGCGACATTAAGGAAATCATACACCCTTATATTTTGTCATGGCCACATGAGAGATACTGGACCATAAAAAATATGTCCAACATCAAATTTCACCAACAATTTTTGGTCGCATTGGTTGTAGATGAGAAGAGAATTCTAGAATTAAGTGTGCCCAAAATGAGATTAGTACCATGATTCATGATTCTATTGAAAGTCTCCACCCAGTCAACAAAAAAAAAGGTATGAACTCCTTTGATCAAACTGGACAATATTTGTCGATATGTGAGGTCAGGTGTTAAACCCACTAAAAGAGGTGGTTGGGGCAAAATCATCATAAAACATGACCCTAGAGCTGCAAGCGAACAAAAAAAAACATGAACAAGGCCTTGTTCATGTTTGTTTGTTAAGGAAAATATGTGTTCACGAACAGTTCATGAACACTTACCGAACGAGATTTTCTGTTCCTATTCGTTTGTTAAGAAAACAATCATCTTCGTGTTCATTTGTTAATTTTGTTCATGAACGCACATGAACACAAACTGACATTCATGAACACAAACAAGCGTGCATGAACACAACCAAGTGTGCATGAACACAAAGAAGTGTTCATGAACATAAATAAACACAAACGGACATATATTAACTTTCCAATGAAATCGAATTCACATACATATTTGTTTATTTATTTGGGTTAAATAAATAAAAATAAAATAATATTAACATAAATTATAAAAATTAAAAACCTTATTAAACTATCGAACATAAACAAACATAAACGAGCACGTTACCGAACGTTCACGACCATAAACGAATGAACGTGGCCTCTGTTCATGTTCGTTCGTTTAACTAAATGAACAAAATATTTTGTTTGTGTTCATTTGTTTATTAAACGAATGAACACAAACGAACTTCCCGCCGAACTGTTCATGAACTGTTCGCTGAAAGTTCTGTTCATTTGCATCCCCTACATGACCCCATGGAATGTTTTTCAAATTGGGGATAATTGTTATTATATACTAGAGCACAGTCTAACCTAACATAGCTAATATGAACCTAACCACTATTTCGTGAATATTTCTTAATACATTTGTTTGAACTTCATTATAAACAAAACCTTTCTTCTTCGGTTGTTGAATCCAATACTGAAAATAAATAAAAGCTCATGAAGAAACACGAATCCTGGATTATCGTACAGAAGCTAATCTGGGTAGTGATTATACGAGGTTTTATAAAAAGGTGTGTTTATAAAAGTGTGTTGGTCTAAGGACAAGACCAAGGAGTTTAAGAGACTACTGATCAGAAGAGCCGAGCATCTAAACGTTAGTATAATAAACAAGGGGTTGAAAAAGATACGAAGGAGTTCTTAATCTTCTTGATGAAAGTATTGGTGAATATCGGATGCCAACAAAAGGAGAAGGAACTCCTCCTTTTGTAGTACCTCGACGTCCAACTTTCTCAGCCCATCCTTTACCTTTGATGGGGCCCGGCCCAGTTAGAGGTGTCTCTAAGTTTCCGGCCCAAGTCCCTAAGTCCAATGGTGCAAGTGGGTTTAGTAAAAAGAGGGAGTAAAAAAGGGGAATGTTACCGTCTTGGCGTAAGTGTACGTGGCGTCCGTTGAATGGACGCTAGTGGGCGGTGGATAATCATTCTTTTTCTTGGAAACCGGGGTCACTTCAGGGGTTGCAAAAAGTCTTCTGTCAGAGAGATATCTTGGCTGGGAGGTTGCCACGTCATCGTCCTTTCTGGGTGTCAGGCTGTGGGCAGCCTAGGATTGGCCGAGAACTCCGACGGGCAGCTTGTAGCGTCAGGAACAGTTGCCTGGGGCAGGAATGTGTATCTCGAGGCTGCCCCGGAAAGCATCTTTCAATCGTGTTGACGAAGCTTTGTCTAGCTTGTCTAGGAAGCTTCGTAATGTGTCCGTCCTGCCGATGTAAAACGGGTGGGCAGTGTGTGTCTGACGTTTGACGGGACGTTTAGCTGTTCCGCTGACGTAAGACGAGCGGGACAGCGTGCGACTGGCATCTGATGAACGTTAGCTTTCCGCTGACGTAAAACGGGCGGGGCAACGTGTGTCTGGCATCTGACGGACGTTAGCTGTTCCGCTGACGTTGTTGTAGGTTAGTGATATGAGTGTTTTGGTACCATATCCCTTCAGCTCAATATACAATTCATAATAATAAAAGCTCAATGATAAAATTTCATCACATAAAACATAACTCAATGCTGAAAATAAATAGAAAACGTACAAACTTAAGTGAACTGCTCGTTCAGAGGAAGTTACAATAAATTTAGCCTTTCATCTCGTTCACATGCACCTTAATTTCGTGTACCAACATCAAATCCGCTGCCTTGTTCTGTTTGTCGAAACCCCAACCTGCCATAAAAAAACCCTCATCTTCACATATGCGACTTTTTATCAATGTTTTGAAAACCGGACCGGACCGGCCGGTCCGACCGGTTTAACCGGAGTCCGGTAGCTCCGGCGGTCCGGTCATACCCTTTAAATCGTTTTGTGCAGTGACCGGCCGGTCAGATGGGTGGCCGGCGGTTCAACCGGAGAACCGCTGTTCAATGTGGTCGGACCGGTCTGATTTTAAACGATTTATTTCCTTCCTTCGTTGCCTCTAAACTCCTAGTCTCCAACCATCGGACCATTCAACCCCTTCGATTTGCATTTGAGACCAGTATACGATTGTTGGAAGAACGGTTTTGACAAAGAAAAAACCTGTAGTATGAAGAGAGAGAACATAGAAGTGTAAACTTGGTTGACGGCTGTGAATTTTGGTCATCCCATTTGTGAAATGTTTCATTTATACTAGGGTTTTATAATTTACATATATACCCCTTTAGTTTTTAAGTTATTTTCATAAGTTTCTACAACTTTAAAGTAGCTTTTAACATTTTATTTTCATTCAACTTGAACACCACATAAAATCGTTCATTCAATTGATGATATTGCCAATTGAAATTAAAACAAACACAAATTAATAATTATAGTTCATTAAAAATTATAAATTGGCTTCAAAGCATAACACATTTTATATTCTGTCTTAATTTAGATGTGTAATATATAGTTTTAATTTTTCAATACTTGTGGCGTCATCCGGTTCTTACTTCCGGTCCGACCGGTTTGACCGGTCCGACCAGTGAACCAGTAAGGAGACCGGTTTGACGTCCGGTCCGGTCCTGAAAACATTGCTTTTTATAATTGCCGTTGAATCCTCTTTTAACTATGACGGTGCGCCCTTTGAGCCCAAGCCCATGTGGTTTAGCTATTGACTTTAATTCTCATTGACTTTATATTATTGCAGCCCACTTGTGTTTCATAACAACCCATTTAGTCTATCAACAATCCAATTAACTCTTTGTGTGTAGTCCATCCACCGAATAAATAAACACATATACTGTTAACTGCTGTTTCTTTTTTATTCCTCAATCCTCATCATCACATGAGCCTCTTATCCACAAAACGGCCCCCAAAAAAAAAAAAAAAAATTATTAAATCTATGAAGTACTATAGTTATTAGGCCATAATAATTCCAAACCAAACTAAATCATCTTATTCATTCTAGTCACTGTTGACTTCGTTATGCAATCTCATCATTCTAGTCACTGTTGACTTTGTCATGCAATCTCAACAAACATGACCTTCTTTATTTTATTTATAATTATATCTAAGTTGGTGTAGGTTGTGAATCATAAGCAAACATGGTTTGTAATTTTACTTCTTGATCATTAGTATCTTTTTCGTTATAAAATACAGTAATATATTTATATTTTATACTAATATTTATAAATTTACACTCTGATTAATACAACTTTACCTAAAATGCACTGATTAAACACTAATATATACAAAACTAGCATATAAACATGATGTGTCCAACCGTGCATCACCGTTTTTTTCACGATTTACTTTTTGTTGCACTTCTTGTTCCTCGTCTTCAAACTCGTCTTCTTGGTATTCTTTCTATTCATCTATATCAAGATGTATTTAACGTGTTGGGTCATAGTGTTTTTAACATGCACAAACCTTTGAAACATATTGTATAACGCTATCTATACAAGTAGGGCTGGCATAACAGGTTACACGAACCTGTTAAGACACGAACATGAAACACGTAAACACGAACACGACACGAAATCTAATCGTGTCATTTTTTTCAAACACAAACACGGACCTGTGTATAACAGGTTAACACGATAAGACACGATAAGGAACACTAGTAAAACAGGTTAACACGACAAGACACGATAAGAAACATGATAAGACACGAACACAACACGAAAATAAATAGGTCTTAAAAAGATGTCGACATGTTATAGACACGAAACATGTTAAAGCCAAACACGAAACCTGTCAAAATCGTGTAGGTTCATATTAGGTTATCGTGTTCGTGTCTAAGATTCAAACCAACAACCCCTAAATCTTTTTTGTTCTCTCTCTGTCTCAAACATTTTGGACCGGTTCTCTTTTGGCGATTCAAATTTTGTTAAAAAGGTAAGTGTCACTTTAGTTTAATAGCTTATATTGTCTAAAACAAATGTAAAATATGTTGCATAAGTGTCTTATGCAGGTTTGATGAGGGTTGATGATCCTGTTGCTGAGATAGCTGATGTAGAGTAGATTTGGCATTGCTACATGAGGGTGGATGCTGTGGTGGAACAAGTTAATGTCCAAGTCTTCATGCTCGTGAACGTATTAAACTATTTGGGCCTTGCTGAGTGGTTTACATATTAAACAATCTGGAGCCCAATGTTTATATTATCTTTGGCATTTAGTCCGGCCCATCTCATAAAGCCCAGAAGTCTTTTGCCACGTTGGCAATCTGTGGCAAGTAGCACAAACGTGTGTTAGCCGTTGATCTTCTTTAATCCTGATCGTTTGTTTAGGAGAGAGAGTCCAGCTGTCAGAGCTATATAAGAGATTGTGTTTCTATACGTCAATCATATATCTCTCGTTCATCTTTTGTACTCTCTCTCAAATACTCTTACATAACCTTTCCAGTATCTTAGTTGATCTTTCCAGAGTTTTAGATCTGTAAACATCTTGTTTCAGATCGTTTATTGTTTAGTCTGGTTGTGTAGATCTTGTGCTAGGTTGTATTGATTTCTGGTTGTATAGGTTAGGGTTTTTCCCTGTATGTTTAAGAGTCTTTGTATGTTCTTTCCAGTTTGATCAATAAAGATTTAGAGTTTAAAGTTTTGATACCATAATTTTTACATGGTATCAGAGCTCTAGGGTTTGATCGCTCTCTGATAGAAGTTCTTCTAGAAGGATCTGTGATATCCTTCTATGGATCTTGGGGGTTTCCGCTGGTTTATTGTTCTTGGTTGAATCTGGGGCTGATCGTTCAGATCTGATCAGATCTGAGTTAAGGAGCTGATATCTGGATTGGAGTTTTTTTCTTTAGCTTCAATTGCACCTCCAATCGTGTAACCCTAAGTGAAGGTTATACGGTTGTGGGTTTGGCGAACCCTAACTTGGGCTGTGCTTGGTGAGATCTTTCCTGTTTTTCCTTATTTTTTTTAGAGTTGTCTTAAGGAGTCTGTTGCCAGGGCTTGAGTCCCTGTTTAGCTTTAAGGATTTGTCTAGTTATATCTTAATTAGCTCCCAAGTTAAGGCATGCGCAGGCACCCTTGAGTGATGAACCTGTGATCTTGTCCCTGGCTTGGTTTCGCTAATTAGGGTTTTTTTGTTTTCTTGATACTGTTTTTGTGATCTTGCTATTTGTGATTGTTTGCTGTGCGTGTTTGTTCTGCTATCTGTTAGTTTTTTCTGTAAATCTCTTTGAATAAGATAATATGGATGATAATGTGAACCTTGGCCCTAATTTAGGTGGAGGTGGAGATATTATTCCTCCACTTCCATCTGAAACCTTGGTTAGCAAATTGGGTGCTAGTGATCCATTATATTTGCATGCATCTGATTCAAGTAATCTTACCATTGTATCTGTTAAACTTAAAGGGTCAGAAAACTATTCGGTTTGGGCAAATGCTATGACACTTGCACTTCAAGTAAAAAACAAATGGGGTTTTGTGGATAAAACATGTGTCAGGACTGAAACTAATGAGGTATTAGCTAGACAATGGGATAGATGTAACTCTGTGGTCTTAACCTGGATTCTTAATTCTGTGAGTGATGAACTTTATATGGGTCAAGTATACTCTAAATATGCTAGTGATGTTTGGACTGAATTGAAAGAAACTTATGATAAAGTAGACGGTTCTGTAGTGTTTAATTTATATCAAAAAATAAACACATTTACACAAAATGGACTAACTGTTTCAGAATATTATCATAGATTAAACATCATGTGGAAACAGTTAGACCAAATTTTGCAACTACCCTCTTGTACTTGTAATGCAGCCACCAAGTTCAACAGTTTTAATCATATGATCAAATTAATGCAATTCTTAATGGGCTTAGATAGTTCTTATCAAGGGGTTAGATCAAATTTATTAATGAAAGAAGTATTACCTAGTGTGAAAGAAGCTTTTGCTATAGTTTCGAGGGAAGAATCCCATAGAAACTCTAGTGGACCTTCTAAAAAGAGTCAAACTATAGGTTTTTTCTCAAAATCTAATCAGTCTTTTGAGTCCAATAAGAAGTCAAACAAAACTTCAAACCAAGGTTTGAAGTGTAGTCATTGTAATAAAACTGGTCATACTATTGATAAATGCTTTGAACTTGTGGGCTATCCCTCTTGGATGAGACCACCAAGAGGAACACAAGCAAAGAAGGTTGTTGCAAACATTAGTTGTAGTGATGATAAACCTGATACTTCTGTTGGAAACTTGAGCAGTGAACAGTGGGCTAAGTTGTTGAGTCTGATTAGTGACAAGTCTAGTGAAACTCCTCAGAGTAATAATGTGTCAGGTAGCTTATCTGTTCCTTTCTGTGCAAATGTTCATGCTAAACCTATTTACTGTTTCCATGTTGGAAATGGAAGAATAAGGTTTGTATGGATTGTGGATTCAGGGGCAAATCAACACATGATAAACAATGAAGAGTTATTAACTAGCTATATAGATGTATCAGATTTAAACATTCGTGTTAAACATCTTAATGGAACTAGTGCCTTGGTAACTAAAATTGGAAATGTTGAAATTGGTAATGGGGTTGTTCTTTATGATGTGTTTCTTGTGCCTGAATACTCTGTGAATTTAATTTATGTTCATAAGTTAGCCAAAGACAACAAGTTGTATGTTGGGTTTGATGAACATAGATGTTATATACAGGATTTACACACCAAGAAAATCCTGGTGACTGGTAGACAATCTGAAGGATTGTATTTTTGTGGCCAATCTGCTATGAGTGGTCAGGTGTGTTATAGCTCTAGCAAAGTATATGATTTATGGCATGCTAGGTTAGGACATCCTTCAGATGTTGTTCTACAAAAGTTAGAACATGTTATTGGTCACAAAGTTGTTGCCAGTGATAGTCCTTGTGATGTGTGTCACAAGGCTAGGCAACATAGGGAGCCTTTTCCCTTGAGTGACCATAAGAGTACTTGTATAGGTGAACTTGTTCACCTTGATATCTGGGGACCCTATAGAGTTCAAAGTAGAGAAGGGTTTAAATACTTTCTCACTATTGTTGATGACTACTCTAGAGCTGTGTGGGTATGTTTAATGAAACAAAAAAGTGAAGTGTGATAATATTGTTGAATTTGCTAATATTGTGAAAACTCAGTTTAGTAAAACCATTAAGTGTTTTAGAAGTGATAATGGTCTTGAGTTTATAAATAACCAAATGGTCACTTTTTGTAAAGCAAATGGTATATTTCAACAAACTTCTTGTGCATACACCCCACAGCAAAATGGGATAGTTGAGAGAAAGCATAGACACTTGTTGAATGTTACTAGATCTTTGTTATTTCAAAGTAATCTACCTGTTTGTTACTGGACTGAGTGTGTGTTAACTGCTGCTTATTTGATTAATAGGACACCTTCCTCTGTGCTGAATGGTAGAACTCCTTATGAAAAGATGTTTGGTTTTGAACCCTTCCTTGGTCATTTGAAAATGTTTGGATGTTTATGCTTTGCAACTGTTTTAAATGATACAAATAAATTGAATAGTAGGGCTGAAAAAGGAATTTTTATTGGATATTCAAATGAAAAAAAGGGATATAAGATTCTAAATTTGGAAAATAAATCTATATTTTTTTCTAGAGATGTGAAATTCTATGAGGAAATATTTCCTTTCAAAGAAAAACATATTTTCAAAAACTTTAATGAAAACAGTTTAGAACATTTGAATTCCCAAAACTTTTTTGACTTGTATGAAACATCCAAACATCATGAAGAACCCAATGATGATGGAAGGGGTCTAGGTAAGACTGAGTCAGAAACATATGGGTCACAGCAGTCACAACCTTCCACCAGTGTTGCTGATCAGCAACATAGTGGTAAAGAAGTTGGTGACAGGGCTGTGGATATGACATATGACAATGAAAATAATTCCAAATCTGAGGGCAAGGACTCAGTCAATTCAAATGAAAATGAAATTGAACAAAATACTGTTAGGAGATCTTCTAGAAGCACTAACTTACCTAAGAAGTTTAGTGAGTTTGTTCTTGATAATAAGGTTAAATATAGCATTAATAAAGTGGTTAATTACTCTAATTTGTCCTATAATTGCCAAGTGTTTGCTTCTGTTTTAAATAAAAGTTTTGAACCTAGGTCTTATAAAGAAGCTATTAATGATCCTAATTGGATAAAAGCCATGAATGATGAACTTGAGGCTTTAAATAGAAACAACACCTGGGACATTGTAGAATTGCCCAAAGGTAGGAGTGTTGTAGGGTGTAAATGGATCTATAAGGTCAAGTATAAGTCTAATGGTGAAATAGAAAGATTTAAGGCTAGGCTTGTGGCCAAAGGCTATAGTCAAAAGGAAGGTATAGACTTTGATGAGACATTCTCACCTGTAGTCAAGTTTGTTACTGTAAAATGTATACTTTCTTTGGCTGTTAAACATAATTGGAAACTTTATCAACTTGATATCAATAATGCTTTTCTGTATGGTGATTTGAATGAAGAAGTTTATATGAAATTACCTGAAGGTTATTGTTCAAGTAATGATAATAAAGTTTGTAGGCTAAAAAAGTCTCTCTATGGGCTGAAACAGGCCCCTAGGATGTGGAATGAAAAACTTGTAGGTGTTTTGAAAAGTTTAGGATTCAAACAAAGTAAATGTGACTATTCTTTGTTTATAAAGCAATATGAATCCAATATAACTATCCTACTTGTGTATGTTGATGATATTGTTTTAACTGGGTCTGATGTTACTGATATTAATCTGGTTAAACAGAGTCTAAGGTCTAATTTCATGATTAAGGACTTAGGAGAATTGCAATATTTCTTAGGGATAGAAGTTATATCCAACAATGATGGATTGTGTCTATCACAAAGAAAGTATTGCATGGAATTACTAACTGAGTATGGCATGTTAGGGTGCAAACCAGTTAGTAATCCTCTTGAACCTAATCATGTTTTAACTGCATTATGCAAGGATCATAATACTGTGTTAGAAAATATAACTGGATATCAGAAACTAGTTGGAAAGTTGATCTATCTTTCTCATACTAGACCTGATATAGCTTATGCAGTACACTATTTGAGTCAGTACATGCATAGGCCCACTGAAGGTCATCTTAGAATTGCTATGAGGCTGCTAAGATACCTAAAGAGGTCTCCTGGAAAAGGAATTCAGTTTAATAAAACTCAGTGTTTTGATCTTGAAGCCTACTCTGATTCAGATTGGGCTAAGTGTACAGAAACAAGAAAGTCTGTTTCTGGATTTTGTGTCTTTTTTGGTGGATCTTTTGTCTCATGGAAAAGCAAGAAACAATCCACTGTATCTAGATCCTCTGCTGAGGCTAAATACAGGTCAATGTGTTTAGTGGCATGTGAAATTTTATGGATAATCAATCTTTTGTCTGAATTAAATCTGGATGTTAAATTACCAGTAAACATTCATTGTGACAGTAGTCTAGCATTGGCCATTGCTGCCAATCCTGTATTCTTTGATAAAACAAAACACTTTGACCTTGACATTTTCTTCTTAAGGGATTTAATTTCAAGAGGGTTGGTTAAAACTTGCAATATTAAATCAGTAAATCAGGTTGCTGACATTTTTACAAAGGGGTTAAACCCTGGGCAACATGATGAATTATGTAAGCTTTTGCAAATGTTTGACCCATTTAGCTATTAAAATAAGGGGGGGGGGGTGTTAAAAAGGTAAGTGTCACTTTAGTTTAATAGCTTATATTGTCTAAAACAAATGTAAAATATGTTGCATAAGTGTCTTATGCAGGTTTGATGAGGGTTGATGATCCTGTTGCTGAGATAGCTGATGTAGAGTAGATTTGGCATTGCTACATGAGGGTGGATGCTGTGGTGGAACAAGTTAATGTCCAAGTCTTCATGCTCGTGAACGTATTAACCTATTTGGGCCTTGCTGAGTGGTTTACGTATTAAACAATCTGGAGCCCAATGTTTATATTATCTTTGGCATTTAGTCCGGCCCATCTCATAAAGCCCAGAAGTCTTTTGCCACGTTGGCAATCTGTGGCAAGTAGCACAAACGTGTGTTAGCCGTTGATCCTCTTTAATCCTGATTGTTTGTTTAGGAGAGAGAGTCCAGCTGTCAGAGCTATATAAGAGATTGTGTTTCTATACGTCAATCATATATCTCTCGTTCATCTTTTGTACTCTCTCTCAAATACTCTTACATAACCTTTCCAGTAGCTTAGTTGATCTTTCCAGAGTTTTAGATCTGTAAACATCTTGTTTCAGATCGTTTATTGTTTAGTCTGGTTGTGTAGATCTTGTGCTAGGTTGTATTGATTTCTGGTTGTATAGGGTAGGGTTTTTCCCTGTATGTTTAAGAGTCTTTGTATGTTCTTTCCAGTTTGATCAATAAAGATTTAGAGTTTAAAGTTTTGATACCATAATTTTGACAAATTTGTGATGGACTAATGGTGAAGAAGGGTGACTGGGTGAGCAATTTTGTAGATCAGCAATCCATAAGATCTCACAGGCAAGGCAACTTACCTAACCTGCTTCATTTTGGTTTTCCCACCATTGGGTAAATTTTAATGATGTACTTTATTTAGTTGAGTATGATAGTTTGATGTGTTTTCTGATCCATAATGTGTATTAGTAGTGTAGAGCTGGTTTGATGAGTATGTATTAGGGTTATTAGTGTGATTATTTTCAGGATGAGTTATTTGCCAAAAAAGCCATTGGAATATCAATGGAGTTGGTGTTCTTTCTTGCTGTAAGCTATGTGCCAATTAAAAAAATATTGGTTTAAGCTATAAAATTGAACCATATTAATCACTGTATCGTAACCTTAGTAATCAAGATTGAGTGAATGAGACACAAAATTTCCGGTCGCGAAAGCTCGCTAATAATTGCCAAGCTTTGGCATATCCCCTCTTTTCTACCGGCCATTTATGCCTTAACAACTTCCTCTACAATCCTTTCACCCTCACTCTCTCATGAACCCTCATTCTTGCAAACAGTTTTCTCCTGTCACCCTACTAAGCCACTAAACACCACTACACTCCCCAAACGCATAGAAACAAAAGATATAATGTGAAGTTTTTTGTATCATGTGCTCATTAGGAATGGACAAGTGGCCTTGTATTTAATGGTATTAAGAAAAAAAGCACGACCCTAAAAGTGAACTCAAGTATGTGCTCCTTATCGACCACCTACTTCTGTAACGGTTAAATCGTTGTTTGAGCTTGTTGGATAACTTGTTGATGAGAAATCAACAACATTGAATTTCCTTTCTGTAAAAAATGCTGGTTGTTTAGGTTTCTGCAATGCACACTCACTGCCCAACATTTGAACCACGGAGGACATATCTGGTCTGTCTTCTGGACTTTGTTGAACGCATAACAAACCCAATTCGATTGACCTTAAAACTTTGGATGAATCAGTTGGTTCATCTAAAGTTGAATCCACGAGCTCCATTGACCTACCTTCATTATACATTCTCCATGCCTAAATATAATGTGAAAATAGTTATTTGATTGTAGTGTACAAAACAAAAGAGTAGTTTGGGGTCAATAATGAACTTACATGTCCAATAAGGTTATTATCATGCATAGTATGAACAAATCCCCGGTTTCTATGCCCACTTACAATCTCCAGCACTAAAACACCAAAACTAAACACATCTGACTTTGTTGAGAAAATACCATCTAGTGCATACTCTGGAGACATGTAACCACTGCAGTCGGCCAAACGTTTTAAAGTAATATAACACAATTAACAAACATATTATGAATATATAGGTAAATTACGTAACTTACTATGTACCAACAACCCTGTCTGTGTTTGCTTGAGTTTCATTTCCTCCAAAACTTCTTGCTATGCCAAAGTCTGATATCTTAGGGTTCATGTCCAGATCTAGTAGAATATTGCTCGCTTTAAGATCTCTATGAATGATTCTTAGTCGTGAATTTTGATGTAGATAAAGAAGTCCTCGGGCAATTCCTTCAATGATGTGGAATCTCTTTGTCCAATCAAGTCGTGTGCTTTGTGTTTTATCTGCAAAACAAGTAGGTTTTATTTGTTCATATAGTTTCAGTAGATATGTAGTTCCTAATATTAATCAATGACTATTATATAATGCTGACCGAATATAAAAAAGTCTAGGCTTCTGTTTGGCATATATTCATAGATCAACAATTTTTCGTCTCCCTCTATGCTACACCCAAGGAGCTTAACAAGATTGCGGTGCTGAAGTTTTGAAATGCATATGACTTCATTCTTGAACTCATTAAGTCCTTGTCTGGATGTCTTGGAGAGACGCTTAACTGCAATTTCTTTCCCTTCTAGCACACCCTGAATATTACCATTTGTGATGTAAAAACTATGCAAACAACAAAATGTGGGTCCAATTTTTATCTTTTTGTATTAGTAGCATTTTTTTTTTGTGTGTTTCATGAATTACAATGAGTCTTTGTTGGATATTTGAAATACAATTCTTATCTTATGGATTATATATGATGGTATATCATGTTAACTTAGGCAAAATGTATGAAAAGCACTATGTACTTTTACCTTATAAACAGGCCCAAATCCGCCCTCTCCTAGTCTATTTTCCGGTGAAAAACTAGAAGTAGATTGTCGTATTGTCGAGAAGCTAAACAATGGTAGCTCCATGGCTTCTTTCTGGCTTTCACAGACTTGAACAGATTCACCTGTGCATTAGAAATCACAGCATCTGCTCAATAAGTCATGTTACCCTAAACTATTCGTCATTCGGATATTGCTTACCTTCTCCCATTGGTTGTGCATGATGCCTCTTTCTCAGTGCATACCAAAATAACGCAACGCTCAAGCCTATAAGAAGAACTCCCAGAAAGACTGGTAATAAGATGAATATAATGTTTGTTCTTTGGCTCTCAGAAACTAGCTGAGCAACTGCATGATATTAACATAGCAACAAAAGTGGTAACTTAGAGATACATAATAGTCATGAAAATTAGTTTGTATGATCGGATAAATCGATCTGTGTAGGATGTTAATTTCTTACACCCATTTAGTAAGAGCTAGTTACCTAATTCAGAGGCAGCCATTCTTACAAATATATCCTGACCACCGTTGCCTTCCGTAATTACTCTGATGTCTAAGAGGTCACCAAACCAAAGCAAGCAGCCACTTCCCTCTCCTGTGATATTTGTATTTGCATAAGCCATACAAGTACAATTCTTTAGGCATAGTGCTCCGCATTCCTTTAAGGTCATGCTCATGTTAAACCAGGAAGTGTGCGTGTCCGGCAATTTTACATGAGAATACCTTATAAACCCATCCGTTAAATTTTTGCAATCCAATGGTGTTCGCCTCACACAACCACCAGACCAATCTGCTGCCTCCCAACCCTTTGGGTTTCGAGGCACAAATTTTGTCTCGTTCAAGCACGAACATGCTTGTGAGTTGTCACTGCTGCAGCTTCCATAAGCACCACAAATGTTGTACGAATCACACATCCCTCTCGGTAATTTAACAATAATCTGCCACTTTTTAGCATCTTCCACCCACACCAAACGTTGTAGCTCCCCGGAAGAATCCAAGAAGAACCTCGACACCACAGAATTGTTTATAAGATTATAAGTGAATGATACCTGTGTTTCATTAATAATCATATTGTATGTAAAGATTTTGTTCCGGCTGAACTCTGAAGCCCCACTAAACCGCCGCCCGTTCCATGGTCCTGCCCGGAATTTGACATCTGCCCCTTGTTTGAGTATGTCCTCAGGATAACCGAGAGTGTCCATGCTATATGTAAATTCACCTGGAGCTGGATCTTCACTGCTTTTCCATGACGATAAACGCCATTCCCTTCCAGTCAACAAATCCCTCCCAAACTTCATTCCAGGTAAAAGAGTATCGGTCGGATAATCAAAACTCTGCCAGATAATCTTTTTGTACCTGTCTCCCTCTGTCATGACTAAATTTCCGATGTCATCAAGCTTTGCAGTTGCATTTCCTGAGGATGTTGTGTTGGATGACCACAATATACTATTATCATTCATGAGGACAAGATTTCCTGGATGGACAATCCTTAACACACCTGATGATGGGACGGTGAGTGGGCGATCTCTGTTGGCAACCCAAACCATTGTTTGGACAGATATTTTCTTATACCAAATACCAACATATCTATTCCCAGAGCTACCTGGCTTGAAAAAGCCGAGTTCAAAGGTTCCAGCGGGCGAGACCAATGTGTCTTTTTCTGTCAAGAACTGTGAATCCGAAATGATATTGATTTCGGCGGTATAGATTATTTGAATATGAAATGAAACAAGTAAAAGAATAAACATAGCTGCTCCCTCCATTCAGATTTAAGTTTCCTTTCAATCTTCTGATAATTTTCCTTGTATTTTTTTGTTATTCTAGGTGTCATATATATATCTAGCATGTGATTAAGTGTTTTTTTCACCTACCACAGTACATGGTACCTATGCAGTATTCAATGAGCCATTAATTGCTATGCATTATTAGTCTCATATTTTGATAAATCCTAAAAATGTGATTATGACATGACATACAATGAAGAGGAAAATAATTCGTCTTTCTTTCGAATTGAACTTTATGATTCCGTGAGCCGTTTAGTTTTGTTTGATGTCTTGTTCCCTGTATCCTGGGTCACACGGCATGATATTACTTTATCCATAATCTGCAATATTTGTATTTGTGGCTCTAATTACTTCGTCTACATACTGGTCAAGTCTAGTTGTTGGGAAGCATGTGTCCTAAGAAATACTTAGACAATTAAAGGAGTAAGAATAATAAGAACCCGTGATATATCATATATATACATCATGATTCGCTAAATCACTTTGACTGGGTAACGTCCATGTGAGAAATTTTATTAATTACAACTAAATGAGAGGTATGTTTATGTTAGCCCGGTTAGTTAATAACTTGACCCTTATGCTTAGTTAACCGAAATTTTCATAATCGAGCACATCATCCCAGTATTTATGTGTAGTTGGTTGTTAGTATGAAATTGGCTTTTGAAGAAGCCCCAAACTGAACAATGCCTAAAATCAATCAACTACCTAACTACATTAGTGTTGACCCCCTTATTAAACAAGGAAATAACAATATAACATACATATATATATATACATAGACTCATATTAGATTCCTGAAAACAAAAAAACAACGTGAATTATAGCTAGCAAAAACAACAATAGCATTAAACAATGCAGTAACTCATGAGCATCTATTACTAAAATTGCCATAACTCTTTGTAAGAAACTATAACCAGCATCTGGGGCATTCAAATACATATATACATCATATATTTAATTTGGTTAACATCTGAACCTTCAAATTCTTGTTGAACAAACGCCCATCCGGCTAAAAATCTGTTTGTTTTGAGTTTAATGCTCAACATTAATATATGTATGCGCTTGTTAACGAGCAACTACCTCTGTGACAGTAAATTCATTGGTTGAGCTTGTTGGATTAGTGCTTGAAGAGAAATCAGCACTAATAAACTTCCTTTGATCTGTATACAATGCTGGTTGTTTAGGTTTCTGGAATGCACCCTCACTACCCAACATTCGAACCACAGATGACATATCTGGCCTGTCTTCTGGACTTAGTTGAACGCATGACAAACCCACTTCGATTGATCTAAGGACTTCGGATGAATCACTTGGTTCATCTAACGTTGAATCCATGAGCTCCATTGACCTACCTTCATTGTACATTCTCCATGCCTGAATACAATGTGGAAATAGTTATCTGGATGTAGACTACAAAACAAAAGAGCAGTTGGCTAGAAACAAACTTACATGCCCAATAAGGTTATTTCCATTCTTAGGATGAACGAATCCCCGGTTTCTACATCCACTTACAATCTCCAACACCAAAACACCAAAGCTAAACACATCCGACTTTGTTGAGAAAATACCATCTTGTACATACTCCGGAGACATGTAACCACTGGAGTTGGCAAAATGTTTTTTAAAGTAATATAACAAGCTTAAGAAATATACAATGGATATACAGTAGGATTTTGTAACTTACAATGTACCAACAACCGTGTTTGTGTTTGCTTGAGTCTCATTTCCTCCGAAGCTTTTTGCTATGCCAAAGTCTGATATCTTAGGGTTCATGTCCAGATCTAGTAGAATATTGCCTGCTTTAAGATCTCTATGAATGATTCTCAGACGTGAATCTTGATGCAGGTAAAGAAGTCCCCGGGCAATGCCTTGAATGATCTGGAATCGCTTTGTCCAATCAAGGAGTGTGCTTTTTGTTTTATCTGCAAAACATGAAGGTTTTGTTGGTTCTTTATAGTTTCAATAGATAGAGAGTTCATGATATTCATCTATGGCTATCATATGATGCTGACCGAATATGAAAAAGTCTAGGCTTCTGTTTGGCATGTATTCATAGACCAACAGTTTCTCGTCACCATCTATGCTACATCCGAGGAGCTTAACAAGATTCCGGTGTTGAAGTTTTGAAATGCAAATGACTTCATTCTTGAACTCCTGAAGTCCTTGTGTCGATGTCGTGGACAAACGCTTAACCGCAATTTCTTTCCCTTCTAGCACACCCTGAAGATTACCATTTGGATGTGAAAGACCATACAAACATCAATGTGTGGCTTCCATTTTTATCTTTTTTTTTTTTTTTTTGTCAAGTGCCATGATTATATATGATACTAGGGGTGAGCAATAAACGGTTCCGAACCGCGAAAACCGTGAAAACCGACCCGAAACCGCTAGAACCGAACCGAATTAATGTTATAGGTTCCGGTTCCGGTTCTCATATTTTGACATAATCGGTTCCGGTTCCGGTTCTCATATTTTGGAATAAACGGTTCGCGGTTCGGTCCGGTTCGGTTCGGTTCGGTCCGGTTCTGAACCGTTGCACAGCCCTATATGATACAAATATCAGTTTTTTTTTTTTTTTTTTGGATATTTGAAATACAATTATAATCTTAGGCAAAGTGCTTGAAAATAACTTTATATTTTTACCTTATAAACAGGCCCAAATCCACCCTCTCCAAGTTTATTGTCTGGTGAAAAATTAGCAGTAGATTGTGCTACTTCTGAGAAGCTAAACATGCCTTCTTTCTGGCTTTCACAGACATTCACAGATTCCCCTATGTATTAGAAATAAGACAAACTTTAATATCACAAAATCTGCTCAAAATATTCATGTTACTCTACAGTATTCTGCATACAGATCGATATTGCTTACCTTGTCCCATTGGTTGTGCATGATGCCTAATTTTCAATGTATAGCAAAACAATGTAGAGCTCAAGCCTATAAGAAGAACTCCCAGAAAGACGGCTAATACGATGAATTTGTTGTGTGTTCCTGAGTGGTTCTCGGAAACTAGATGAGCAACATGATATTAATGTTAGGATATAACTAAAATGGCGAGTTAGCCTTTAACAATTTATTGGAACGCATATTATTATTTGGGTTTATTAATACTGAGTCCACTGCCCGGCTAAGTATCTAGGATTTCCTTCCATCTTAATATATTGTAATCACCTATTGAATGAAATTTAATTCAGGCTTTCATAATCTTACATGACCACACCTAACCTGGCCCGTGACTTCAATACTAATAAACCCAATTAATACATGTTCCAATACAAGTTACAACTAACATACCGACAACATTGGTAAGTATTTAGAGAGATACATAATAGCCAAGAAATTAAGTAAGTTTGTACGATCGGTTATATAGATCAGTGTAGAACCTGAATTTCTTATAAAAGACCCATTTAGATTAGTTTTGGTGTTAGAATGTATAACAAAATTTAGTTGAAGGGGGTTACCTAATTCGGAGGACGCCATTCTTACAAATATATCCTGACCACCGTTGCCATCAGTGATTATTCTGATGTCTTTGAGGTCATTGAACCAAAGTAGGCAGCCACTTCCCTTGCCTGTGATATTTGTATTTGCATAAGCCATACAAGTACAGTTCTTTAGGCATACCGCTGCGCATTCCTTTAGGGTCATACTCATGTTATACCAGGAAGTATGTGTGTCCGGCCATTTTACATTCGGATACCTTATAAACCCATCTGCTCCATTTTTGCAATCCAATCGTGTTCGCCTCACACAACCACCAGACCAATCTGCTTGATTCCAACCCATTGGGTTTCTAGGCACAAATTTTCTCTCGTCCAAGCACGAACATACCTCTGTGCTCGCAGTGCTGCAGCTTCCATAAGCACCACAATTGTTGTAAAAATCACAGTCTCCTCTTGGTAATGTAACTGTAATCTGCCATTTTTTAGCATCTTCCACCCACACCGTACGTTGTAGATCCCCAGAAGACATCAAGGTGAACCTTGTTACAACAGAACTGTTTACAAGATTATAAGTAAAAGCTGCCATTGTTTTATTTATAACCATATTGTATGTAAAGATCGTGTTCTGGTTGAACGCTGAAGCCCCACTAAACCGTATACCATTCCATGGTCCAGCCCTGAATTTAATGTTATCTGGGCCTTGTGTGAGTATGTTCTGAGGATAACCATGTGTGTCAACACTAAAGGTATATTCACCTGGAGCTGGATCTTCACTACTTTTCCATGACGACAGATTCCAGTCCTTTCGCGCCAACAAGTCCCTCCCGAACATCATGCCAGGTAAATGAGTATCAGTTGGATAATCAAAACTCTGCCAGACAATCTTTTTGCTGTCTCCGTCTGTCATGACTAAATTTCCGGTGTCATCAAGCTTCGCAGTTGCATTTCCTGATGATGTTGTGTTGGATGACCACATCATACCATTGACATCGTCTATGAGGACTAGATTTCCTGGATGGACAATCTTTAACACGCCTGATGATGTGACGGTGAGTGGGCGATTTCTGTTGGCAACCCAAACCACTGTTTGGACAGATATTTTCTTATACCAAATACCAACATATCTATTCCCAGAGCTACCCGGCTTGAAAAAGCCGAGTTCAAAGGTTCCACCCGGCGAGACCAACGTGTCTTTTTCTGTCAAGAACTGTGAATCTGAAATGATGTCGAATTCGGCAGTATTGATCTTCTGAATATGGAGTGAAACAAGTAAAAAAACAAAGAGAGCTATTTTCCCCATTGAAATATGATTTTCCTAACAAGGTTTGGATAATTTTTATTGTATCTTGTTTATGGTTCGTGGCTATTGATGCAAGTGTGTTCTTTTTTCACCTACCATAGTATCTGTTACCTGTGCACTACTAAATGAGCATTAATTGATGGGTAGCCATCATAAGTATGATACATGTGATATGATGACAGTTGACACAGGATAATAAAGATGAATTAAAGTTTATGGTTCCATCACTACTACATTTTACTTTTATTTAATCAAATATTCATCATGTGTTGTTCCTTGTATCCTGGGTAACACGGCAAGGATTACTTGGTGTATAAAAGCTGGGTTCTTGGAGGCAGCCAAAACGTAACCTTTCATAGTGACCTGATAATCGTGTAACATGTTTAAAAGTTTTGATGTTAGCTTATGCTGGGATACCTGCAAGTTTCGGGTAAAAAAATTAGTTTATTAAAAACTAGCTTTTATCCCGGGAGCGTCCCGGTGTTGAAAAATATAACAATTCTAATAATACTAATACTAATAGTAATAATTATTACACTTGTAATTAAATAAATAAAAAAATAACCTTGCTATAAGGTGACACCATGTGTTGCAGTGTTGCACGATTCTTTCTCCTAGCTTCTCTTGATGAAGTATACCTATGCATCTTTATAATAGTAAAATTCCAATGAAAGCATGACGATTGAGCTGAATTTCAACATCGTAGATAAGAACCTGGTTTAAAAGAAAAAACATTATTAATGAATAACCTGAACACTTTGTATTTTTTTTCCTGTATGAACGAAACCCCACAAAAAATAGTCGTTTTTTTTCTCCGTTTTTTATATAGCACTATGGTACTCGTTGGAAAGATAATAAAACGCTCGTTAATTTGGTGTAATTTTTTTCTTTAAAAAATCTCGTATATAAGAGATAACGTTTAAAAATTATGGAGAAAACATAAAGAGAAAAATTTAAATTTGTTTTTAAATTCTTTTTTCATAAAATAACTCAATTTAAATTTAGTAGATTAGGTTTTATATTATTATTTATTTATTTTTTATTTGCCACATGGCATGACACATGGCACACCCAATGAGGAGAATGTCTCCTTGAATGTCATGTCATTAAAATGACTTTCTTATGCCTTCATTGAATGACAACTCATCAATCTTCAATTATTTTATTATAAGTTATTATAGATAAAATATCTAATATGACAACATAATTAATGACTTGCCAATGTATGATTAATGAATATTATTATTATTATTATTATTATTATTATTATTATTATTATTATTATTATTATTATTATAAACAAATCTCTGCCATAAGTTATCATATTCTAATACAAAAAAAAGGTAATTGGGTCGGGTATCACCTAATCCCAGGCCCGACCCAAACCCACAATTTTTTTTAAACTAATTCCAAACCTGGCACAATACCCGTCAGTTAGAAAAAATAGTCGTTTTTTTTCTTCGTTTTTTATATAGCACTATGGTACTCGTTGGAAAGATAATAAAACGCTCGTTAATTTGGTGTAATTTTTTTCTTTAAAAAATCTCGTGTATAAAAGATATTAACGTTTAAAAGTTATGGGAGGAAACATTAGAGATAAAAATCTAATTTTAAATTTTAAATTATTATTTTCCTAAAATAAATGCATTGCCACATAGGATGAAACATGGCACACTCATAGTAGGGTTATTCTGAAATGAGGGGCTGGACCTTAGGGGGGCCGGGGACCGGACCTGTAGGGTGCGGGGCTTCGTTATGGGTGTGTACTGTTGGCCGTTCAAAAAAAAAAAAATAAAGAGAATACACTCTTTGAATGCCATGTCATTAAAATGGCTTTGGTTTATTATATGTATAGATACCGGTTGGGTATACCATCACAAAACCGCCGGGTAACTATTAAATAATTTAACTTTAGATATGTATTAGAAAATGTCATTCAAATTTGAATACTAATTCGAAAATAACCCTTAATCAGTCTAATTTTTATATTCTTTTATTTTTATTTATTTTACCCGATATATATATATATATATATATATATATGATTGAGATCAATTAGGAACCAACACCATAGTTAGGAACCTTATGAACCAATCTTAGCCCTCCATCTTTGATTTTAATCTAAGGGGTATTAGTATAATTAGACAATTATGTAATTATCTTTTTATTTAATTATGTATTTTATTATGGCAGTTTCTTTTTGCATTCAAACGATTTTCTTTGGAATGAGATTTGGTTTCCTTAAATCTCTCAACCATTATTATATCTAATTCATATAATATACAAAATCGATCATAGCAATCGTCGATTTATACTCTAATCAATTGAAAAAAAAATTCCAACGATTTCTACTCTAATTGATTGAAAAAAAAATTCCAACAACAGAAACAAATAATCGATTTACGATTCATCATCTAGTTATGGATAATAATTCTATACGTGAAAACATTAAATCACAATCTCATGCGACAGAAGATCATGAAACACCCTCACAACCTTTGTTTGTGTTGGATGATTTTAAACAATTTGTTTGTATTGGACGTGCGAACCAAATAAGCGACAGTCGTAATTATTCTTTTTTTTTTCGTTTGTTTTTCATACAATGTATAGTAGGCAGAACGATTTAGTTTGTTATATAATATACACTGGTGTATTATATGTAGTTATTGGATTGTACAGTGATCAAATGCTCTGTTGTATTAATGATTATACACATGTGTATGATAGTAGGTAAGTGATTGTACAGTATTCTAAGGTTTTAAATGTGATAATGAATATACACAGGTGTAATAGTAGGAAAAATGAACTGTGTAGTATCATATAATGTATGAAAATATACACCAATGTATATTTCATTTATATACAAAAAGAATGAAACCTTAACATCTATTATGGTATACACTGATGTATTTAACTTACATTTCAACAAAGATATACACCAATGTATATGTGTGTTCAAATTATATTCATGTAAGCTGGAAAAAAAAAACAAATATACACCAATGTATATCTGTGTTGATGATGTTGAATGAAAGAAAAAAACTGATATACATTAATGTATATCTGTGTCAACGATGATGATAAATTAAAAAACAAAAAAGAAACTGATGTACACCATTGTATATTTGTGTTGATGATGATGATGAATGAAAAAAAACTGATATACACCAATGTATATTTGTGTTGGTGATGATGATAATGAAAAAATGAATATACACCAATGTAAATATGTGTTGATGACGTTGAATGAAAGAAAAAAAACTGATATACATCAATGTATATCTGTGTCAAAGATGATGATGATAAATGAAAAAACAAAAAAGAAACTGATGTACACCATTGTATATATGTGTTGATGATGATGATGAATGAACAAAAAAACTGATATACACCAATGTACATTTCAACTTTCAACAACTATATAGCTAAATAAAAAATTACCATTATATACATTTGTGTATAGCCATTTGGCTTTGTTTATCCTTATAGCGGTTATGTCTCTCATTCTCTTTACGTAATATACACCAACGTATAATATACACTAGTGTATAGGCATTAGATAATAATAAAGCGTCTCATTTTTTTTTTGACGTGATAATTACGTTTTGTAGGATCCAATTTTTTTTTTAATATTATCCCTAAATCAGTAAATGGGGAAGGAGAGAGTTTTTAGGATGTATTTATGGTGTAATCAATTTTAATTATGTGTTATGATAACCTATCTAATTTTGTGGAAGACCAAAAGTCCATAATACCCTTACATTAAAATAAACAATTAATTAATTTTCTAATTATTTACAATCATGCCATTAGAAATCAATGACTATAAAGTGGTTCCTATGGTTCCTACTTAAGGTGTGGTTCCTATTTGAACCCAACCATATATATATATATATATATATATATATATATATATATATATATATATATATATAATATATATATAGGGTTGGGTTATTTTGAGAACCATGTTGAGTTGAGAGAACCATGAGAACCATTATAGGCCATTGATCTTGTGCAATGAAGGGTTGAGATCAAAAGTTTTTGTATTTTGTCTTTTATCAATCCACTTGTGTTAACATGTAATTTTTTATTACAATTAAGTACAATTAGGGGTGTTTATGTAAAAACACCATGGAGAGAGAAAGTAGTATTATAATACTATATTAATTTCTTATTCATTATTTAAATATAATATTTTTTTACTAAATTTAATTTTTAATTCTTTTACTTTTTTAAAAAATAACCGTAACATAAATCTGATGAGGATAATTTACACCGGTGTAATTACAACAGTATAAATCTACCCCTACACAAACCTACTACAAAAAACACTAGTGTAAACCCAACAAACAACATACATGCATTCGTATTACACCGCTGTAAAATGCCCCCAAAAAACATCTATACATTCCTACCATTATTTACACCAGTGTAATTATTTACACCAGCGTAAAAAACAAACAAAACATATATACAATCATATTACACCAATGTAAATGCCCACAACATTAACAAAAAAATGTATTACATCAATTTAAGTCAAACCAAAACTTCTATACATTCATACTAACACAACCAATCAAAAACATCTACACATTCGTATTACACCGCTGTAAATGCCCCCAAAACATCAACAATTGTGCATTACATCATCATCATTTATAAAAAACAACCCAAAACATTTATAAAAAATATCATACTAAAAAATCATACTACACATTATTGTTACAAAAAAAAAATAAAAAAATAAAAAAACCTGCTGCATCTGCAATATCATCATCATCATCCATCCAACATCATCATCTTCAACCCAAAAAAAAAAAAAATTAATAATAATAATAATAATAAGAACATACCTGATCTGTTCATCCCTACCACCATCACCGCGAACTACCACCGACGACCACCGCCCACGACCGTCCTCCGCCCCCTGCCCCACCACGAAACCACCTCAATAAATAATAATAATAATAATAATAATAATAATAATAATAATAATAATAATAATAATAATAATAATGGATACCTGATCGGAAAACCACCGGAAAAAAACCCACCCCTCACCCCGTCGGACCTCTCCTCCCCCCGTCGTCATCATCGAAGCACATCACCACCGAAACCCCGCCACCACCGTCTCCGCCACCGTTCACCCCTCCCCTCCGCCCCTACCCCCACCAACAACCACCCCTCCGCCTCCCACATCATCTCCCAGATCTGTTTCAGATCTACCATCTCCACCACCCAAATAACCACCATCGAACCACCCCAAATAACCCACCATCTGTGAAAGATGTGTGTGTGTGTGAGAGAGAGAGAGAGAGAGAGAAAGACATGTGAAAGAAGAGAGAAAGAGAGAGAGAGAGAGAGAGAGAGAGAGAGAGAGAGGAGTGTGTGGACTGTGGTGTGTGTGTTTATTTTGAAAAAAACAAAAAAAAAACAGCATAAAAAGCTGTTGACAAGGGTGGGGTGGGGTTGGGGTGGGGTTAAATTACCATCATGCCCTTTATATTATAATGATAGTGTGTATATGTGTCACTATGTTATTGGTCTAAGAGGGTTCTTAAGTTCTCTTAACTCAAGAGGGTTCTCATATGAACCCATTCCTATATATATATATATATATATATATATATATATATATATATATGGGAGGGTTTAAATGAGAACACTAATCTTTTGTGAGAACCATGAGAACAAATCTCAACCACTCATTTATCTTTCCCTAAATTTTAATGAAAAGGGTAAATTGGTAATCCTACACATCCTCTTCTAATGGGTAAACATACACAGATCTACTAGTTACGATCTATTCAACTTTCCTAGGGTTCCATGATCTAATATGTTCATCACATATTCAATCGATCATCAGTTCTTCATCTGTTCATCGATTCACAATTGCATGATCTCCTAGTTTCAGGTATCTTCATCCATTTATCAATCTGTTGATTTTTCGTTCGATTTTTTTTAGATTTGATCGACTTTGTGTATGTTATTAACTCCTTGATTGATTGATTGATTGATTGGGTGAATATAGGGTTTAAAGTTGTAATCTAACAAAAATTGTTAATAATTGTTAATTTAGAGTTAATCTATGGTTTAAAGTAGTAGTCTAACAGAAAATTGTTATGATGGTGGATCAAACTAGAGTCTCTTTAATCAGATTTCTTGTTATTGTGATTATTATTGTTTCTAAACTTGCTAATCTGATTTCATGCGATTGTTGATTCCACGATTTTAACCTAAAACATGTGATAATACAAATTAACCAAATAAAAATATACACAATGATTTTGTAAGTGTCATTGTTCCTGTGTAAATCAACTTCAAAAGGTTCATGTATTATAGATTTTGTTACTGATTTACACATGTGTAAGCTTCTGGTTTTGTTCAATTTTATGTTCTACCCATGTGTAGATTGTTGTCACATGATTAATTTTCATCTTGTAAAGCCTGTTTTATATTGAAAAATTTATGCAAATTTATATGATAGTAAGTCAGAAGCGAAGATTATCAGTAGATGATGAGATTATGATAATTCACCTTCCTTTGTTTATTAGTAGTGTAGTGATCGTCGATTCTTTTTGTCCTGCATTAATGGCAGAATCCTTGTGGCAAAGTTGTTATTAGAATTCATACATCTAAAAAAAATGATGTTGGTTCATTATATTTACATAAGATG
Organism: Ambrosia x helenae; assembly: GCA_030844895.1. Lineage (NCBI taxonomy): Eukaryota > Viridiplantae > Streptophyta > Magnoliopsida > Asterales > Asteraceae > Ambrosia > Ambrosia x helenae. Next base: position 101,589,359 of record CM061230.1, on the reverse strand, counting down.
CACTCAATAATTCTTTGAATACTAATGTTGTTGACTGGTAATTGTAATTGCTTGCATCACTTTATAATTTGATTTACACATGTGTAACTGCTTAAAGGCTTTTGGTTTTAGTTTTATTCTTGATGATGCTAAGCTCTTTATATATCAATTTGATATTTCATATTTTTTGTTCTTGCTGTGCACATATATGTTTCTTATTTATGTTAACCATTTTTTATTGTTCCTCATTGTCAATTTTTTGTAGATAAACAAGTACTTGATATTTAGAAGTGGGTTTGCAATAACCAACCCAAGCTAGTTTTAACTGGCCAAGACTCGGCAATGAAATAAGCAATAGCTAAGGTGTTTAATGAATCTGTCCCGTCATTTAGGAATGTGTTCATAATAACAATGATTTGTTAGTTCCAGTTTATCTATGTTCATTTGTATTATACATGTGTAAGTTTCTGTTTTACACATGTGTACATTTCTCGATGTCACTTATTTAGGTGCATTTGTAAATTGCTTGTTGTCATTGCTTTATACATGTGCAAGTAGCTAGTTTTCCATCGTATCTTCTATCAAATTGCTTATATAGGTTATTAGGAATGTGTTCATAATAACAATGATATGTTAGTTTTAGTTTATATTCATTTGTATTATGTTTGTGTAAGTTTATGCTTTACACTTACACATGAGTAAATTGCTCATTGTCACTCATTTGAAGTTGATTTACACATGTGTAAACTGTTCACTGTCATATTTATAGTTTATCGATGTTCAACTTGTATTACACATGTGTAGCTATATGTGCTACATAATTGTAAATTGCTCGCTGCCCTTATTTTCATATACGTGTTGTTGGGGATGTGTTAGAGAGTACCAACTTAAGAAAACATATACATAAGTTGGTATGAAATGTTTTTTTTTTTTTTTTTTTTTTTCAAATCTTCCATGTTTGAGGAACGATGAGAGTTACTGTATTTTAGAGAAATGCTCATATGTTGTTTAATGAAAAGCACATTCAGGTATAAATGATCAAATTAACTTTTTAAAACTTATTCTACTGAATCTAATACTTTGGTTAAGTTATGATAAATTTTGACACAGCTATTGACGGTCAACGCGCTCAACAACACCTTGCTAAGCATGCAATTGATTCAACTTCTCCTGTTTAATTCACTCTTTTACCTATAGAAGCACATCCAGCACTTGTACATATCAGGCACATTTTTAAAGACGTGAAAAAGGAGAAATCTAAAGCTTTTATTTGAATGTATGAGTGGTAGACCTAATGGTGTTGCTGGTTTTGAACAATACATTATTTCTCATGGTAATTTTTTTGTTCTATAGTTTTATATTTTGTTTATTCTTTATATTTTTAGATATATACCATTCACCATGTGTTATAATTGAAAATATTTTCATACATGCAGGTGAAATCCGACAGACAATATAGCTCGTCGTTTGAGTGGTCCGGGGAGAAAGCGAATGTTAAAGACAATAAGAATAAAAGAAAGTGATAATTATGTGGCAAACTTGCCAACCATGATTTTCGAAACTGTCCTACAGCAAAAGCAAATTGATGAAGGTAGTCATTGTGATGAGGAGAGTTTTAGTGATTAAGATAGCGAAGACAACGAAGATGTTGATGGTGAATGAAGCTTCATTTTTAAATTTCTAGTTTTATTTTTAAATAAGGTGTTCATGTATTAGGATTTTATACATATAACATTTTGTTTGAATTTGAAATTTTATTTTGATGTTTGAATTTACAGTTTTTATACTTTACTATTTCAGTGTTTTGATATTATATCTTGGGATTTATTTTTCTTGTTTTGTAAAATGTCTATTTTACACATGTGTAAATTACCTCTTGTCCCTTATTTGTTTCTGAATTACACTTTTCCAGGTTATTTACACATGTGTAAGTGTCTAGTTTTGTTCAATTGTATATTTTTACATATATGTAAGTGCATGTTTTACACACTTGTGAACTACTTATTGTCACATATTTGTTTCCGGATAAAAAATTGAAGATTATTTACACATGTGTAAATTGCCTCTTGTCCCTTATTTATTTTTGAATTATGCTTTTACACATTTGTATATTTACACATGTATAAGTGACTGTTTTACACATGTGTAATACCTTGCTGTCACATATTTGTTTCTAGATTAAACTATGAAGTTGTTTTACACATGTGTAAATTGTTCAATGTCTTTTAGTCCTAGTTTTCTTGTGTTCAGATGTTTACATATGTGTTAGTGTCTGTTATACACATGTGTACTGATGTGTGCAAATAAGTAAATAAATAAATTGATCAAGTTAAAATCCTAGACTCTTCTAAAACCACACACTATCGGCAAGTGTACCGATCGCAAGTAGCAAGTAGGCAAGACCAGGTATCGAACCTAAGGACTTTATCTAACACTTTTGAGATCACTTCTAATGAATTACCTGATAAAATATTATTATTATTATTATTATTATTATTATTAAATGGATTGATTGATTGAGGGGTTTAAACTGAAATTAAAATAAACTAATTAAAACTAAATTACTAAATTAAACTAAGAAACTGAAAATAAACGAAAGCTGACGAACTGGGTTGAAACTCTAATGAGGAGAAGACTGGTAACCTGGGTAGAATCCCTAGACTCTGGTTATAAAAGCTGACCTATGTAATCCGGTTGGAGACCTTGTTCTCACCTAATAAACTTCCTGTCAAGGATAGTCGACTAGACTCAAGGCGGGACAAGTATTGAGATGCTAAAATGAAAGTGGATCGCCCTAGCGAAACCAAATCCCACAGTAATCCTTTAATCAACCACTCTTGGATTGAAAACTGCCAAACTGTGAAGCAGACTTAACTAATACGAATGAAATCCTAGGAAAACTCTAAACACGAATAAGTAACTGGTCTCGCCCCAGCGATAACCAAACTACTAAACAATGCCTAGTTAGTCAACCTAGCAATCCCGAATTATATTCCTAACCTTCGGGAAGGGATTGCACACCTTAGCTAATTGACCTTAGAAACTTGTTAAACTTGCGCCATTCCTAACTGCAAGAACTAGCTCGACAACAAAAGTTAATCAAACTAGAATGATTTCTAGATCTAGGGGATATTCCTATGTGCTTAGAACATCAAAACCAACAAACAAGTAATCAAATCAAAAAGCGCCAGCACACAAATATTCAAAATCAAACATAAAAATTAAATCATGTAACCCAACACATCCAAAACGGAAAACATAGGTCTTTAATTAAAAACCAAAATCTAGTTCATCATCCCAAGTCACCAATAAAAGTTTTAGCCTATAATATTTAGAAACATCTTCACAAAATAATTAAATATAGTTTTAATCATGTCTATAGAAAAAATAAATAAAAACTAAACCTAACCTAAGGCTCCTTGAATATTGATCTTTAACGTGCCCGGGGCCTTTTCTCCTTCCGTGCCCTTCTGCTCGTCACCGGCCGGTGCAATTGAATGTGCGATTCAATGCTTCTGTTTGTTGAATGAATATATTTCATTCCCTTTAAATTGCTGTCATCAAAATTCTAGATATATCCATATAGTTATTGTGTTGACCGACTTTTGACTTTGGGCCGAGCCCAAGTCTGTCCGATTCTTTTTTTTATATTATATTATATTATTATAACTCTTTGCTCCTGGCTCGGTTGTTTTTGGCTCGACCAAAGTTTCTCGTTTACGCTCCGACGTCCATGAACACATGCTCTCTAGTGTTCGTGTCTCGATTAAAATTCTTTCGTTTTGAGCCAATTTCCCACGAACACCTATAAAATAAATAAATACCTAATAAAAATGACACGAAACGAATACAAACTTTACCAAATAAAATACAAAATACATAGAAAATTAGATGTGTTTTACGACACATCATGTACATTGCTCACTGTTACACCTTTGTTTCTGTCTTAAACTTTGAAACTGATTTACACATGTGTAAATTGCCTTCTGTCCCTTATTTGTTGCTGAATTACACTTTTCCAACTAGTTTACACATATGTATGTGCCTGTTCTGCATTTGTGTAAATTGTAGACATTATAACCAAACTTAACTGCATTCTCAACAAACCCTAACTTTCCAAACCTTGCAACCAACACATTACCAACATAAACATCCATATATCATATATCAAAAGTTATAATCCATGATTACATGAAAATAAACTTTATAATCCATGTTAACGATTTGTATAGTAACATAAAAACTAGTAATTGCTCAAAATATCAGCTACTCTAGCTTTTCATTTTGTTCTTTCCCCAACTGCAATGCTTTCTGGATCACACTTTCTCAATTAATATTTGCTTTTGAAAGCACAATCTTCACGACATATTTCTTTCCTAGCAATTTCAGTTTTTTTCGTATCTTGCGTTTCTTGTTTTTAAAACCACATTCCGGATTCTTCAAATAGATTTCCTTATATGCTTCCATGTGTCTCATCAAGAATACACCATAATCAATATTGTTTTTCTTTGTTGCCCAAGATAAGTTTAGCTTTATTGGTATCATCGCTTCCCAATCTTCCCATTTTGCTTTAACAACTGATTTCAAGTAGCCTATAAACATGTGTCTGTATCAATAAAGAGCATTTGTAAGTTTTTATCATTTATATATTAATAACCAAAGATATTTTTAGGATATTTTATGTGTCATTTTTGTATCAAGATTTACTACTTTCAGCACCGTTTCTGTTTCGGTATATGCATGGAAATCAAGTAAAACATCTTCCAAATTACAAAACCATTGAGTCATTTATTTTTATTGCTATTTTAAACAAATAAATCCGCTGACTTACATGTGTGAAAATAGCTTACTTACACATGTGTACACTCCTACTTTATATTGTTCTTTGAAAGAACTTCTCGCTTTTATCCTGGCTATTCTCTGACTCTTACGAATGCAAATACATGGTTCTCATACAAGATATATTAAGCTTACAGGATATATCTGGATAAATTCTAATATAGACTTAGACATTTCATCAAACACCTCATCTACAACTAATTAAAAAATAATCCAACAAATTGACCCAATCGATAGTTAGACCTTAAACCTTTCATCAAACACCTCCTCATATGTAAGAATTTAAACATAAGTAATTCAACACAATCAATGCAACAAATACTCAGACCTTTAATCAAACACCTTATTTGTAACTACTCAAACAAAAGCAACCAACAAAGTCAACACAACACACACTTAGACATTTCATCAAACACCTTATGTGCATATACAACAACCTATTACATTCTATGAGTAAACACACAGGAAGAAATCTATACCATCTACACAGAACGAAAAAAATCTATACAATATATAAACATGAACAATAACATATTCAATCTGCACAAAAAGACTAACTCAAACTTAACATGAAAAAACGAAATCAGCACCTGGGTCAATCATTGAAGTAGAAAGCGTAGGAAACAATTAATCCAATTGATTATCGATTAAGATTGTGTTGATTGTGGTTTGGAAGCACTGTATTTAAAGATTCGTCTTGACAATCAATGGATGGAGATTGGGTTTTTTTTAGGATGATGATCAATGTACAGAAGGTAGTATCAAGAAGGGTTTTTTTATTTGCTATTTTTACAATTTTACCCTTTTACTTCTACTTTTATGGTTATTTATTCATTTAACCCTCCATTTAATCTTAGCCCTTAATTAATCATTATCAAGGGATGAAAATGGTTCTTAGTGTTCTCACAAATTTCTTTGTTCTCAAGATAACCCTTCCCTATATATATATATATATATATATATATATATATATATATATATATATATGGGGTCAAGATCGTGTAGAAAGTGTTTTTTTTTTGTGAGAAGTGTGAGAAGGGTTAAAAATTGATACTTAGGCATCATTTTTTGAACTTAGTCATGATGTTTTGGATTGTTTTGCCTATAAAAACACCAAACATAACAATTAAAAACCAAAAACAATGTATTTTAGGCTTAAAACATAAAACACCATGCTAAGAACATTAGCAGTGTGTTTTAGCTGTTTTTTAAATTTAATGACTATAATACATTGTATTGTGTTTTAGATTGTTGTGTTTGGTGTTTTTCAAGTTAAAGCAACCTAAAAAATCATTCCTAAATCCAAAACATGATGTCTACATGTCAATTCTTAGTCCTTCTCACACTTCTCACGAAATATGTCCTTTGTACAAGATCCTAAACCTATATATATATATATATATATATATATATATATATATATATATATATATATAGGGGAAGTATATGGAAGAAACCCTCTTTAGATGAAAAACTTCAAGAAACCCAATGCTTGGTCCATATGGTGCCACATCAACCATTACATTATAATATTCTATAATATTCAAAGGGGCAATATAGACAATTCCACTATCCACCTTCTCTCTACCTATATATATTATTTTCTCTCTTCTCTCTCTTCATTTTTTTTTCAAATTCAAATTAGATCTTACCCTCCTCTCTCTATCCCCTCTCTCTCTCTCTAGAACCACCACCACAACTACCACCACACCCACCACCTCTGACTGAATTCCGGTGGAACCAGATCTGAACGACTGATGCTCTTGACAACTATCGGTAAATAAACAGGGCATCAAAACAAACCTGTTAAAACAGAGCATCGAAGATGATCCAATTGGTGAACGCTGATGAACGCTTCTATGTACAGAAAAGAGAAGACCGGAGGTGACAGTGGGTCGTCGGAGCGGTAAGTTTAACTGAACAAAATTTCATTTAATGAACAGAATTCCGGTGGAACCAGATCTGAACGACTGATGCTCTTGACAACTATCGGTAAATAAACAGGGCATCAAAACAAACCTGTTAAAACAGAGCATCGAAGATGATCCAATTGGTGAACGCTGATGAACGCTTCTGTGTACAGAAAAGAGATGACCGGAGGTGACAGTGGGTCGTCGGAGCGGTAAGTTTAACAGAACAGAATTTCATTTAACGATCTGTGTCTGTTTTGGCTTGTGTTCTTATTGTTGCACTTGGTCCGATCTGTGTCTGAAGATATTATTATTATTATTATTATTATTATTATTATTATTATTATTATTATTATTATTATTATTATTATTATTATTATTTTGTAATTTTTTTTGTTGGGTTGGAGGAAGATGAATCGTAACACGTTTTTTGGATCTGGTGAATAGTTTAATTTAATTGTCTGGTTCATTATTATCATAAAAGTGTCAATCAATTCAATTTTATTGGTTCTGGGTCAACATAGCCGACGTCTAGAAGGCTTAGTCGATAGTCTTTTTAAGGCGATGACAAACTTGCACTATTTTGGAAATATAGTTTGTCAAATAACTTTTTTGAAAAATTATTGTTACAAATTTTTTTTTTTTGTTATACATATCCAGAAAGGAAATTTCTTGAAATAAGAAACTGTGATATTGTTAAACAAATTTCGTTATTATTTTTTTAAGCTCATGACTTAATGACAACTTTTCTCTGTTTTGTTATTTTATTTTATTTTTTTACACTGTAAATAAGATAGGTAAAATATGGTTTGTTTATTCAAGCATCTGTGTACTTTTGAAGGATTTATAGTTGTTATGTTTTGGGTTTAGTGAAATAGGTTTTGGGTTTTGCTAGAATAATAATAATAACATTTTTTTTGGGATAGTTTTTGGTTGCATACCAAGTGTTTGATCAAATCCTTGAATGAAAAAAACCTTATGTTAACCTTTATTATTATTATTATTATTATTTTATTTATGTTAGATTGTTATTGGATTGGGGACATGAGGTTAATATTGTTTTGGCATGTAAAAGTGTTATGAACTTGTCTAGGGTGCATGTCTATTTTTTTGCGGTTCGAGTCTTGTATGCTCACACACGTTAGTGATGCTAACACATGCTAGTATATGCCCAACTAACAGGTGTTAGAGTCCATATGACATACATTAGTTTCAGTAAAACATATGTTTTAGAATATGCTAACACATGCTACTGATGTATTGTTGGATTTAAAACCATATTAATCGTATTTGAGTAGTTGTATTAATATAGTTGTAAAAATCGCGTTTAGTGTTGTTTATACACATGTTTGAGTATTATACACTTGGCACTTCAAATTGAATACGATACACATGGCATTGCAGATTTGGTATTGTTTATACACATGTTAGTGATACTAACACATGCTAGTATATGCCTAACTAACCGGTGTTAGGGTTCACATTTAGTGTTGTTTATACACATGTTTGAGTATTATACACTTGGCACTTCAAATTAAGTACGATACACATGGCATTGCAGATTTGGTATTGTTTATACACATGTTAGTGATGCTAACACATGCTAGTATATGCCTAACTAACACGTGTTAGGGTTCACATGACATACGTTAGTATACGCCCAACTAACATGTGTTTGGGTTCATATGACGTGTGTTATTTCAGTAAAACATATGCTTTAGAATACACTACACATGTCAGTGATGTCTCATTATGTGTTTTGGAGAGCCCAACTAACACGTGTTATCTTTTTTTATAGGTGAAGCGATGTTTTTTGTGTTAAAGATGAAGATGGGTATCAAGAACGAAGCATAGCTAGATCTTTTTTATGTTATGATAGTTTTTTTATCATTCAGAAATAATTATGTATGTATGAAAAGTTTTTGATACATTTTTAGTATTGATTGTAATGATCGTTTTTATCATTTCTTAAATAAATATACATTTTATGCGTTCTTTTATTTTTGTACTTTTTAGTATATGCCTGTTAACACATGTTAGCAATGTCTCACACGAGGCCAGAATTTTGTATCACAACACTAACGTACGTTAATATTGGTGCTGGAAAAAGTGTCATAAAGTAGGAGAGAGGTGACTTGACAAGGGTCAAATCAACCTTTTTAAACCAAGGATAAGAAAATTAAAGTGGCCCACTTGCTTTAGTAAGATTACCATATTGCCCTTTATCCAATTTTATATGATAGTGGCCCACTTGCTTTTGATTATTAAATAGAAATTAATCATGGACCATTGATCAAACTTGATCAATGGTCACAATAGAGTTTCCAAGGTTTTTCATGAAGACAGGGTTTCCTATATATCCAACCCCCATATATATATATATATATATATATATATATATATATATATATATATATATATATATATATATATATATATATATATATATATATAGTGGAAGTATAGACAAGAAACTCTTCCAAATGAAAAAACCTTAGCAAACCCATTCCTTGGTCCATATTAAGCCACATCACCTACTACATAATAATATTCAAAAGGGCAATTTAGTCAATTTTACCACTCCCTTCTCTCTCTTCCTATATATATATATGTTTCTCACACCTCTCTCTTCATTTTGTTTTTTCAAAATTCAAATGCAGATCTAAATCATACCCTCCTCTCTCTCTCTACCATCCTCTATCTTGAACCACCACCACCACCACAACCACCACCATCGGCCACCACCTGCATCGCTTCCAACCATTAGAACAACCACCATCGTCATCATCTCGTCATAATCATCTCGAAGAACAACTGATGCTCTGTTTCAAACTTTTCGAGTGATGCTCTGTTCAGATTTTAAAGTAGGTAAAATGCAATTTATCTCTCTCTCTCTCTCTCTCTCTCTCTCTCTCTCTCTCCTCTTCCCTCTCTTTTCTAGATCTGGAGTTGTAGTTGAGATCTAGATCTGGATCTAATAAATAATAAAACTACAAGATTGTTGTAAAAAAAAACTTGTTTGCCAAAAAAAAAAATGAATCACTGACGTGATTCAGTGAAGAAGAAGTTGTTTTCCAAAAAAATTGTTGTAAAAAAAATGAATCTTTCTCAAAATAATAATAAAATAATAATAATAATAAGCTATTATGTTTTGGGTTTAGTGAAATAGGTTTTGGGTTTTGCTAGAATAATAATAATAATAATATTTTTTGGAGATAGTTTTTGGTTGCACACCAAGTGTTTGATCAAATGCTTGAATGAAAAAAAAAACTTATGTTAACCTTTTTTTTATTTTTTTTATTACTATTTTGTTTTTGTTAGATTATTATTGGATAGGGGACATGATGTTGATAGATCACATGTGATTAAATTTTTTTGATTATGTGTTTTAGGATCCCAACTAACATGTGTTTTATACACATGTTAGTGATGTGGCTGTGGTACGTGATATTTTTTTTATACACATGTTAGTGATGCTAACACGTGCTAGTATATGCCTAACTAACAGGTGTTAGGGTTCATATTAGTTGGGGAGCCCAACTAACACATGTAAGTATACGCCCTTTCACATGTTAGTGATGCTAACATATGCTAGTATATGCCTAACTAACAGGTGTTAGGGTTCATATTAGTTGGGGAGCCCAACTAACACATGTAAGTATACGCCCTTTCACATGTTAGTGATGCTAACACATGTTAGTATATACCCAACTAACATGTGTTACGGTTTGTATAACATACGTTATTTCAGTAAAACATATATTTTAGAATACACTAACACATGTCATTGATGTCCCATTATGTGTTTTATAGAGCCCAGCTAACACGTGTTTACTTTTTTTGTAGGTGAAGAGATGTTTTTGAGTTAAAGATGATGATGAGGATCAAGAACGAAGAATAGCTAGATTTTTTCTATGTTTGTTATGATAGTTTGTTTGAAAATTCACAAATAATTATGTTTGTATTAAACGGTTTTTGATATGTTTTAGGGTTGATTGTTACGATCGTTTTTATCATTTCTTAAATAAATATACATTGTATGTGTTCTTTTAATATGTTCTTTTAGTATATGCCTGGTAACACATGTTAGCGATGTCTCACACGAGGTCAGAATTTTTTTTTCACAACACTAACGTACGTTAATATTCATGCTGGAAAAAGTGCCATAAAGTAGGAGAGAGGTGACTTGACAAGTGTCAAATCAACCTTTTTAAACCTAGGATTCATAAAATTAAATTTTAAAAAATTAATTCAAGATTACCATATTGCCCTTAATCCTATTTTTTATTATGGTGGCCCACTTGCTTTTGAATATTATATAGGAATTAATTATGAACCATTGATCAATCTTGATCAATGGTCACTAGAGGGTTTCTAGGGTTTTTCCAAAAGATGAGGTTTCCATATTATCCACCCTCTATATACCCTATATATATATATATATATATATATATATATATAGGATTTGGATCATTTTAGAACCACTATTTAGGAAGAAAACCAAGGAACTAGTGTGAACATGTGGCATTTTTGTAAATATGAAATGTGTCTATAAAAACCCTTCCATCAAAACATAGAAAAATAAGAAAAAATTATATAACCTAAAATAAAAAAATAAAAAACACCAAAATGATTATCTACTATTAATATTTTGAAAAAAAATTAAAATAAAAAAATAGAAAAAATGGTTGATGTTACGTCATATGACGTCATTTCTGATGCACATGTGCATTTCGCTACATGTGCATTTCGCTATTATATATATTCAGATATATACCGTATGCACATGTGCATTTCACTATTAGATCACACTTTTAAGTAAAATTATCAATTACTCTGTATCATAATTAAATGATCATTAAATGGACGCGACATGAGATATAAGGAGGCAAAAAATTTATTCAATTATCATTAAATGGACGCAAAGTGAGAGATAAAATACACTCGAACTCGTCAATTGCGTAGTCATGCACATTATAGCATAACTTGAAATTAAGTCAAGTGTAGGACAACAAACATGAATAAACTTAAAACAACTCTATATAAGAACTATAAAATAAGAAACATGTACTATATACATATGTGTATTTCACTAATATAGTTAGGGTTTTTTATGGGTTTAGCTTAGGGTTTGGTTTTTAGGTATGGTGGGAGGGGGTTTAGGTTTTGAGGGGGATGGGTGGGGGGTTTAGGTTTTTGGGGTTAGGGTTAGGGGTGAATAACTTTTTTTTTAAATCTATATAAAAACTATAAATAAAACAAGCGTACTACATGCACATGTGCATTTCACTATTATAGTTAGGCTTTTGGAAGGGTTTAACTTTAGGCTTTAGTTTTTAGGTGTGGTGGGAAGGACAGGTTAGGTTTTTGGGAGGATGGGGTTGGGGGTTTAGGTTTTTGGGGTGGGGTGTTTAGGTTTTTACGGGTTGGGGATTGGGGGGGGGGGGGGGTTGGGGCTTAGTTTTTTTTTTTTTTTTTTTTTTTTTTGGGGGGGGGGGGAGGGGGTGGTGGGTTTAGGTTTTTAGGGGGTAGGCGTTTAGGTTTTTTTTGTGGTGCTGATGGGTGGGCTTAGGTTTTTTTTTTTTTTTTTTTTTTGGTGGGGGGTGGGTGGATTTAGGTTTTTAGGGGTGGATGACGTCAATGTAATAATAATTTAATTATGGTAATTGATAATTTATTCAAAAGTGTGATCTATTATTGAAATGTACATGTGCATATGGTATATGTCTGTATTTTTATAACAGCAAAATGCACATGTGCATGTGCATCAAGCATGACGTCATATGACGTAATAATAACCATTTTTTATTTATTTATTTTTTTTCAAAATATTAATACTAGATAATCATTTTGGTGTTTTTACTTTTTTTACTTTTTAATTATTTTGGGTCATATAATTTTTTGTTATTTTTTTTATGGAAGGATTTTTGTATAGACCCCTCATATTTACAAAAATGCCACTTGTTCACATTGGTTCATTGGTTCTCTCCATAAAGTTAGTTCTCGTATAATCCGTACCCTATATATATATAAGATAAATATATGACTATATGAGATTAATAAACATACCTTTTGTATCCAAGCTCATTATGTGTTTCCACGTTTCAACGTTGTGCTATCTACCTCCAACGCCCTTCTCCAGTACTAAGTATATTTGGACAATTATGTTATATTTTGGGTGGATCTAGCTAGTGTCTTAATGTATGTGAATTCGATGTTATTCAAAAGTTAATATATGTCCATTTGTATTTGTTTCCATTCATAAGTGTTCATTTGTGTCCATGAACACTTATTTGTGTTCGTGTTCGTGTGCGTTCATGAACAAAATTAACAAATGAACACGAACATGAGTGTTTTTCTTAACAAACGGGCACGAACAGAAAATCTCGTACGGCAAGTGTTCATGAACTGTTCGTGAACACATAATTTTCTTAACAAACGAACATGAACAAGGTCTTATTCGTGTTCGTTCGGCTCGTTTGCAACCCTATGCATATGGATTAAATTAGTAATACATATTCGAGAATTAATTTGCAAACTTTTTTGGTGCTGATTAAATTATAGAAAAGTTAAAAGTATAATTCAAGAAACAAGAACAAAAATATATAATATTATAAGAAAAATATAGTGATCTAGTGTGTATGGGTAGAGTTATAGGCTTTCTGTGATGTCAACGAAATACATAAAGTTTAGTTATCTGGTGTGAATAATATTTAAAAATGTCATCACTAGCGGCGACGTTAATAGCGGCGACCCGCTTTTTGTCGTCACTAATGCTCTATGATCCGTGTCAGTTTATAACATTCAATATGGGCCATTGATAGATAGGATGATCTAACGATCGGGGTTAATTCGTACATAGGGCAATAGCCACTCACTGTTACAAAAAGGTGTGTGTATATATACATATACAATAATGTTTATTTAACTTATAATTTAACTTTTAATGTTAAACAGGACATCGAACAACATGAAGCATACCGTTCAGGACATACAGGAAGGCAAGAGACATTTGATAGCCCCCAGAATGAAGAGAACTACGTAAGCATTTGTTTATAATCTATTTTTTATACACACACACACACACATATATATATATATAATTCTATGAAATCACGTTTGTAAAATACAACATAGGTTAAAGGCAGAGTTTGAGTCTAAAACTCAACAGATCGCTGAAGACGAAGAAGAAGGAGGAAGTTGCTCGCAACAATTGGATAAGGTTGGTATATATTTGTATATGTGCGCCTATGCATTGTCCGAGAGAAAGCCTTCCACGTTCTACACCGCCAACACAACCGCAACTCACACAGGTAAATTGAGTTATTAATAACTATTAATGCTGATAGTTGACCTATTTAGTATATATTTGTAGTCTTAAATGTGATATTTGACCCATTTAATATATGTTTGTAGTTTGACCCATTTGGTGTATATATGTTTGCTAAATGTTGATATTTGACTCATTTGGTATTTATATGTTTAGTAAATATGATATTTGACCCATTTGGTATATATTTGTTGTTTAAATGTTGATAGTTGACCCACTTGGTATATATTTGTAGTTTAAATGTTAATATTTGACCAATTTGATATATATTTGTAGTTTCAATGTTGATAGTTGACCATTTGATATATATTTGTAGTTTGACCCATTTGGTGTATATATGTTTGCTAAATGTTGATATTTGACCCATTTGGTATAAATATGTTTAGTAAATATGATATTTGACCCATTTGATATATATTTGTAGTTTAAATGTTGATGGTTGACCCATTTGGTATATATTTGTAGTTGAAATGTCAATATTTGAACCATTTGATATATATATATATATATGTAGTTTGAAGGTTGATAGTTGATGGTTGACCCATTTGATATATATTTGTTGTTTGACCCATTTGGTGTATATATGTTTGATAAACGTTGATATTTGACCCATTTGGTATAAATATGTTTAGTAAATATGATATTCGACCCATTTGGTACATAGTTGTAGTTTAAATGTTGATAGTTGACCTATTTGGTATATATTTGTAGTTTAAATGTTAATATTTGACCCATTTGATATTGTCACACCCTCAAACTCCACTTCCGGGTTTTTACCGCGAGACGCATGACATACTAGGATCCAAGTCAACGGTCACAATAAACGACAACTATATAATATGAAAACAACGTAATAAAACCAACCAAACAGTTTTCAAAGTATCAACCAACTACATCGAAAGCTTAAATAGTTACATCCCAAAGTAAAACAGTTAAAAGTTCAACAGTTGTTCAAAAACATGCAAGTGATAACTAGACGCCATAGGACTCCGTGCGCCTACCCCGACCGTACTACCTTAGCGACCTGAGAAAACATGCTAAAAGTGTCAACATAATATGCTGGTGAGTTCACAGGTTTCATAAAAACAGTTTCCAAAAGTAAGAAAGATCATTCCCATTACTACTATGTTATATGAACATTAGCTAGACGTTAAGTATGCTATATGCATAGGGCTGCAAATTTCTCGATATCGGCTCGAGGAAAAGCTCAAAACGAGCCGAGATTTATCGAGCTTGAGCCTAAAACAAAGCTCGTTTACTTATCGAGCCCGAGCTCGAGCTTGGCGTATAAAGCTCGACAAGCTCGTCAAGCCTTATCGAGCCTTAATATAATATTAGTTTTATTAATATTTACCACACATTTAAAGATGTTTAGTAAACGAGCCGAGCTTGAGCTTTAAAATATTAACTAATAAACACTAAATGATTTTTAACCTTCAAAGACTTCAGCCGTCAAGAAATTGCTCTAAAAATTATTACTTTCAATTTGAATAACACATCTAAAATTTGTAGGTGTGTAGACATTTATCGGCCTTCCAGTTTAGGTGGTAATATGCAAATCCTTTGGAGCAACCAAAAAATAGCAAATGTCAAGGTGACGCATGTTATCTTATGTTATTTTGAACTCTTTTAATCTATACTAAAATTTAATTTCTTCTGCATTGCAGGGCGTTTTAGGTATACACGTACCAATATCAGGTATGTTATGCAAGTTGAAAGCAATAATCTTTAGGCTTTTATTTTTTCCTTCTTGATAGTTAAAGTTGAACTTCGATCTAGGCACAATATTTTCACATTCCTTGGACTGTTGGTCCAAAATCTCATACTACACGTTTCATGGCTCATAGAAAGGTATGTAGCACCAGGCTTTGCAGGAATTAAGGGCTTCGAGCATAAACCAGAACTCAAATTGCCGCATAACATTGATGTTAATGCTGATGATCAACAAATGATGCATTACTATTGTTAATGGTCTTAAGTTCGTCTTTTCAACTAAAAGAACACGGGCTCTAAAGAAAACCAAAAAAGAGCATGATAGTGCGCTATGTTACTTTCTTTTGGTTTTCTTTGAGGCCTGCTTTCTTTCGATTCAAGAGATCAACTCTAGACCATCATCATCAGTAATACATTCTCACTTGATCATCATCGCTAACATTAATGATCTCAGGTGATTTGGCTTCTGATTTATGCTTGAAATCCTTCTTTTCAGCAACAACTGTTTGTCTACAGCTTTCTTTGACACATGAAATTCTACAATGAGAACTTGGACCATTCATTACTTCGCAAAAGGAAAATATTTGTTTTCCAATATTTTGTACTAAATTTACTACAAATATATAACCAGCTACACAGTCCATCAAATTAAAAAAAAAAAAAAAAAATCCTAAAGATTGTTGCTTTCTCCACATATCCAGTTTCAGGTTCAACCATCGTACATCAATAAGTCGGCTGACATGCCTTAAGTGCTTAAAGTTCAAGATGAAAAGGTTGCTTTTACCTATAATCTTCGTAGGTGTTTTCTCCTTAAAATAGTTTTTATTTTACATGACTTTTAACGTAGCTGGACTAATGAAAGATTGACCTGACAAATGGATGTAGCAAAGAAGGATTCTGTCGCAGCAATAAGGGCGTAGATGGTCAGCAACGTACAGCCTGCGACAAACTTTATATATTCAAATGTCGCTGTGATTATGTAACTTTATAGAAACAATCGTTTAACATCAACTCATGTTAAATATAGATGATGGATTATAATAAATTTCACCATTCATGGCCTTAGCTTCAGTTAATATTTTTCTTTTCTAACTTTCGGTAGTTACAGCCAATTATATTTCACATAAAAAAAGAGTAACATTGAACCCGGTCATTTGAGACGATATTCAAACCAGAGTTGCAAACCTGTTTACAAAACAAATTTATGAGGCGCGCAACGCACGCCTTAATTCACACTAGTTTTGATTTATTGTATCTTTCAACTTGCAAGTTGGAAGGAGTGACCAGAAGGTGGCTACATCAACATTTATTTTGTATTTATGTATCATTTGCCGCGTGGGTCTATTGTCACACGGATAGAAATTACTTGGTGGCTGAGCTATATATATGTTAAACATATGTTGTCTTCTAACTCGGTATTTCATAATTTTTTAAATGGGATAAGTCCATTTAAAAAAATTATGAAACTATTAGATTTACACCTCTCTGAGGATATGATACAAGATAGGACTTCATGGAGGGGAGGAGATCAGGTACAGGGAGACCAAAATTGACCTGGGAGGAACGAATTAGGCATAATTTATTAGAGTTGCACCTCTCTGATGACATGATACAAGATAGGACTTCATGGAGGCGTAGGATTAAGGTTAAGGACTTTTAGGGTGGGTACAATAGAGCTATAGTTTTGTCTTAGGGACGTAGACTTGTGTACACTATAAGTGGACTCTACAGGTGATTGTCATTTGTGTTTTTGCATATATATGTTTGATGTTGAACTTGTTTTAATTTATAGTACTCTCTCCCCACATCATTGATTATTGTCTCATTTTTATTTTATTTTATTTTATTTATTATTATTTTATTATTATTACTATTTTTCCTAGCTCAGTTGTTGGTCCTTTGTTTTTTTAGAGTCAGGGGTCTCTTTGAAAACAGTCTCTCTATTCCCATGAATAGAGGTAAGGTTTGCGTACATCTCACCCTCCCCAGACCATACATGTAGCTTGCTATTTGTGAGATTGATTGGGTATGGTTAATGTTGTATAAGTCCATGTGTTGTTGGTGTCTTTGTGTTTTTCGATTTCCTTGTGGTTAGTATGACCGTTTAATTGTTCCATAACGATTGAATATCTAGTTGGGTTAATGAACATCCACTAAACCATTATAATTCTGTGTTTTGTGTGTTGATTTTTTTTATTCATTCTAAACATGCTCAAAATAGTTTTTCAACACCCAAGTTCTTGTTATATTCTTAACAAAAGAAAATATTTTGTAAAAGTGGTCAAGTTAATTTGTGTTACTTATTTCACTACTTTGACATGTACTTTAACTAGCAACGAACTTGTTACATCGCGCGACCAATGTGTCTTTTCTGTCAAGGTGTAAATCGGAAATGTTGCGGATTTCGGGAGTATAGATTTTCTGAATGTGGACTGAAAGAAGTAAAAAAAAAAAACAAATGTAGCTACTCTCCGTTATTATTGTAGCATGAGATGGGAAGTTATTTTATACCAACCATAGTAAAGAGTACATGTGCGTCATTAAGTGAGCCATTATTGGTGGGGTTGCATTGGTCTTCTTTTTAGATGAAGTTAAAATATGTGACCATGGCACAGAATGAGGAGGCTACTCGATTCATTTATTTAGAATTGAATTTTTAAGCTCAGGTTCCATCTACTAGACATTGTAAATTGTCATTATTGGGTTTGTTTAGTATGGAGCAATGAAATGAAATGTTAGAGAATAGGGTTGATTAAACAAGTTAGATGATGAAATGATCCCTGCCACATAAGAGTAGCGTCCCCCCTTTAACACGACTGGTGTGGAATGGAGCTCAATAGCGCCCCCCCCCCCCCATTTTTTTATTGAAGTGGAGCCGACCAGACAATGGCGCGGGGAAATAGAAGGGGCGCTATTGACCAAAAAACGTTGAGGTGGAGGAGGCAACACCCCTCTAAGTAAAAGAAAACCCATGTGTCGGTAGACCCAACCGACATTGAAGGTTTTCCTAGAATTGTTTCTAATAACTTTAATTAATCATGATTTCTTGTAGATTATCATCTTAGGTGAAATAGTTAAGCCAAAACTCTCAATATAATAATTGGAGGTACTGCCACATCAGCATCTGGTCCACGTCAGTATGACACCTCAACTGCCACGTCAGCATCTAGTCCACGTCAGCACGCCACCTTAGCAGCCACGTCATCTTGAACTAACTTAGTTAGTTCAGAGTTAACGGAGGTTCATTTTTGACACCCACATGTTCACTTGGGATTATCTTGGTCCAACGTTAAAGTTCGGATTATTATTGGCCAATGGCCCAAACTTTGGATTATTTAAATTCAATACCCCCCCCCCCTAAAAAAATGTTTTTGTGTATTGAGTGTCTCGCTTAAAAAAACACTCACTTTTTAAGCGCCTTGCACTGAGGCCCAAGGCTCATCCTTTGCGGCTTGAGTGTGCCTTGCGCCTTTAACAACTATGATTAAAAGTAAGAGACTTGTTTATGATGCTATGCTATATGTGCGTGATTTTAACTAATTTATAGTCTATCATATCTTCCATACAAGGCTTTGTAAATGTATTTCATGTAAAGATTGTATTAGGGTTACCTGCTCTGTTCTTGTAACTTAGTTTATTGCTTTTTAGCCGAATTCCACACGAATTGTAATTTAGAGTTTAGAGGTTTTAAATATTCTTCCTATCTAGAGACCTAAGAAGTGATAGTCGGGTTTGTCTTTTGTGCTAGGTACTTTAGGCTAGAAATGCTTTGAGATGAGGTTTTCCTAGGTTCTCTAGTATACTTAGCTTTCCTGTGTCATAGTGAGATTTTACAACTTACTCCTTGCACTTTAGGGTGTATTAAGGTTAGATAGTTCGAGATATCATCTAGTCTTTTTTAGTACTTTAGTATAGTTGGAGAGAACGAGAGGCAGGGGCGGGGAGGGCCCCCCCCCCAATTGTCGTCAGAAGTTCCGATTATATAGTATTCGTATAGAATTTTTTGGTATATAAGGTTCCGATCCCCCGAAACTAGTGACTCCTGACCCCGATGACTTCCGACCCGAAGATTTGGGTCAAGCTTCGCCACTAACGAGAGGTAACCCAACCAACCAGTGAATTTTGATACCTTTAAGTTGTCTTTTCGGTCAAACCCGGAGAATGATCAGGGATCCACTAGGTTAGCTAAGGGTTGATTATTTGATGATATTGGTTTTCAATATAGTTTCCATTGCCCTGGTAATTCCAAATGTCATAACTAGGATTCTGAACCTATCCTTGACTGCATCGTATTTATCATTTAAAATCAATTGTTAAATCTCAGTAGAGTCTAAATTTGTTTCTGGTAGTGTCCCGTGGGTTCGTTATTCCACACTTACTTAGTTTGTACTATATTGATAGGTACACTTGCCAATCGTGTGCTCTAATTTAGTTGAGTCTAGTTTTTATTACTAGGTGTCAAAATTAGGTAGTTTTTGAGTGGATTTAGCACATCATGTACCGGGTTGGACTCAGAAATAGTTCAATCAGTTGTTCGGGCTATTCCGGGAGGTTCAACTGGGTTAACTAGTTAACCATATAATTATGTAAAAATACAACTTCGACCTAGAAAATAATATAAAAGTACCTGATTCAATAATAAAAAATAATCCAAAACTTAATCTATTAAAAAATAATCCTAAAGTACTCAATTTTACAACAAACTATTTTAAAATAGACATGTACAATAGGTTTATAGTACTGAAGTGTTGAATGTATCAAGTATGCGAGAGCTTAAAAGATGAAATTCACTATTGAAGGTCGATAATGCTTCAAAAAAGAACTTTCATAAACTTTATAAATCAAATTTGGTGATTTTGCAAACCAGTTCAACGGTTCGAACCTGTAAAACGGATTTACCAGCGATATATAACACATAACGTATTCTAGTTTTACTAGTCATTATTGTATCAAGTTCGTGTCAGATATCCGAAATTACCGGTCGGTTCATACCAGTATTTAAAACATTGCTCGTAATTCGTAACTAGGGATGGCAAACTACAAATCAACATGGAAACCCTAAACATACTTAATGGATAACATGGCAGGTATTGGGTATGGGACCGGGATGGGGTTAATTTTAAAAAAATTCATAGGCATGATAAGGTAATGGTACCTGACTTGATTGCATGAAATATTTTGTTTTCTTATCCTTAGGTAGAGTAAAATGCTTATTCACAAATTTATGGTTTTTATATCTCTAATTCCCTTGGGTAATAAAATTTTGTAACAATTAAAATAGTAAGAAAGTATTACAAATTCCTTATTGGCGCCAAGCGTGAGTGAACAAGTAATATTTAATTCAAAAATTGAATATTGTAAATATCCTATATAAAGGACCTCCTAATGTACTCAATCAATTCAATCAGTCAAAAGCAATTACAATTACATCAAAATATATGGTTTCACTTGGTATCGGAGCAAAGAAACCTCAAACCCTAAAGCTGCCAATAAACCCTATTGCCTAAAACCTCTGTCGTCGTGTTCCTTTTTATATCAACCCTCTTTCAATTCTGGTTGCCTCCATTTAACATGCCCTCTCTTTCTCTCTCCATATTCTGAATTTTGTAGCCATTGCAGCATTAACCTCTTCTGAGAAAACAACCCGAAACTATCATAAATTTGCTTTCAACCTTCCTCCTACAAAATATGGACACTGAAAGAATATGATCCAACCATTCCTCATCTCCAATAATCTATTTTGTTACATCGATGGAACGATACCCTGCCCACCCAAAGCCGCCACATCGAGAACTATAACAAATGATGCTCACATCCGTATCTTAATTACCTCTACCATCTCAGAAATAGTCTTCCAACATGTATAAGGCCAAACCTCCAGAGAAGTCTGGTTGTCTCTGGAACATGCATATGTGATGTGTCATAAAATTCACATATAAAATATGCATAAATAATCTCAAAATATGGCAAAATTGAGCTTAAATTGATAATTATAGCTACTAAATCATTCCTATATGTATTTTCAGGAAATTGGAGCTCCAACCCGAAAATGAACGATTTTCGGGCAAAAACAGCTAAAAAATGGAGATTCCTGAGAATACGAGACCCGAAGAATGTTCCAAGTATGTGTAAAGACCTTCCCGAGGTTTAAACGATGATAAAATTGACCTGGGCTAACCAAGCACGCCCATGCTCTCTTGCACGAGGGTCCCGCGCACTAGAAGACAAAGCAGCCAACTTAAGACCAGACAAAGCATCTCAAAAGGGACAAAACTATGGTATGACTCAAAGGGTACAATATACAACCACAACCTTAACTCGTTGATGCAAGGTTTTAGACCACACGAAAGGGACATGTTTGCCTCTTTGCCTATAAATAGCAAGCTCAACTCAATCATTTGGTATCCCATTCCATTCAATCTTGTACCCTCTTGGGTCGACTTCCAAGCTTCTTCTAGAGATCTTGGGGTCTTGTGGGATGCCTTAGGGCCATCCTAACAACCCACTAGGGTTATACCTCGTCGTGCCTTGATCAACTTGGCCTAGCATGGGATCGTAGAGTAATTCATGTAATAAAACATTGAGGGTCTGTTAGGACAGAAAGGATTGAGGAAACCATTTTTGCAAACCTTAGTCTAATTCATACTTCTGCAAATTATTCTAAGTATAGAACTACTGAAGAAAGAAGACAAAAGTACTGAAGAAGGATTCAACAAGTACTGAAGAAGATAGATTAGAAGTTCTGAAGTCAAACCAGACAAGTCCACCGAAGAACTACTGAAGACAAACTACTCATCAGTAGTTTGTCATTCATCAGCACTTGTAATAGAATCTTTCCACCTCCCTTATGTTTCAGTAGTTTAATTGTTTATTATTACTTTATCTTTTTGTACAAGTTCCAAGACTACAACTTGTTACAACTTGTTGCAGACTTGCTTTTGTATCAAGGTTCATGCATTTGTAAGTCTATAAATAGATGGGTTCATCCCTCTGTTTTAGAGATCGATTTTAATTGAAACTGAAATCCTTCAAAGCTCATTATTGTTATTTCCATTTCATTTACTGAGAATCTATTTGAGTATTTATTGTCATCCACATTCACATTCAATACTTAGATTCTCATTAACTTGTCTTTAGTTTGCAAACATCCAGGAGGAGTAATAACTCCTGTTTATAGTGTAACTTTACATACTTATTCCGCTGTGCAAATCTGATTGAACTTGCTAAACACATAAGTGTTCACTAGCAAGTAAACCTTCAAGAGCATACTGATCCAACAGGGTCATGAGGATTACACTAGATACATAGCACTAAGAGATGGAAGGCTTGTCTATGAGCAACCATGTTCTTGTGTTGATAATTCATTATTGTTGTAACTTTCTATCATTTCCGAACCTACTTCGATTTGTAGACTTTTATTGTTTTTAGTAGTTTATTTTTAGTTATTTGGTGTGTTATCTTCTTATCTAATTCTTGTTTGTTTATCTTGTGATGGGTTCAATTAGTGATTCACTTGATAAACCATTAAAATCAACCTTAACTTAATTAATAAACTATTATGAGGTTTAATCAGCTTCTAGTAGTCCCGAGCTAGATCCAAGGCGAGGAAACCTGTAACACCCCCCCCCCCTCTCACCACCAATATTGTCCGCTTTGCCCATCCAAAGCTCACAGATTTGTTTTTGGTTGCCCAAGTGGAGACTTCCCAGTAGGTCACCCATCCTGGTAGTGCTCCCACCTGAGCACGCTCAACTGTGGAGTTCTCCTCTCATCCACTAACATTAAGCCCCAAAACGCGTTGGTGATTTAAGAGGCAAGACATTACTTATAAATCAAGGATCTCTCCTGGCCACGGCCGATGTGGGATTTTCCTGGGGTGTCACATTCACCCACTGTTAGAGTCTCATCGTCCCTGATGAGGTGTGCACCCACCATCCCGAACGGCACAGGAGTGGCTCTGATACCATCTGTAACACCCCGCCCCTCTCACCACCAATATTGTCCGCTTTGCCCATCCAGAGCTCACGGATTTGTTTTTTGTTGCCCAAGTGGAGACTTCCCAGTAGGTCACCCATCCTGGTAGTGCTCCCACCTGAGCACGCTTAACTGTGGAGTTCTCCTCTCATCCACTAACATTAAGCCCCAAAACGCGTTGGTGATTTAAGAGGCATGACATTACTTATGAACCAAGGATCTCTCCTGGCCACGGCCGATGTGGGATTTTCCGGGGGTGTCACAAAACCGGTAGTGAAACAGATCCTTTAGGCTTTTGATATCTAAACCGGGTTCTAAGCAATGGCTTCTAAAGTGGACCAGATCTGAGTGACATATTTCTGGTTCTTACAAGATGTATAAGTGACTTTCTTGGCAAAGGAAGGATTCCCTACTGGTGCACGAGTGATCTTTGGATTACACACATTTAGGATTACGCTCCACCTTTGTTAAGGATTTCATTCATCTCAGGAGGTTATGGGTTGGGTGTGTTAAGTCATAAATCACTAAACCTGACTTTGTATTTATCTGATTAATAAATATTTAAAGTGTCACTTTTTAAGATAAATAAAACAAGAATACTATATCTAGGTCTCGTTAGTACAAAACCGTTAACCAATGGAGGATACATGTTGCCTAGGCTGATGTTAAGAGAGATCCTTCGGTGTTTATGGCCGTTACCCTATTTAGGGGATATGATGTTGGCAGGGCTGACTCTAAAAAGATATCTTTCGATGCAGAACGCAAGAGCTATGGGAGGTGTACGGTGTTCCTGGTCGGAAGTCAACCGGTGAACCTGTAAATGTAGGGCTCAACCGGTGAACCTTCACAGTTATGCGGACGCGCATCGATCCGGGGGTTATGCATACTACTCAGTAGTGGCCCTGCTTCTCTGATCTTAGAGCCAACACTTCAAGTTCACTCCTGTCCTCCTCACCAATAATTAAATCTAATATTGTTTCTAATAATAAAATTTTACTACTTATACGAAGGGCCCCGAGATGTGCATGTCCACTATCTCTACTATTTTATCTTTTTCAAAACCCTTTTTCAAAAACTATTTTTCTTAGAACCCCTCTGTTTTATTTTCTTTTCAAACCCGATTAGTTATTTGATGAAAGGTTAAGTAGGGAAAAGTGTGTTCTCTAGGAATACGATACTCAATATTTACCCTAAAAAGCTATACTATACGCGTCAGGTTCTCTACCTATGTGTTGTTTTAGTTTCTACGTATTTATCGTTTACTTATAAATTTAAAACTTGATTAACGGTTTAGTAAAAATAAATCTTTTTCCCAAAACCACTGTTTTGGAATTAAAACACCAAGTTTTTGGCACCAGGAAAATGATATCTTTTTAAATTACTAAAACCAGGCATATCAATATGAACCCAACACTTCCTCATGTGAGTATACTTTAAAAACTCAAATCCGACGAATTATGATGACCGGAGATGAAAAACCATTCAATTACCTTACTAGAGTACAAGAATACACCACTGCTCTTACCAACATTGGTGAGCCCATGAAGGACAAGGACCTTGAAATGCTTGATGTCTCAGGTCTAAAGGAAGAATATCATGGCCTTAAATCTAATCTCCTAGCTCGACAACCACCCATGACCTTCAATGAACTCCACGGCATTCTTCACAATCATGATTACATGATTAGCACCCATCGTAGCCCCTCTCTTGTTATTGTTGCACCTACGCAAGCATTTGCAGCCGTCACTGATTCATCACCACCCAACCTAAATGCCATACAATCACAACTTTCCAACCTCTGATCGTTAGTTGGACAACTAGGGTACCAACTTAACCCTCTTTCACCCTCTACCTGACAACCACAAGCCAATTATACCACTTACTCCTTTACTGGGTGGGGGATAGACCATCTACTATCTCAATATCGGAATATCTTAATCAGTCTGCCTCATCGTCTTCTACGCAGACTCCTCAGGCAAACTATGCCAACTTTTTGGATGTTGCATCGCAATATGAGACTATGTGGAAACCCGACACTGGTGCTAATGGTCATGCTTCTCTCAACTTAGCCAGTCTTGACCACTCACCGGTGACAATAACCCTATTCCCATTTTCCTTATTGGCTCGTCAAAATTTTGTTCACCTAACAAAACCTTTAATCTATCAAATATTCTTCACGTACCAAACCTAAAACAAAATCTTTTATCTATTCAATAATTCTGCCATGAAAATAATGTTTTCTTTGAATTTCACTCTTTCATTTTTGTTAAGAAGAACGAGTCTACACTCACTACCCTTCTCATTTTTATTGAGAAGAACGAGTCTACACATTTCGACTCCCTCGGCTCAAGTCTCTTCCTAAGATTGCATTCACAACCATCAAAGCACCATGTACAGTTTGGCATCAACGCCTTGGTCATCCACATCAATGTGTTTTTATTATGTTATTTCCAATTTCTCTTTACATGTTTCAACAAAACATTGTCCTTCATTATGTACTGCGTGCCAATTAGGAAATCATCTAAACTTTGTTTACCACTTTCAAAATTTCATAGTCATAATGTTTTGGATTTGGTATATTGTGATGTTTGGGGCCTTTCGCCTACGTTATCTATTGATGGCTATTATTTTTTCTTTTATGTGTTGATCATCATTCACGCTTTATATGGTTTTTCCCTTTAACATGCAAATATGTTGTTTATGCCACCTTAAAAAAAATACCAATGGTTGAAAGACAATACAATACAATACAATACAATACAATACAAAATTGAAAAGTGTCCAAACTGACTAGGAGAGGAATTTAGAAATTTATCATTATTATTCACTTCTCTTGGAATTATACATCGGCACTCTTGCCCATATACTATTGCTCAAAACGGCACTGTAAAGCATCGTAACCATCATGTTGTAGAAGCTGGTCTCACCCTCCTAGCCCAAGCCAACTTTCCACAAAAGTGTTGTCACTTTGCCTTTTAAAGTGTCGTCTACCTAGTTAATTGTCTTCCTTCCCGAATCTCTTCCGGAAAATCTCCTTACCAACTCATTTACAACCGTAAACCTGAGTTTTTGGTTGTAAATGTTTTCCTTACTTAAGACCTTACAACCATCACAAGATGGATTTTCGGTCCACACCACGTGTCTTTCTTGGTTATAGCCCATCTCACCATGGTTATCGGTGCTTTAACAATGCCACCGAGCGCATCTACATTGCCCAATACACTCGTTTCAATGAACAAGTCTTTCCCTTCAATCCACCTACTCTGTCACCAATACCAACTAAACCAACCTTTGTTTGCATTTGTCACACCCTCAAATTCCACTGCGGGGTTTATACCGCGAGACTCGTGACACACCAGGATCCCCATAGCCATTAGTTACAAGAACAACTCTAAGTGCCTAAACCATTTAGTTTGTTTTCAAAAATCAAGTTTAATGTTTAACCAAAAAGTTTAAAGTAGTGCGGAAGCGTAAAAAAAAGTATTAAAGTAAAACATCTTGCGTAAAACACCGCACCCAAAACCAAAGTAATGTAAATCCAAAAATAAGTTTAATAGTGTTTATAACCCAATGACACCCATGATCCATGCCCTGACATGCTCCGTACCTAGCGACCTTAGGTTGCATTGAGTGCTAAATCCAAATCCAAATAAGTAATAGAGACTCACTACCGACTCCCTTAAGCTCTTCAAACAACACAACCTAGCAATGAAATCTCTTCCCGAATGATGTTCTTGAGCCTTAGCAAGTGTTTGGGGTTTAGTTTTTCGAGTAAGGGGGTTAGGGTTTCGAAAATATGAGTGTGGTTATGAAAAAGATGGTTAAATATCAATTTATATAGGCTGAAACTCGACTTGGCTGCCAAGTTACCCCCATCGCATCACGCGGTAGGGTTGTGCTTATTCCGCCGCATGACGCGGCACGTCACAGGTTTTTTTCTTCTTTTGCTTCATATTTGGGCTTTGTACATCTAGACTAACACCACAAATAATCAACCCAATATTTTATGAACCGAAGTACCTTCTCGGTTCGTCAGGTATCGGTTACGGGTTCGGTAACGTGTTTCCTTTAAATAATCGTAATCATATAATAATTCACAAATAAATTCACATAAGCACAAAATTGCAAATAATATCCAACGAACTATTCCACAATTATTTGTTTTGTTATTTCACCAACGTTCAGGGTTCAATGCTCGTGTACATGATCCTGTAATTCCTCGAATTACCATTTATGCAGTTATTAACCAATAACTGTGTACGGTGCGACTCACTTAACTAACTCTAGTCAAGTGCAATGCAATGAACTATCTTGTAGGTTAACTAGAGTTAGGTTAAATTATTAACCTGAGAATGCGGGGTGTCACGACATTTTTCTAGATCCACCTCCTATAATTACTAAGGACCAATCTCCTAATGAACCACCTTTATTAGATTCGGCCCAACCTACCCCGCCCTTTCCGGTCCAAAGGCAAACCGAACCGGTCCAATCCACTACACCCTAATCCGCTCCAATCCTCTCTACTCCGAACCACCCAGTCACCAACGGCAACCAAACCGACCCCTTAACCATACCGGAACCACCTTCCCTACCACCTCGTCCATAACCATCAAATCTCACATAAAACCACAAACAAACATAATTTTACAACCCATCCACCTACTCTACCACTACCTCTTCTACTCCCACTTTTCCCCACTACCTATATTGTTGCCAACAAATCCCCATAATGTCTTCATGCCATGAACCAAGGGTTTCAAGCGCTCATTAAGAACATAACATGGTCTTTAGTTCCTTATGCTAATCACTCTAATTTGATTGACTACAAGTGGTTTACATGTTAAAATCTGACGCACATGGGAAACTTAGTTTCTACAAAGCTAGACATGTGGCAAAAGGGTGATTTTATCTCTGACTGTAACTCAAAAATGGTCTTTTCGTCAACTGGCAAATGTGGAAAATGCCTTTTTACATGGTGGCCTCACAAAACTATATATATGAAACAACCCCTAGGTTTTAAAGACCGAGAAAACCTAATAATGTGTGTATGCTTCATCAGTCACTTTATGGGCTCAAACAAGCTCCTCGAGCCTGGTTTCATCGTCTCTCCACTGTTCTTCAGCAACTGGGATTTAATGGGTCCAAAACGGACCCATATTTGTTCATTTTAAAAGTAGGTGGCACGTTATTTTATATCCTCGTCTATGTGGATGACATTATCATCACGGACCTATATTTGTTCATTTTAAAAGCAGGTGGAACCTTAGTTTATATCGTCATCTACGTGGATGACATTATCATCACTAGTAACAACAATTCAGCCATTGATGGTATTATTAAATAGCTAAACTCATCATTTGCAATTAAAGATCTTGGCAATTACTTCACTATTTTTGGGGGATTCAAGTCATACATCATAAAATAATGTTTTATTGTCTCATAGAAAATACAATATAGAGATTATACAACACTCTGGTCTCTCGGATTGCAAACCACTGATTCTCCCATGAACCTCTCAGGTCTTGACTCTTGATGACAGTCCTCTAAATACCTAATCCAACACAGTATCACGAAATGGTGGGAGCAATACAATATTCAACTCTTTTCTGACCAGACATTGCATTTGTTGTCAATAAAGTGTCAATTTATGCATATACCCACAGAGAACCACTGGTCTGCAGTTAAACGTATACTACGTTATCTAATAGGCACGACTGATATTGGTCAACTCATTAGACATAACTCAGGCTCCTTTTATATGCTTTCACTTATGCACATTGGCAGGACACGGCTATTCAGGCATTCTCTGATTCTGATTGGGTTGGTTGTCATGTCAATAGCGGTCCACAAGGGATTTACTATCTATTTGGGTTCCGACCTTATATCCTAGACCTCTCGCAAATAACGTACTATCTCCTAGTCATCAACTGAATTAAAATACAAAGCTCTTGCAGACACTGTCACATAACTACTTTGGCTAAGGGCACTTCTACATGAACTTGGCATCACTACCAAATCTTCACCCATACTTTGGTGCGACAATTTTGGAGCCACCTATCTTTTAGTAACTCCAATTTTTATGTTCCCACAAAGCACGTTGAAGTAGATTATCATATTGTAAGAGAACAAGTAGCTTGAGGACAACTAAATGTTAAGTTTATCTACACCAATGATCATATTGCTATGTGTTCACCAAACCCTTATCCTCTCAAATATATATCTTTCTATGGTCCAAGTTGCAGGTCGTTCCCCGCCCTCAACTTGCGGGGGAATGTTAGACGGAGATAAAGCCGAGATTTCAGAAATCACACCTTAATTAGATTGATCTACTACATTTATTATGATTGATTTATTTCCATGTATTGATGTTGTAAATGTCTTATATAAAGGACATCCTTGTACTCAATAAATTCAATCAATCAAAAACCAATTACAATTACATCAAAATATACGGTTTCACTACAGTGATATTGCTTAACATATATAATGGTACTAAGAAAACCTTAAGAACATACTTAAAAGTGACGTTATAGGTATGCTCATTATCGAGCAATGACATCTGTAATAGTTAAACGATTGGTTGAACTTGTTGGATAACTTTGTGAAGAGAAATCAGCATCAAGTAATTTTCTTTCTGTAAAAAATGCTGGCTGCTTAGGTTTCTGGCTGCTTAAAACCTCGAATAGATTGCTAGGTTCATCTAAAGTTGAATCAATGAGCTCTATTGACTTGCCTTCATTATACAGTCTCCATGCCTGAATATGTGGAAATAGTTATGAAGTAGATAGCTATAATTACAAATCAAATGAGCGGCTTGACATGCTTACATGTCCAATAAGGTTATTGTCATGCTTAGAGTGAACGAATCCCCAATTTCTTCTCCCAGTTATAATCTCTAGCACCAAAACACCAAAGCTAAAAACATCTGATTTTATTGAGAAAAGACCATCTAGTGCATACTCAGGGGACATGTAACCACTGCATTTGGCAAAATGTTTATAAAAGTACTATAATGAACTTAAAAGAAAAGTATAATGAGTATATAGTTGGATTTTATATCTTACTATGTACCAACAACTCTCTCTGTGTTGGCCTGAGTCTCATTTCCTCCAAAGCTTCTTGCTATGCCGAAGTCTGATATCTTTGGGTTCATGTCCAGATCTAGTAGAATATTACTCGCTTTAAGATCTCTATGAATGATTCTTAGTCGTGAATCTTGATGCAGATAAAGAAGTCCTCGGGCAATTCCTTCAATTATGTGGAATCGCATTGTCCAGTCAAGGAGTGTGCTTTGTGTTTTATCTGTTAAACATGTAGATTTAGTTCTTTATAGGTTCATTTTAAAATAAACTATGAAATTAGTTATGATTCTGACCGAAGATGAACTGGTCTAGGCTTCTGTTTGGCATATATTCGTAGATCAACAATTTCTCATCTCCCTCTATGCTACATCCGAGGAGCCTAACAAGATTACGGTGCTGAAGTTTTGATATACATATCACTTCATTCTTGAACTCATCGAGTCCTTGTCTAGAAGTTGTGGAGAGACGCTTAACTGCAATTTCTTTTCCTTCTAGCACACCTGAAAAGTACGATTTCCAGTGTTGAAAACTATACAAGCATCAAAGTGTGACTTTTGTTCATATCTTTTTTTGTATAAGTGGCATGACCATAATACAAAGATATGTTTTTTGTTATCTTTAATAATTTGCAATTTTTCTTCATTTGATCTTTGATACTGTGTTATACTTTGGCAAAGTTCATGCAAAGCACTTTATACTTTTACCTTATAAAACGGTCCAAATCCACCCTCTCCAAGTTTATTGTCAGGTGAAAAACTAGCAGTAGATTGTGCTATGGTAGAAAAGCTAAACAATGGTAGCTCCATGACTTCTTTCTGGCTTTCACAGACATGCACTGAGCCCCCTATGCATTAGATATAAGGTAGATTTTAAACTGACAGAATCTGCTCAAAGAATTCATAGTACTCCAAATTGTATTTCAACATATATACAGATATTGCTTACCTTCTCCCACTGGTTGTGCATGATGTCTTTTTCTCAATGCATACCAAAATAATGTAGAGCTTAATCCTATAAGAACAACTCCCACAAAGACTGCTAATAAGATGAATCTGTTTTTTGTTCTTCCTCTCTTGGACACTGGTTGAGAAAGTGCATGATATTAACATAGCAACTATTGGCTATTAAACTAAAATTAGTAAGTTTAAGGATCTAAGTGTCAGTAATGTAAATTATGTTTTAAGGCCTAAGTTGTATGCGGTAGGAAGTGCTAAGCTGTTAATATGTAATTAGTGTTAGGGTAACCGGTGTGGTGTAATGATTGTGACACATCGGTTCTTTAAATATACACACATGATGATGTCGATGTATGAATAGAGTATGTGTAATAATAAAGATTCGATGTTCAAGGGTTGAATCTTTCTTGTTCTACAACAACATTGGTAACTTAGTGATACATAATACCCATGAATTTAGTAAGCTTGTTCAGATGAAAATCTATCTGTGTGGATTGGTTTTTGTGTTAAAATATATATACATACATGTTAGGAGAAATTTAATAAGAGGTTGTTACCTAATTCAGAGGAAGCCATTCTTACAAAGATGTCCTGACCACCATCGCCGTCGGTGATTACTCTGATGTCTTTGAGGTCATTGAACCAAAGCAAGCATCCACTTCCCTTCCCTGTGATATTTGTATTTGCATAAGCCATACAACTACAATTCCTTAGGCAT
Source organism: Ambrosia x helenae (assembly GCA_030844895.1). Taxonomy (NCBI): domain Eukaryota; kingdom Viridiplantae; phylum Streptophyta; class Magnoliopsida; order Asterales; family Asteraceae; genus Ambrosia; species Ambrosia x helenae. The sequence goes on along the minus strand of CM061230.1, from coordinate 101,556,858 downwards.
ACCGCTTCACATTCCTTTAGGTTCATGTTCTTGTTAAACCAGGAAGTGTGTGTATCCGGCCATTTTACATTAGCATACCTTATAAACCCATCTGTTCCATTTTCGCAATCCAGTGAAGTCTGCCTCATACAACCACCAGACCAATCTACATCCTCCCAACCCTTTGGGTTTTTAGGCACAAATTTTGACTCATCTAAGCACAAACATCTCTGTGAGTTCACAGTGCTGCAGCTTCCATAAGCACCACAAATGTTGTAGGAATCACATATCTCTTTTGGCAATCTAACCACAAGCTGCCAATATTTAGCATCTTCCACCCACGTCGATCGTTGTAGCTCCCAGTAGAAATCAAGGTAAACCTTGATAGAACAGAACTATTTATAAGATTATAAGTAAAAGCTACCATTGTTTCATTAATAACCATATTGTATGTAAAGATCTTGTTCCGGCCGAACGCTGAGTCCCCACTAAACCTTATACCATTCCATGGTCCTGCCCGAAATTTAATCTTATCTGCGCCTTATTTGAGTATGTGCTGAGGGTAACCATTTGTGTCAATGCTATAGGTAAATTCACCTAGAGCTGGATCTTCACTGCTTTTCCATGATGACAGATGCCATTCCCTGCCCGTCAACAAATCCCTCCCGAATTTCATGTCAGGTAAGATGGTATCAGTTGGATAATCAAAACTCTGCCATAGAATCTTTTTGTTGACACCGTCTGTTATGACTAAATTGTCGTTGTCATCAAGCTTTGCAGTTGCATTTCCTGATGATGTTGTGTTGGATGACCACATTATACTATTATCATTCATGAGGACAAGACTTCCTGGGTGGACAATCTTTAACACGCCTGATGACGCGATCGTGATTGGGCGTTCTCTGTTGGCAACCCAAACTACTGTTTGGACAGATATTTTCTTATACCAAATACCAACATATCTATTCCCAGAGCTACCTGGCTTGAAAAAGCCCAGTACAAAGGTTTCACCAGGCGAGACCAATGTGTCCTCTTCTGTCAAGAACTGTAAATCTGAAATGATGGAGATTTCGGCCGTATAGATTTTCTGAATGTGGAGTGAAACGAGTAAAAGAACAAATATAGCTGCTACTCCCATCATTTTTCTTCTCAAGATTATGACAATGTTCTTTTAATGTGCATTGTCCGTGTCAGCCGGGGTTCACAGAATGTGGTTATTATGTAATGAAATTCATGAAGGAGATCGTTACGGACGGACTTGGAATATTGGACATTGTAAGTTGATCGAGTCAAATTCTAGTCACTTTTGTTTTCTTGAAACTAAAACCATCGCGAACCTTAACCTTTCATCTTATTAATTTAATTGTGTCTTAGGTTGGGGAGGAGTGGAGGCTTACTCGGATGCGGATATTGATTATGTTCGTGAAGAACGGTCGGGTTATGCCTCGACCTTCAGTTTCAAGTTATGATCCGTATGTTTAGGCTTACTCATCGACTAATGTAATGTATTGATACAATGTTTTTGTAACCCTTTGTGGTAGGATTTGACATGATTGTAATGGATTTTTTGGTGGTATAATATATGCAGCTTTATTATTAAATTTATTGTTTTTGTAATTATAAATATAAATTACAGAAAAAAAATTTAGGTAAAAAAACATGACACGCAAAATGACTGTCATAAAGGTGTGTCATAAATTCATGTATGTCATAAATGCATGTAAAAAAAATGTCGTAAATGAGTGTCAAGAATGTATGTCATTAAAGAGTGTGTCATAAATGCGTGTCAAAAAAGCGTGTCATGAACGTGTGTCATTAAAAGATGACACGCGCTTTCATGTCATAAAAATTTAATGACATGTTCTTTCTTGACACTTTGTTGTGTGTCATAAACACCATTTTATGACGCGCAATGCGCGTCAAGATAGGGGTATTTTTCTAGTAGTGCTTCTTCCCCAATAATTCTCATTACTATTTATACTCATTGTATCTTATTTGTAATACACACTTAATTAATGAAATAATATATCCCTTTCCCTCTCTATCTTTCTGTGCTATTAGACTAGTTTTACAACACGTTATCAGCACGAAAGTGCTCTAATCAAAACCCTAATCCCCTTCCATGGTTTCATGTGATCATTAGCTGCACGAAGCAGCCCTTCACACCGTAACACAGCCGACCACATGCTCAACACAACTTCACAAGTTTCTGATCGGCGCCTTTTTTTTTCATTGCAAAATCATGTAAAGTTATTATTCAATTATGATTTTTGACTTATAATTCTTATCAGTATTTATGATTTCTCCTTATAACCTTAGGTGAGTCATAATTTAAATAATACCTAAACGTTTACTAGTAGATAATATATAGAATATAGTATGGTTCTAATTTGAGATATATTCTTGATTTAATAAAAAATATATGATTCCAATAATAGATCTCACATATTTGGATATTGTGATGATCTCTAAAAACAATCTTATTTTATGATGACGCGTTATTTTTGTCTGAAATCTTTAATGTATTTGACCTATGTAGATAAGAGAAACATATTCTGGATTACTTTGGTTGAATAATTTTGTTTCGTTAGGTAGTGTGGGTATTCCCTTAGGGGTTCCCATCCTTGGGGTAGGTTACAGGTTCGATCTATGCACACCACAAAAAAATCCTCGTGTCGACGGTTTGAGCTTAGGCAAGGAGGACTACGGTGTATGGGTAGGAATTCGAACTTGGGACCGCTAGGTTAGGGTTGTACAAGGATTTTCACTAAACTAACTCTTTCAAAACAAAAGTCATCCGGGTGATTCAATTTAAATTATTATTATTGTTATTCAAATTTGCAAACTGATTAAATAAATTTAATTCTTTAATGTCGTATGAAAATTGGCTCACATATGCTACTTTATGAAAATTGGCTCATGATATGCAACTTTATGAAAATTGGCTAGAGCATGACAATTGGTTGTAATATATTTTGATTTGTTTCTACTTCGATGACTTGATATGCTTCAAATGATATGGATTATGTTAAGAATTTAAGTTTATTCGAAAATTGCATTCTAAATTTCAATTTTGAAATAAGAAATATTCTCCTTGTGATCGATGATATGGATTATACTAAGAGGGTTGGGTTATTCTACAAAGGCTATAAAAAATGAGAAGAGTGAGAAGCTACTAGAAAATGACATGTGTTCAAAGGATTAACAAGTGGAAGGGGTAATTTTGTCAAAAACACATGCACATGCAAGTCACATGCCATTTACACCTTCATTTTTAAATGCCCGTAACTTTTTTATACGTCATCCGTTTTTAAAAAAAATTATACCATAAAATTGAGCGTCTTTTTATTTTTAATATGAGTACCATATTGCTATACTTGTGAAAAAAAAAATTCAAAACCCACTTACGTAAGACACAATGGAATGTAAAACACAATGAACACCAATTAAATATAGGGTATAAAACACAATCAAGAGTCTAGTAAAACACAATGGACAACATACTAAAGACACAATGAATAGAAGACTAAAACACAATGAATACTTTTGAAAAAAAAAAAAAAAGTTGAAAACCAGTTGCATAAGACACAATGGATGACATACGAAAGACACAATGAACAAAAGACTAAAATACAATGAATACTTTTGAAAAAAAAGTTAAAACCCCAATTGTGTAAATCACAATGGACGACATAATAAAGACACAATGAACAGAAGATTAAAACACAATGAATACTTTTGGAAAAAAAGTTGAAAACCTAGTTGCGTAAGACACAATGGAGATAACGTAAAACACAATGAGTACCAATTAAATATGCAATGAACAATAGGGTATAAAACACAATGAACAGAAGACTAAAACACAATGAATAATAAACTTAAACACAATGAACAACATAATAAAACACAATGTACACCTAAATACAAAACTCATTTGCGTAAAACACAATTAAAAGCATACTAAAAACACAATGGACAAAGTTAAATCATGTGTAGACTAAAAAAACATAAATAACATATTTATAAAGCACACATGCATACTATAACACAATGAACGTGCAGAAGACACAACGGAGAAAAAAACCCATTTAGCACAAATTTTTTTTTCAATTTTAATGTAGCAATGTAGTACTCATATTAAAGATAAAAAAACGCTCGTTAATATGGTGAAATTTTTTTGAAAAAAAAAATGTCGTATGAAAAAGTTATAGACGTTTTAAAATGATGGGGGAATTGACATGTGCATTGCATGTGGAGAGAGAAAGTCAACAAATGTTGTTTTCCTTTTATGCCCTTTCTCTAATTTATTATTTATTTTTTTCAAACAAACTAATCTCAACCCTTCAAAGATATGATCAATGGATCACAATCCTTCTCACCCTTCCTAGAAAAAGTGTCTTGTGTATTTGATCCTAACCCTATACTGGGTTGGGTTATTCTACAAAGGCTATAAAAATGAGAAGGGTGAGAAGCCACTAAAAAATGACATGTGTCTAAAGGATTAACAAGTGAGAGGGGTAATTTTGTCAAAAACATATGCACATGCAAGTCACATGTCATTTCCACCTTCATTTTTAAATGCCCGTAACTTTTTTATACTTCATCTTTTTTTAAAAAAAATTATACCATAAAATTGAGCGTCTTTTTATCTTTAATATAAGTACCATATTGTTATACTTTTGAAAAAAAATCAAAACCCACTTGCGTAAGACACAATGGAGTGTAAAACACAATGAACACCAATTAAATATAAGGTATAAAACACAATCAAGAGTCTAGTAAAACACAATGGACGACATATTAAAGACACAATGAATAGAAGACTAAAACACAATGAATCCTTTTGAAAAAAAAAAGTTGAAAACCCAGTTGCGTAAGACACAATGGATGACATACGAAAGACACAATGAACAGAAGACTAAAACACAATGAATACTTTTGAAAAAGAAGTTAAAAACCCAATTGTGTTTGACATAATAAAGACACAATGAACAGAATATTAAAACACAATGAATACTTTTGAAAAAAAAAAGTTGAAAACCCAGTTGCGTAAGACACAATGGAGATAGCGTAAAACACAATGAGTACCAATTAAATATGCAATGAACAATAGGGTATAAAACACAATGAACAGTCTAATAAAACACAATGGACGACATATAAAAGACACGATGAACAGAAGACTAAAACACAATGAATAATAGACTTAAACACAATGAACAACATAATAAAACACAATGTACACCTAAATACAAAACTCATTTGCGTAAAATACAATGAAAAGCATACTAAAAACACAATGGACAAAGTTAAATCATGTGTAGACTAAAAAAACATAAATAGCATATTTATAAAGCACACATGCATACTATAACACAATGAACGAGCAGAAGACACAACGGAGAAAAAACTCATTTAGCACGAATTTTTTTTTTTCAATTTTAATGTAGCAATGTGGTACTCATATTAAAGATAAAAAAAACGCTCGTTAATATGGTGAAAAAAATTTTAAAAAAATGTCGTATGAAAAAGTCATAGACGTTTTAAAATGATGTGGGAATTGACATGTTGATTGCATGTGGAGAGCGAAAGTCAACAAATGTGGTTTTCCTTTTATGCCCTTCCTCTAATTTATTATTTATTTTTTTTCAAACAAACTAATCTCAACCCTTCAAATATATGATCAATGGATCACAATCCTTCACACCCTTCCTAGAAAAGGTGTATTATGTATTTGATCCTAACCCTTGTTGTTTGCTTATTATAATTCTATATTAAAGTAAACTTGTAAGGTAGTTGCATATTCATATTATCTATATATCTATATCTATATCTATATCTATATCTATATCTATATCTATATCTATATATATAATAAACCAAAGTATTTTTAATGACATGTCATAATATTATGCAATTTCTCTTTTGAGAGATGCCACATAGGATGTGGTGTGGCAACTCTAGACCAATTAAAAAAAAGGAATAAATATGGTTTAAATATGATTTAACATAATCTATTAAATACCTAATCTACTAAATGTAAATATTAAAACTTTATTATTTTCTCTCTCATGTTTCCTCTCATAACTTTTAAATGTTAATATCTTTTATATACGAGATTTTTTAAAGAAAAAAAAATTACACCAAATTAACGAGCGTTTTATTATCTTTCCAACGAGTACTATAGTGCTATATAAAAACGGAGAAAAAAACGACTATTTTTTGTAACCCGACAGGTATTGTGTCAGGTTTGGATTTAGTTTAAAAAAAATTGTTGGTTTGGGTCGGGTCTGGGATTAGGTGATACTCGACCCGATTACCCGAAACAACATACCCAAATACCCGAACTATATACCCGATCATATACCCATGAATTTTTTAACGCATCACATAACCCTTAGACTAATGCGTTCGATATTTCAATAATTAACTTTTTTTTCTTATTTCATGTTAGTTCTTTTTACAATGATCGATTACAAACTTCAGAATTCATTTGTAATGGCACTTGAATTATACTCCGGCGCAGAGATTCGTTTTTTATATATTTGAATATGATAACTAATGGCAGAGATTTGTTTAAAATAATAATAATAATAATAATAATAATAATAATAATAATATATTTTATTATGTCATATTAGATATTTCAACCCGGGACGCTCCCGGGATAAAAACTAATTGTTTGATATGTGTGATGTTTATCTTGTTACATGTTATTCCAATCGAATATATAGTATGAAATCAAATCATATAATGTTATAAATTCATTGATTGTGGCATAAAGGAAACTGAATGTATACATTTATTATCTATAAAGTATTCTTAAATCAACTGATGGCATCATCCTTTTAATTATTTTTTTTTTGAAAGGCTAACTTCATTCAAAAAACGCCAAAGGATGTCCTCAAAGCGAGGACCCCCCCCGGCCAAAACCAATTACACCAAATCCAAAGGAAAATTACACCATTTAGTCCAATCGACACATTTTAATCTAGCTCTATGACGAATCCAAAAAAACGAGATCGACTTCACTTTTTCAAGCACTTCTACCGGACGTCTATGTTTGCCTCTAAACATACGATCGTTTCGCTCCATCCAGATGCTCCAAAACGTAGAAAAGACAATGCCTCTCAAGGTTATCTTAGCCGGCTTAGAGAGCGATTGTGATTCAACAAAGTTAAGGATATCAGGGACATCAAAAGCAAAAAGAGGACCTACTCGACACCACGTACCGATCCGGCTCCATAACTCTACCGAAAAAACACATCCCGTAAAAAGGTGCATTGCCGTCTCTTGAGCTGATTGACACAGGATGCACGAATCTTCTGAAACAGGAACTCCTCTCTTCATAAGCTCAAGCCGAGTAGGCAGACGATTAATAAGAGCTCTCCAAACTAGTATCTTGCACTTCGAAGGAACCCAACCTTTCCATTTGATTGTTGTAACACTAGTATGCTGCACATCTTCATACAATAGCTTTTTCGCTGATCTGACAGAAAACTCCCCATTCGAATCCGGCTGCCACTTCCATTTGTCTTCTCCCCCCTGCAAATTGAAAGAAAAAACATCCTGCAGCAGCTGAAAGAGCTCGTTTACTTCTGCCACAGAGGTAGGTTCTCTCTTCCAGGACCAAGAAATTACCTTGACCCCGTTTTCAATTTTTATCCGGTTACAAATAGGGGTCCATTTATCCGACTCCAATCTGAACAGAGTGGGATAAATCACCCTTAACGGCTGCTCACGTAACCATCTATCACTCCAAAAAGAGATTCGAGCCCCGTTACCAACCGAACCCTGAAAAAAGTCTTGCAATGGAGTACCATTTGAAAGTCGTTTTTCTCCCATTTTAGCAATGTTTCTCCAGCATCCGCTAGCTTTATACGACATTGGAAGAAAAGACCATCTTCGGGTTTCCCCATTGCACATACGGATCACATTTTTCCACAAGCTATTACCTTCGGTTTTAAAACGCCAAGACCATTTTAGTAGAAGAGCGTCATTTACAACTTGGAGCTTTGATACTCCTAACCCCCCATGCTTCTTAGGAGCCGTTAATGTGTCCCAAGCAACCCAAGGGATTTTCCTATCCGTACTACACCCCGCCCATAAAAAGTGTCTCATGGTGGCCTCTATATTATCGATGACCTTCTTCGGAGCCTTGTAAAGAGAAAAATAATAAATAGGTAAACTCTCCAGGACGCTTTTTATAAGAACCAACCTACCACCGATGGAGAGACACCTAGCTTTCCAAGAAGCTAATCTATTTTTAATCACTTCCATGACCGGATTCCAATTTTTGATGCGGGACATATTAGCCGCCACTTGAATACCGAGATAGACAAATGGAAAGACCCCACGGCGGCATCCCAAAACTTCCAACATCTCTTCCACTTCTGCATTTTCTGTTCCAACCCCAAAAAGATTGGATTTAGAGATGTTAATTCGAAGCCCCGAACAAAGATGAAAGATACGAAGGATCCTAGCCCTGCTTTGGAGGTTCTCCCTAGACCAATCTCCCAAAATTAGCGCGTCATCCGCGTAAAAAAGATGGGAAAGATCGTCTTCATCATCATCCAAAATAATACCTTTGAATTCCTCAATTTGTTTTGCTTTCTTCAATAAACACGATAAAGCCTCCATTACAAAAAGAAACAGGAAAGGTGAAATAGGGTCCCCTTGACGAAGCCCCTTTTCACACTTAAACTCGAAAGTGGGAGAGCCATTTACTAGAACCGAGGCTCTAGCAGAAACCAGAATACCCTTGATCCACGTGCACCACGTACCCGGAAAGCCCATTTGTGTCATAATAGCCAATAAAAAATTCCAGTTCACATTATCATATGCTTTCTCAAAATCCAATTTTAATAAAAACGCCTTTCTCCGTCTCTTCTTTAACCACTCTAAAACTTCGTTAATCACCAGCGGACCGTCCAAAATGAACCGGTCCGAGAGAAACGCTGACTGAGTGTCCGATATAACACTACCCATAACCTTTTTAAGACGATTAGCAAGGACTTTTGAAATGACCTTACTAATCATCCCTACAAGGGTAATGGGTCTATAATCTTTGAGCCCTAAAGGCGACTTAACCTTAGGGACCAAGGTTATAAAAGAAGAAGCGCATCCAGGATGAATATAACCGAACCTGTGAAAATCAGCCATAATACGAACGAAATCCTCCTCTAACAAACTCCAATACTGCTTGACAAAGCGAAAATTGAAGCCATCGGGCCCCGGGGCCTTGTTCGACCCACGCTCAAAAACCGCATCTTTTATCTCTTGCCTCGAAAATGCAGCGATGAGATTTATACCTTCTTCCTCACTAAGCTGCTTCAAACCAGGACATAATAAACTCGGCCGCGGTGTCACTTGCTCTTTAAAGTGGTTCCGAAAGAAAACCAAGACTTCTTTTTTAACCAGCGACGGTTTTGTAACCCATTTCCCCTCTATCAAAAGACCCGGGATACCGTTACTCGCCTTCCTCCCATTGACTACATTATGGAAGAAAGCCGAGTTTTCGTCTCCCAAGGAAGCCCACTTGACCCTAGACTTTTGTCTTAATTCTCGGGTCCTTCGCCAATTAATTTCTTCAAGACATTTAGAACATTCCGACCAAACCCAAACATCCGATTCCTCAAGATCTTTTTGTTCCATCATCACTTCCAACGAATCTTTCTCTTGACGCAAAACAAACTCTTCTTCTTTCTCTTTACGGCTCCAATCATTATACCATAAACTTAACCGTCTTCTAGTCTCTTTCAGCTTGCATATCAGGTTCATATCGGGCTGTCCCATGTCTACCCATTTTGAGAAAACCGAGTTGACTATATCATCACATCCAGGTCTTGAGGCCCAAGAATCAAACCACCTAAAGGGTTTTGCGCCAAAATTTTTATCAACCATCGAAAAAACTATTGGAGAGTGATCAGACAAGTTTCTATTTAAGGCTCGAACACAGACACTAGGCCATTTATTAAAAACCTCGTCACAAACTAAAAATCTATCGATGCGGCTCAGTTTGTAGTTACCTCTTCTGATCGTCAGACAAGTGTATCTCAATCCTTTCAATTGGTATTCACGAAGGCCCGCTTCATCTATGAAATCATTGAAATCTTTTGCACAACTAGAATCAAACACTGAATTCTTTCTTTCCTCTATATCTCGCACCGCATTAAAATCGCCAAAGATAATCCACCACCCTTCTAGCGATCTCATAACATTCAAAATCCGACCCCATAGCTGTAACACCCCAACCGATGGCGGAAACATCGGGATGTCACGTATTGATGATTGTTCAGTAGCTCATGGTGAATAATAAATTTCATTAAATGATTTAAATGAATTACATACAATTGTTCTAGAATTTGTACATCAAATTGTATAAAACTATACACATATCTTCAAGCATCAAATCAAATCTTCAAGCAAATAGAACCTGAAACATGTTAAGTTAAAAATGTTTTGGGTCAACAAAAGTTGGTGAGAATTACATAGGTTTTGATAATAGAATAAAATTGTTGTGCAATTCATGTGTCATGGCAATCTAGTTCATATGCAAAAAAACATACTAGAAGTAAATCGAGTGCATAATCAACCTTGTTGACTGTTGTAATTGTGGTACATCCCATACGCTCATGGTTCACTCGTTTATATTGCAGTAACAAACACCCACGTAACCTTTGTAGGAGGCACGTATCCGGGTGGGATTTTCAGTCCAATAGATCTATCAATGTATACTGTTTGGCTGATGAATGTTTATGCTAGAATTGTGTTTACCCTAGTCATGTTCAAGACATAATGTAACATAGAAAAACACATAGACACATTGATGATTGAATTGCATAAATATTGTTGTAACATGTTTCACCCCAAAAACGGTGATAAATAGAAAAGGGGCTATGTAAAACTCACCTTGGTAAAATGTTATATCTGTTGAAAATAGTGTGTTGCCCAAATGTATCAAGTATCACCCTATAATGAGGTAATAAATATGTCTAAGTCTATCAAGTCTACAAATCTATAAGTTTCTAGGGCTTCGAATTGGGGATAATTGCTCGTTTGATTAATATTAAAAATATTCGCCAATTGAGAGAAATTTAGTAAATAGGTAATCAAAAGCCTTTTTATGAAATTTAAATTTAGGATGGTCACAATAATGTATTTAAAGTATAAAAATAATTTTTATAAAATTATTTTCTTTAAAATAGATTATTAAATCTATTCATTACAAATTGTCAAACTTTAACTTTAATAATTAAAAATTACTAAAATTAAAGAATTTTTAGTTTAAAATTTATATTTCTGTTCTAAATATACAGAAATAATTTGTATAAAATTTTGGTGTAAAAATACTAAAAATTGGATTTATTATGATTTAATTATGATTAAAACTAACAAAAATCGATTAAAAATATTAAATAAATGATTTTTCAGAAATAAAAATCATTTCTGAAAAGCTTAATGTTATAAAAGCTTAGGATAATTTTTGTGGAAATTTATAAGATTGTTTTGATATTTTTATAGATTTTTATAAATAAAATGGAATAAACTTGATTTATTTATTACATATATTAAATAAATAAATTTCTGAAATCTAAAAATTGTAGTTTGAACATTTACATCAGATTAATATAAGATAATTTTTATAGAATTTTTAAAAGGGTTTTAATAATTTAAAACGAATTTATAAGATTAATGCATAATATGTATTTATATAAGGTTTGTTAAAAAGAATGAAAATAAGTGGAAAAAGGGCGCCACTGCCGGGACTCGAACCCGGGTGGCTGGTGTAATAAGCTTCAGTCACAACCACTTGGCCTAGGCCAGTGGTTGTGATTAACTCTGTTTAATTAAAAATAAGTATGCAATACAAAATCAGTTTATCCCCAATTTCAAATGCCATGAACCCTAGTTTCTGCAATACTTTGATTCACACATCAATAGCTCAATTGATCATAGGGCTTTTGATGTGTGAATGCCGGAGATCAAAACCCACAAAAAAACATTATAGATACAAGCACGATTCGTACCAGAATTGATGGTCAAAGCTACGAAGTCAACTCGAACCAAGGGCTCAAGAATAGACGATTCAGAGGGAAATTAAAGATTGAGAAGAGAATATTGGCGAGTTGTGAAGGTCTGGGTTGGTCCAATTTATAGTGATGATGTCTGGTTCGTAGTATTGGAAAGTTTGACCCGTTGTTAATGTTTGACGCGTGATTAGTCTATAAATTGGAATGTTTTGAATTGATTCTTGCGTGATAACTAAGCTTAAGAGGCCGATTATTAGTTTCCAAAACAGATTGTGATTCAAAAACGCGTTTAAATCATTTACCCCTGGTTGCTGCTCGTAACAGTTAGAAGAAGGAAGGAGGAGAAATAGACGCGGAAAAAAAAAAGGTTAAATACAATTGGGGTTGGGTTTTATAACAGATGGAGGTTGTAGCTCAGATGGTTCAACGTTAGTGTGTGTGTGGTGACCCGGCCGGCTGCCCGGGTTCGAGTCCCGGGAGCGGCAAAGGTTTTTTTTTTTTTTAAAAAAAAAAACTGAAAAGGGATGGGCTGAACTGTTGGGCCTGCTGTGGACTGGGCTTGGGGTTAAGGAGTTTGGACTTGGATTTGATTGGGTTCCATGTTGTGTTATTATGTATATATATATATATATATTTTATAAAAACTGAAATATTATTATTATTATCAAATACATTTATATATATATATATATATATATATATAAATAATTATCATTGTATTAGGGTTCAAAATGCCACAAAATAATTAAATGTAAATAGTAATAAAACTTGTCGTTTTTATCGTAACGTACAGTTATTTAAGGCGAAATGTTACAATAGCTGTCTTTTAGCAACATTGGTTTGTGGAGCATATACATTCAGCAGATTTACTCTAACCTTTCCATCCATGAGAATACCCGAAACACATAAAAAGTTATTATCTTTAACCACCTTGTCTTTACCAAACAATTTTGGATCCCAAATACTCACAATTCCACCAGAGTTACCATTAGCCTCAACGAAATCATACTCAGCCCCAGCCCCACCCCAATAAGAAGAAACCAAACCAACACTAACATTGCTGCTCATGGATTCTTGCATACCAATAAACGAAATCCCATTATCCCTTTTTATCTTACTAATCCATCCCACTTTACCAGCACCCCCAATCCCTCTAATATTAATAGATAGACAATTCATTGATTACCTTTTTGTAACGCCTCTTTAATGATCGATTCTTGAACCAGTTGTTCGAAATTCTCGAGCCGGACCCCCAGTTTGCCGCCTAGGTGAATGGTCTTAGACACCTCAGTTTGTTGAAGAAGCCGAATACCATCCTCCGAGTTCTCTTTAAAAGATTCCGGGACTGATTCACCAACTACCTTCGAATTACTCCCATCGATGTCTTCAGGAGAAGACTCTGACACTTGAGGTTGGGTATTAAGGTCTAGATCATTTAACTCCTTATCCTTTAACTTACCTTCCTCCAGCCCACCTCCTATTCTATCCAGCTGAGAATCATTTAGGCCCAATAACTCCTCCAGCCCAAAAATGTCTTCATTGTTCTTGGCCTTTTTGAGTAACTTTAAACTTTCTTGACTGCTGGTGTAACCAGTGCTGGGCCGGCCCAGATCCGATTTTTTGTACTTCTTTCTTTTATTCACGTGACAAAGTAAATCTGGCCCAGTCATGTCTCCATTAAAATTGGCATCTTTTTCAAACGGAAAGTCTTCCCCAGAAATAAAATCGTCTTTATCACCTTCCATATTTACCTCCAAATCCATAATTGGCATTGATTGAGAATCTTCAATGCCATCAATAGTATCTCCTACAGAATCGCTGGCATTTAATTCTCCGACCGTTTCATTGTCACTGTCGTCTTCATCGGACGTTTCATCTCCGTTACCTTCTACAGCTTCCGGCAACTGATCAACCATAACCGGTGAATGTGCTGCATTGATTTCTTCCTCCATATCGTCATCACTCAACGGACTATCTACCACTTCCGGTTCATGAAACTCCGGTACCCATGCACCATGCTCCTCCGAGACCCAAACACGGAATCTCCTTTCTCTCCAGTTGATCACGATTTCTTCAGAAATTCTTTTTCCATCTCCTACAAGTACACCGACAAAATCAACCGAAAGGTCCACGTCATCCTCTGTCCTTGAAGCGCCTTGAGCAATCTTCCCAAAAAGTCCTCCGATCGAATCAACGATGTCACTAGATAAGAGGTGAAGTGGAATTCCTTGTATTTTCAACCACGCTAACCTCTCGAAGCCGAGAGACTGTCCCTCCCATAAGGTAGTCTTAGTGAAAGTATCCGATGCCAGAACCGCTGCACTGACAAACTCCAAAGCTTTCACATTGTCGCTGAAAGAAATCAGAACATCCAGACCCCCAACATATTGTACATTCACAGCCATGAAACCCATCTGTTGTAATACAATCTTAATGTTCTTCAGCAAAGTCAAACTAACCAATGTTACCACTACTGCATGGCCATGCATTGAGGCAAAACCACATACGTTAGAATCAACGTAGATTGATTTGCCCACCAACATGTCTTTAAACGATCTCTCCCCCACTTCCGACGTCCCTGCCTTGAAATCAGCCTGTCCTTTGTCTTCACTCAAGTTTTTGTTTCTGTCGTCTTCCATCACCGGTCTATTGTCTTTGAAATTGTTAATCTCTCCGTCTTCGAGCACAAATCTAGCGATATTGAACCACAGTTTACAATTACCCATCTTTGTATTTCTCAAATTCCTCAGAAGATCTTCTCTATCTTTGATGTCCAACATTGAAACGAAACCAAATCGATTGCCGTTTTTATCCCTTTTCCTTGCAATGTAAAGATCGAATATCTGGCCGAAGGGACGTACCAAAGCAGCCAGATCTGCCCCGCTGCCCCCATCAGGGATGTTAGTCACAAAAAGCTTTAAAATTCGACGTTGGATACTCTCCGGAATAGGTTTCCGGCGAGTCGCCATGGAGAGTTTTTTAAGCGGTTGTTTTTTGTATATTGATAAGCTAGTAAGTAACTAATATTTGTAGACATTATCGTATGCATGTTTAGATTTGAAATATTTGTGTGGGAATATATATATATACATATATTTGTAGAACGAACATATCATACAAGAAGAGCTTATTGATCATATTTTTATCATGGAGACTTTACGGGGATATTTTTTTATGTTTAAAATAAGTACACACATTAATTTGTATGTATCATATTCTTATGATTGGTTATACCATTATATATTATTACATAAATTATCTACGTTTGGTTATTAGTGATGAAAAGTTTCTTATTTCATAAAGGCATAAAGGCTTATTCTAGCCCGTTTTTATATAGTGACATGCTATAACATCATGTATATTTATATTCATAATCTCAAATAGAACGATTAAAACCAAAGTTAGTGGTTAATTGTCACCTTCCTGAAAGAGTAGAAATTTGCTTAAATTTGACATCCAAAGTGTCATACTCACTGTATCTCTTTATCATGTTACAAAAGGTCGTAAGATGTTAGAAAGGTAATATTATATGACTCGGGCGTATATATACTTCTCAGTTGATGATACGTGAAGATACATTTATTTATAATGGAAAATCGGATATTATAAATTGTTTATCAGACCATAAATATGCTCCTGAAGTAGCACTATCATTAAAAGGGTATGAAAGGTTTGAAGTGACTTCATATCCGTATGTTTGAGAAAATAATGAACAAACCATGAAACTTATTTGGTTTTACTCTACTCCGTGAAGTGAATATATATTGATCATTGTGATCATAAACATCATTGAGAAAGTTGTAGTGATGGTTATATTAATAATGAGATTGACCATTAGTAATGTAACGATGATCATTTTAATAATAAGATGGACTACCAAAAGTGGTAAACTAATGAATGAGTATATAACATGATGATTTGAAGTTTGAGGTCATAATACATTCTCTCGAATGTTTTATTTTGTATTACATACATGCAAGTAATACATATACGATATAAACCAAAATTTATGGTTCATAATTATTTAATTAGTTGGCATGACTGGTTAGACTATACTGAGTCAATAATGATGTGAACATAATGAAAAACTTAAACATTCTTCAATCAGATAAATAGCATATATTATTTGCTCAAAAGCCAAATTATATATTTGTCATATAGTATCCCTAAATATTCTGGAAGTGGTTAAAGGATATGTATATCCTAACATGATACTATTTAGTATTTAAAATCGATGCATCGTCTAAATGGTTATTCGCAACCTAAGTTTGTGTGATTTATGACTTAGCTAATAAGATAGCAAGCATATTATTCTAGATTGGCATGTTTATGTTGGTAATAATGGTGAATTTAATTCCCAAGTTATTAACAATTATTGGAACAAGTGTTTAACATTCTATATGTTTATACATAAATTGCTTTGTTGAAGATGATCAATAAAACATCTACGATTAATTGCAAAGCCAATAATCATGAGAGCAAAAGTTCATGTTTATTTATGAGTATATGCGATTTTACATGTAGTAACATTAATTCACATCAAGCCAATACGTTGTAATAGTCTCTCCCCATTATAGTTGGTTTTTGGTCAGGAACCAAATATTTCCCATCTAAGATTTTTGGTTGTGCGACATATATTGATATTGATCCACCACGATGCACAAAGATGGGACCTCACAAGGTGATTGGGAATATATGATGATGAATAGAGCCTTTAAGGGGAGATTTTATTTACGGCTTAATTACTTGATTCATCTCAGTGTATTAACATTCTTCAGGGGAACATAAAATGCAGTTGGAAATAGAAATGAGTCAGAATGAAATATCATTAATCCTCGTACTAAATAATGTGAACCAAAAGTTCAAAGGATAATTCATTCACAATGATTAGTGAGTCAATTACCAGATGCATTAACTGACCTTAATATGACGAATAGCTAATCAAGTCACATATACCAAACTGTTAATGCTCCAAATAATCTTATAAGACTATTGCACACCTGAAGCGTGATAGACTGTTCGATTCCATGAATAAAAATCCTCGAGAAATTGGAGCAAATAATAAAGATGGTCAAGTCGAGGTTGTAGTAAAAACGTCTCCTAAAGAGACATTAGACATGATGGTTCCAGAAGAACCTCAGGTACCTGAAAATAAAGAGATCTCGTCATATAGTATCATGTCTACGAAATATATGGAAAATCGACGCCGTTATAAATTTGTATGTGATGTAGCGCATGAAATGAGGATCAAGATGTAAGATCTGCCTATGAAGGAATACAAAGAAATGATTGGCCAAAATGGAAAGACGCAAATACGACAGAGTTGAATTCTCTGTTTAAATGGAAAGTTTTGGACTTATAGTCCATACAACAAAAGTTGTAAAACATATATATACAAAAAGGTCTTTTGTGCAAATCAACATTTAAAAAGAAAATGATATAAGGTAAAAATTGGTGGCACAAGAATTTCGCAAAGACCCATAATTGATTATGAGGAGACGCATTCTCCAGTGATGAATGCAATGACTTTTCAATATTATATTAGTCTGGTAATGCAAAGAGAGAATTGAAATGCGTCTAATAAATATCATGATTCACTTGACACTGAAAGTTTACATGAAAATACCTGATGAAGGATTTAATGTGTCAAAATCTTGTAACGTAAGTTCTCGAGAACATTATGATTGGAATAAACAGATTCAATTCTGAATATGTTATGTTTGTTATATGATTGAATATAAGTGGACCTCCTCATGAGTATCATAAAGCAACTGAGTGCTTAAAAGATAATATGAAACATCGTAGGATGTAATTATTGTGCACCAATACACCATAGGTAATAAGCAGAACCTGGTGATTATGATACTTCAATGGTACAATATAGATTGAAAATGAGGATGTTATTGATTTTTTTTCAAATTGATTAGTTAAATGTCAAAATTCATGTACCAAAGCTCCTAAAGAGTAAATGCGTTTGCATAATTAATCAGGATAGAAAAGGTCCTTGATGGTTTGATGATACCTGGAGCATTAATATCAATACTTTAAGAAGTATTTTGTAAAAGTAATAAACTACGCGGACGAAAATATTCGGGTTGAGTGTTTTACAACTCATGAGATATTCCGACCAAGAGGAATATAAGTCTGATAATATTATCCATCTTTTAACATAAGTTTTCTATTAGAAGTTCACTATAATCGTAGTTTACACTGATAATGCCTAGGCATCATCGGGAGACTCTGTAGAACTTTTAAAGGGATATTTTTTTGAAAGTCCTTGAAAAATTTTAGTTATTGCTCGACCTATAGTGCGAGTTTATGTGTGATGATATGTTTATCAATTCATCAAAATATATCTAGAAAAGTTGGGAAATTTTAGAATGGACAAAGCTCATACTTAGAGTACATTAAAAGTTGTCCAATTATATGGGAAATAACTCTTCTCAACTCCTACCAATGTAGAGATTCTCACTCTAGATATACCATTAGTTAAATTCATGTGTGCATTAATATATGCCTTGCTAGTTATGCATTATTATAAACTAATTATCATTTTTTAGCATACGTCAAGCAATGACGCATTAACGGGTTAAAACAACTAATTGATACAAGACATGTATGTAAGGCATGATATTATATTTTACTAACCCATGAAAGTAAGTTTTGGCTAGTCTTATAAATGCAGGGAATATAACACAACATAGTTGTGGATATTATGGTATTTGCTCACAAGAGGAGGAACCAGAAGTCTCATATGAAGATCATACATCATTACTTAGTTTAAAGAATTATAAATCAAGAAGATCAAACACCTATTCATTGAATACAAAACTTTGAGCAACTTTCTTAGAATATCGACATCATCATTCAAATGATACATATTAAAATGAGGGGGAGTATTCGACATGTTGCACTCTTTTTCCCTTCACTAAGTTTTGTCCCATTGGGTTTTCTTAGTAAGGTTTTTAATGAGGCAACATCATCAGGGGGAGACAATACCCGTTGCACTCTTTTTCCCTTGGCTATAGTTTTGTCCCACTGGGTTTTCTAGACAAGTTTTTTAATGAGGCAGCATCTCCAAACGTATGAAGTTGATAACCAAGGGGGAGTGTTATAAATATATTATATTGTGGTTATCAATGCCTAAAGTAGTTTAGGCTTATTCCCCAAAAATTCTCATTACTATTTATACTAATCATTGTATCTTATTTGTAATACCCACTTAATTAATGAAATAATATATCCCTTTCCCTCTCTATCTTTATGTGCTATTAGGCTAGTTTTACAACATTTATAATTTGTTTATTGTTCCTAGCTATATTGCCGAACACTACAAAAAAGATCGTCATCAAGGACTGAAAAATTAGTCTTTGATACTCCTAAATCAGTCCCTAATGGCTATCTGGGACTGATTTTGCCAGTCACGAGTCAGTCCTAGTTGGTTAGTCCTAGATACTTCCATTAGTAACTAAATTTCAGTCCTAAATATATGATACCTACAAGGACTGACATTCAGTCTCTCTTACTCATAAAATCAGTCCTTATTCTGTCCCCCTATACCACATCATTTCAGTCCCAAATACATTTCGTTTGTGACTGAAGATCAGTCCTTGAACGAAGGTTTTTTGGGAATGAAAATCAGTACTAAAATGTTGTGTATTTTGTCACAAATACATTTAATTAGCCTTGGGTTCTATGACAATTCAGTCTCTAATTAGATGTTATAGAGACTAAGAATTAGTCCCTGATAATATACTATTTTGGCTTCATATATTCTTTTAGGGACTGAAAAACAATCTTAGATGTCATGTTATTTAGTCTTGGATGTGCGTTTTAGAGAGTGAAATTTAGTCTATGTTAACATATCATTTTATTCCTTAATTATATTTTAAGGACTGAAAAATAATCTTAAAAGTTATTATTTAGTATCGAATATGTTTTTTTAGAGACTAAATTTTTTATCAAGTAAGAACCTTTTCAGTCCCAAATATGTGTTTTAAATACTAATAATCAGTCCCTAATATGTTAATTTCGTGACTAAAAAAACTAGTCTTTAATACTATGACTTGTTTCTGGCATGTTTATTAAAGACTGAAAATAGTCTTTGATACTATATTTAATAGTCTATAATGTGTATGCACCAATTCATAATTAATTTAACGCATAGCATTATAGCATGTTAATTCTAAAAATTAAAAAGAGTAAACAAGCATATAACTAAATAGTACTAAACAGATTAAGTCTAAACTTTAAAACGGAAATCAATCAAACACTAACAAAATAAGTCTTAACTCACTTCCTAATTCAAATTGTCATTGTCATTGACTTGCTCATCCAAATCATTTGCTCCACTACTCACATGTGTAGATACCGCGCTCTCAAAATCCGGAAACTTTGAGCGCACGAACATTAACAACTTTTCATATTTTTCATTTCTTTGTTTCCCTTCCTCTTCTAGTGAAGCAACCTTATTTCGAAGTGCTTCATCCACGCTTAAAGTTTGCTGAGATGATCCAGGTTCTGATGTCATCCAAAAATCTTTTTTTCTGAAAACAGGCCCAACGCCTACCTTCCATGCAGATTTTGTTGTTTTTTCCTTAGCACATATGCTTTCAATTGCCTCCTTTTCTAACTCGTGATGCATGGTAGTAGTGATAGTTGTCCCTTTAGAAATTAACTCCGCCACTGCCTCCTCTTTATGATGAATAATAGCCGCCTAACATAAAGAAATTAAGCTAGGAATATTAATGCATTAAAACAAATTTTTAACCAAAAGAAATTAGCATAAATAATTCAAGCAGATTAGTAACACTACTAAAAGTCTAAGGCACAATACTAAGCAAACAAAGAGAAACAATAAGGAAAATGACCATGGAACATTTTAATAATAACAAAACAAATATATTGATTATCAATGATAGTAATAACTTACATATTCGGTTTCTGCCTCATCATTTTGCCATCCCTTTTTAGCATTATAATGCTAACTTGTAATAGACTTCAAAGGGGCTAGGCGGCATTTGAGTCTCCGGATTTGTCTGTGATAGCATAAGTAATATCAATACATAAAGTTTGATAAATGTGTTTTTAAAACATTGAAGTTGCAAGTTGTAAACAATGTTCCATAATCTAAATTTTAACATAGAAATGGTCCAAAAAATAAAAGGAGGGTGTAAAACTAATTTACTAAATCAAATAGAACCCTTAAAAATTGAAACAATCTTCAAAACTTACCATATGGAATATGTGATTGGCTATTGACCGAGAGCCCCCTTTACTTGAAATAACTTGTTTTTGACGATTGATTTCCATTTGATCACTGTATTTCTATAAAATTAAATTAATGGGTTAGTAAGATATGTGCAATCAAATCACTACGATCCAGTAGCAGCAGTCACACCAATGTATATGACATTATATGTTTGCGAACAACTTTTTGTATGCAAGTATATATTCAGTTAACATAAAGTTTGTATTGGTTTCAAGCATTGAACAAACTTACTTGAGTTGATTCTAATTCCCAATAATTGCATAAATGGTTCCAATCTTCTTGACTCCGACAATTGGATTTCATCTCTAATCTTGCCAAATGAGGATTGGTTTTTCCTCCATTCTTTTTCCAGTGGGCACTCAACTCACCTCGGGTGCGTTTCCATTGGCGATGTAGTTGAAAATCCACGTATTCCATGAAAACTCTATTTTCTCGCTATAGATTGAATTTACCCTGCATTGAATATATATATATATATATATATATATATATGTATGTTACAATACAAATGAAAATGTAACATGCTAATAACTTCTCAATAATTAAAATTAAAAGTATATACAACTTACCTCTAACTTTTCATACATCACTTTTTTATCATTAGTGGGTACGGACTCCCATTTATGAAAGTTCATAGGACATACACTACGTATTACAATCCCACACTCATTTGCAAACTGAGTAGCTGAAGTCCCAACGAATCCTTTCGTACCAGTAGCCACTGCTAAAGCAATTTTGGAACCCTTTGGCAAATTCTCAAGGGCTTTGTCAGCACTACGGTTAAGATTTTGACCACGCCTTTTTGGTGGATCAACATGGGGTTGATTTGCATCTATATGTTAATTTACAATTAAGGGAGGCTCAAAGATAATAACAACAAAGATTATCAGAATTAAAAGTTTAAAACAAACACATTAGCAAAAGTGACACAAAAAATTGAACTGCAACATGGAGTATGTATTTTACATTTTGCACATGCTGAAGCTGCAATTCTCGCATAATTACAGTAGTGAACTTTCAGTTAGATGTACTTTAAATAGATCTAATGATCAGCTGACTAATATTAACACAAGAACATGGAAAATCATCCTATGTCTAGCCACTCTATACTTATAGTAGTTTAAATAATAGTTTTAATATACTAAAAATAGAAAATTAAGAACATTAATCAACACAATTAAACAGTAGTATCATTAACCAGCTACTGCAAGTACTAATATCTTATTTTAATCATCATGTTTAAGATTTTCCTTTTTTTTTTTTTTTAGAGGAAAATGACAATGGTTGTGTAATCTATCACATAATTTCCACAATCAAATATCTTGAGATCAAATCTATAACAGTCTACAATTTCAATGTATCAGGAAAGTTTTACTAAATTTAAGTTGCTTCAAATACCTATGATATATGATTAATACAATATTCAAAGAGCACAAATCCAAGATAAAACCATATATGTGTAATCTTAATATATGACTCGAATATTATGTTATTTGGGTCAAATAATATGTTATGACTTATAAGATGGATAAAATATATATGATATTTACCCGTAGTTGTAGTGGCGTTACGTTTGCGTCTACGTGTCGGGCGCGATACTGAATCAGATGCATTTCCAATGACCACCGACTGATTTGTAGGTCCCCTAGAATTTTCTTCAGGCATAGTTCTTGTAAGGACCATCATTACCAAAAACATAAACTTCCACATCATACTAAAATGAAATCGATAGTTAGTTACTAAAAGATACATACATTACACAGATAGTCTTGTTTTTTGAACCAACATATAAAAAAATGAAACATTTCTATTGTTGTAATCAGAGTCGGCTCAACATTTTTGGAGGCCCAAAGCAAATTCTTAAATTGGGCCCTTTTGGAGAAAAAAAAAAAGAATTAACTGATTGGTTCCATCATGATAAAATTTGCTTCTGGAGCGTACATATTAACTACATTATAAGTGTTTGTTTTGAAGAGCTGACAAGAGAATATTATGAAAAAAAAAATCATAATGGCATATTTGGTATAAAGTACACTTTAAGTGTTGTTCTTACTATACACCTTTCCTAAAGTATCCAATCCAGCAGGCTATTGTGTGAACATTAAAATAAACACTTCAAATAACCTTAGAGAGTTGAGAGATAAAATCCCAAAACATAAATCAGTTTATTAAAGAACTCAAAACAGAACCAATGAGACAATCCATAAACTTTATAGCCCTTAGACAATATTTTAACTTCAAAAATGTGTATAAATAGCATATTCAGAAAAACTAATATAAGACAACCTATAGAATTTTTTTGAGCCTTCAATTGATACCAAACAAATAACAGAGATCACTCCAATGAATAAATAATATCATATAGAAAAATTGTTAATAATCACTTCATCACAGACAATGATATGCAGTCTTGACGGATTCAAGGGAAACAAATAATCCAAGAAAATGCGAACATAAAATAACCACAATCATTTATTCGTGTGTATGATATGGCAGCAATCCCAACATCCATTCACTCATCTATGTGTACCCTAATTAAAAACACTTGTGGGTCGTATACTAATTAAAAAGCTGGATACAAAAAAAATGAGGCCCTATGTTCTTGCTTAAAATGTTATAATTTTTCCCAACTTTACTACTGTAAACAAATCTTCACATACAGATAAATCAAGTTAACATGGATCCCCCAGGTAACTAAAACCCAAATCATGTTAAACCTAAAAGGCATTAAAAAGGGCAAACAATTAAACAAGTTCAAAAGTGGATATATCCATCAAGCGAAGAATAAGTATTCCAATTAAACTTCAAATTATAGCTAAATCAAGACAAAAATTAGGAACCAAAAAACTAAGCCAAAACTAAACTAGGGCTTATAAAACATCATACGAGTGTGTGTTTGTGTGTATTATTGCTTAATTGGTTGAAAACTACTTCACTTAATACCTTAATCTCCAAATACAACCTGACCGAGCGAGCGAGTTAACCGAATCTTGCACAGAAGCGGCAAGTTGAACAACTTACACAGAGAGGCGACGTAGGAGATGTTTCGAGAAGGAATAGTTGAGGGGTAATGGGAACTTGAATAGTTGAACGAACGTGTATGTAGAATAGTTGAGGGTTGTTCAAAAAAAAATGTAGAAGGAACGTGTATGTAGAACATGCCGATTTCCATGGAAGAGTTTGGGCGAAGTATTGAATACAGTTTTTAAATAAAACCTGGTTACTTTCGTTCAGAAGAATGGGGTATATATGTTTCTAGGTAATTTTATTTGAGCAAGAATGACAAAGTTCAAAGCAGTAAACTTTTTTAAACTTGTAGTTTATGGAATAAATTTTGTACATTTTTCTGGATTTAGTCATTCTTGCTCTGGAGAAAGATTGAAAAGCTTAAGTAGACTCACATGTTTGAGTTTTGTCTTTTGTGTGTTTAATAAGTTATGTTTTCAAGCAAAAGAGTGAGCTAAAATTCAAATCGCAAGTAAGAATTGTGATGAACATAATAATGTTTACAAAAATCTCATTGAAAATAAAAAATGGCTATACGCCTATACATGAGCCAAAGTAATAAAAAACGCTACACTTGACCAGAGCTATAAAAGACATTACAACACGTACATGTTCTAAAATAAGATTTATACTATAGTTGACATAATGAACCAAATTTTAAATTTTGTAACTCGTTCTTCTAAATAAGCAAAACCAAAGGATATGACCCTAAATATTTTATTTTATTATGGTATCCAAATATTTTTAAATTATACATTAAATTGCATAACTCTTGGTATAGGTAGAAAAGAAAATAGTTTTATTTTTATTAAAAAAAAAGTTATTTTTCATAACATTATAGAGAAAATTGCTTGAATAGTTTATGTGATTTGCCCCAATTTCACCTATATATAGTCCCTTCATTTTCAAAATTACAGGTAGAGGCAGATTTAGGTGATGGGTTACGGGTTCATACGAACCCACTCGGTTTTACATTTTTAGTAAAAATGTATGTATGATATATGTCGTGAACTCATAAGTAAAATTGGAATGATTAAAGTTGTTGTTTTTCATATTATAGTACATTAATTTCTGTGTTACATCATAACACATATTTATCACATCATATTAGATTTATCTATCCCGGAAAGCTTTCGGGATGTAATCTAGTAATAATAATAATAATAATAATAATAATAATAATAATAATAATAAGGCCTAATATGGTCTATTAAGATATGTATGATCTACTAGTATCCATCGTGATCCTTTATAGTCCATTAACACACGTATGATCTACTATTGCCCATTATGATCCATTAAAGAACAATATGGTCCATTAAGACATATACGTTCCATTATTGTCCATTATGATCTATTAGGGCCCAATATGGTCCAAACAATCAGAGACTAAAAATTAGTCTTTGTTCATTTCTTAAGAAAATAGCGTTTAAAACTAATTATCAGTCCCCAATGTTGGCCACTGTAACAATATTGAGAACTGATTTTTACTCTTTAATATGTTCCCTCTTTATTAAATACTGAATATTAGTGACTATAAAATGGCGCCATTTCTCATTAGTGAGGGCGCTTATTTGAGACTGAATTTCAGTAACCAATTACATTCCCTCCAAAAAAATTATACTTGACAGAAATATTTGTGACTAAATTTCAATCTCAAATAAGTGATCAAAGTATTAATGACTGATTGTTAGTCACGAACATCAGTCACCAAAAAATCAATTACTAATACATTTAGTAACTGACATATTAGTCCTAGATTCTATGTATTCGAGACTAATAGATCAATCCCTCATACCTTAGTCCACAATGGTCACAATATTGAGAACTGATTTTTACTTTTTAATATGTTCCCTCTTTATCAAAGACTGAATATTAGTGACTTATACAATGGCGCCATTTCTCATTAATGAGGGCACTTATTTGATACTGAATTTCAGTAACCAATTACATTCCCTCCAAAAAAATATATTTGACAGACATATTTGTGACTAAATTTCAGTCTCAAATAAGTGATCAAAGTATTAAGGACTGATTGTTAGTCACGAACATCAGTCACAAAAAAATCAGTCACTAATACAATTAGTAACTGACATATTAGTCCTAGATACTATGTATTCGAGACTGATAGATCAGTCCCTCTTACCTTAGTCCCCAATGGTCACTTTTCTTGTAGTGGAAGTAGCATTCATGTTGTTTAATTCTATTTTATTTATTGTAGCTAGTATTAAGTGATGTGACTATGACATGGCACAGAATGAGGAGGAGAATCGTTTGCACAGAATGAAGGTTATATCAAGCATTTATGCCGCCCTTGCCGTGGGGGTTTGTGGTTTCCTGTATCTTGGGTCACACGGCAAGGAATTACTTGATTTTTGACTGAAATATGACTTGGCTTTGTTGGTGAATGAGCTTATAGTCCATAAGTTTTTTCTTGGCGCCGCCATCTTGCTAATGTGGCTGGGGCTTTACCTAACACCCCCAGCCTAACATTATCCCAGGCCACCGTTAAAAAAGATTAAAATAAAAATTGTTCCATGATGTTGGACTTCTAGACCTATGTAAGAAATTAAAGCATCACCTACGAGTTAAACCAAGCAAGCTTGAAGGATCCCACTTTGCCACTTCATAGGCCATTATTATTGTTCTTGATAAATTAATTGCCAAAGCTAAGCTCCTAAGACAATAACCAGACCTCCTAATCTTATGTCTCTACGAAACCATTATTAGTGACTAAACACAATCAATGGTTGTAATTATCTTCTTGTAAATTAGCTCTAGTCTAGTCAAAGTTATTAAGGGTTTACTTACATATCTCCCTAACGTTAGGAGAGTTTTTATGTTTAATCTAGTATCGATCATTTTGAAGTATAACGAAACAATTCTAAATATTTTACTATATTACAATGTTCCATCCTCCAACTTATAGTATTTAATCAAAACTGACATGGCCGGTTGTGAGGGGTGCGGGGAAGACTCCCGGCCCAAGCCCAATTTTCAAGGGGGCACTGTTATCGGCGACAGTGGCGGACAGCAGGATATAATTCATCGGAAAAAATCTTAATGATCTGTGTGTAGGATCGACTTTCGGGTCACCCGACAATCTTGAGTTTGACTATTCAGAGTGCGGAATCATCCGAAAGGTTCGGATAACATAAACGACAATGAAACAAACACAAATGAGGTATAACACACACAAAATATGGTCAAAGGTTGTATTGATTAATCAAAAACAGAGCTCAGGTGTTTACAATGATTATCTCAGACCTTCAGACCTTGGAAAGGGTGTTTGGGGGCTGTGTGATATGACAACTGATGATTAGGGCAATGATTCGATGCTTTTATGCCCATTCTACTCGTGCAGACCCTTATAGGCGATTAGGATCCTATGCCACATGCAACTATTAGCGATTAGGGCCTAATCACATGCCTTATAGGCGATTAGGCTCTGTAATCGCCTATAAGATCCTTGTAATAGCCTTCAGCATCCAAACACCCCCAAAACGCTTACAAACACACCCAAATACCCTAAATACTAACCAAACATCATGTATACTAGCCTAGGACATCATGTACTAACAGACTCCCCCTTGGACCTAGCTGGTATACGTACAAAAGACATAAAGACAACTTTCATAAATTAGCAAACAGCTATACAAACAACTAAGCAAAAACAGACAAAATCTTCACAAAGAGCAACATCATTAATCTTCAACTTGATGCCGTCTTGATCCTTGTAATTTTTGACCAGTCGCATCCAGCATGAACCTTGTTAGCATGGCATAAGCGAATCACACGCTGAACTTATCCGCATAATCTTCTTCGTCCTCCAGGTGCTGAATGGGATATAGGAACAGTGTCTCTACATCCTTCTCTGAGCAGTTTACCAGCCACATCGGATCCCAAATCCTGATCTTTCTACATAGCTTCGGAGTGTTGTCCAATACGATCACAGCTTCAGTAGTATCATAGTGCCAGAACCAGAACTTCGGAGTGAAGTCCTGTTTGATTGGAGCAATAGGAATCTTCGGCACGCAATCTAGTGGTTGTACCTTGTGTTCCCAGATTGGATGTTTGGTGATGGGATGCAACCTTTCGGTCTTGTATGACTTTGGATAATGAGGCATGAGGGTGCTACACGCTGTCTTACTCTCTCTCCCTCTCTCTCTCTCTCTCTCTCTCTCTCTCTCTCTCTCTCTCTCTCTCTCTCTCTCTCTCTTCAGAATGGTGTAGAAATCATGCAGACTACCGATTTTCTCACAATATAGAGGATAATCTAATCGAACCAACTCACGAACGTACCAGAATGGCAGAATAAGGACTTTCTGATAAGGCTGGAAATAGAGTAGACCTTCCTGCCATTTTACCCCCCAACATCTTTGGCATGTTCAATGTAGGCCCAACTAATCACATTTCCTGACATCTTCGATAGTCGCTTCTTGAAAACAGGAGCTTGGATAGGACTTGTCTTTTTCTTACGTTCTTCTGCTGAAGGATACCAGTTTGCACACAATCTCATAATCCAATCAGTTCTAGTTTATACCTCAACAGGATTAGGAGTCGGATTAGTTTTGAACTTCTCTTCAGCATCCCTCATCATATCCTCAGTGATGTCCGGAATCCTAGTGGTAGAGTTATCAACGACATACTCTGGTGTTACCACTCGAGTTCCATCATCCATGTGACATCCGTCACTTTTTCATTATATATAAATATGTATATATATATTTTTTATATACAATAATAATAATAATAATAATAATAATAATAATAATAATAAAAATAATAATAATGATAATAGATAATAATATCCCATTTATCTAATCCTAGACTAAACCACAACCCAACCCAATCCATACCCCTTGTCCACCTCATGAGCCCAAGGCCCAACAGTAGTCCAGCCCAACTGCCCCACCCCCTGTCTGTTTTTAAAAGAAAAAAAAAATGTGTTCCACCCGGGTTTCGAACCCTTGACGTGCCAGACCCAACACACCACACTTAACCACTTGAGCTACATGTTAAACCTGTTTTAATCCCAACATATATTGTATATGAACCCGTTTTCGCGTCCCTTTTCTTCTTCCCCTTGAAGCTGTTACGCGCAGCAGCTGATATGTTTTATTTTTTTTTATTTTTTTTTTCTTTTTCTTCTTTTGACTCTTTTAATTGGCCTAATTAACCCATGTTAATCATGGTTTGACTTAGGGTACGCGATTTCCGGCCTATCAAGATTAACCTAATCGTAAATTATCAATCAATTAAGAATCAATTGACCATTTACGCGTCTCACATTGAAGCTTGGTCAAACTTACCAATTAAGCAATCTAAACATCACCACTATAAATTGGACAATCCCGAGCCTTCACAACTCGCCAATACTCCCCTCTTAATCTCTAATTCTTCACACATCACTCTGTTGTTCAACCACGATCGCATAGTTTGACTTTAAGTTTGACCAAGCAATCGAACACGAATCCACACTGTAAGTGTAATCTTTTCTGTGGGTTTTGTACATCGGCCATCACTCATCAATAGCCCCATGATTAATTAGGCTATTGATGAGTGAATCAGATTATTGCTGGAGCTAGGGCTCGCAAAACTTGATTTGGGGATAAATCAATTCGACATAGTGTATTTATATAATTTAAACAGAGCTAAAACACAACCACAGGCCTAGGCCAAGTGGTTGTGCTCGTGAATTGTGACTGAGACTACCCGGGTTCGATTCCCGGCATAGACACCCTTTTTCCTTAATTCCATTTCTTTTTACAAATCATTATTATATATATATTATACATTTAAAACTTATAAATTCGTTTTTTAAATATTAAAACTATTTTATAAATTCTAAAAAAATTATATTTGTCAAATCTAATGACAAAGCTGTATCTACAATTTTTATTTTTCTGAAATTCAATTATTTAATATTTATAATAATTAAATCAAGTTTATACCAATTTATTTATAAAAATCTATAAAAATATCAAAACGATCTTATTAATTTCCACAAAAATTATCCTAAGTTTTTATAACATTAAACTATTCAGAAATGATTTTTATTTCTGAAAAATCATTTATTTAATATTTTTAATCAATTTTTGTTAGTTTTAATCATAATTAAATCATAATAAATTCAATTTTTATTATTTTTGCACCAAAATTTTATACAATTTATTTTTAAATATTTAGAACAGAAAAATGATTTTTAAAACTATATTTCGTTAATTTTAGTATTTTGGATATTAAAGTTTAAATTTTGACAATTTGTGATAAATAGGTTTAAAAATCTATTTTAAAGGAAATAATTTTATAAAAATTATTTTTACACTTTAAACACATTCTTGTAACCATCTTAGGTTTAAATTTCATAAAAAGATTTTTAGTTATTTATTTACTAAATTTCTCTCAATTGGCGAATATTTTTAATATTAATCAAATAAACGTTTATCCCCAAATTCGAAACCCTAGAATTCCATGTATCCTAGAGTTATTCCTTACACATTATTAAAATACTTTAGGTTGATCATTTGGGAGTAATCACAATTCATATTTCGTTGTCCAAGTCCAATTTCAAGTTATTACGTGAACTGTGAGTATTTTCTATCCCCTTTTTGTTTTTATTCATTTTTGGGGTGTTACATGTACACTTATACAAATTACAAATACAAGTTCACATTTTTACAATACAATTCTGGTACTATGTGCATTTGCTTACAAACGTGCTTTATGCTTAGACATTACATGTAGAATACATTTGTACTTAGTGAAATCATTAACATTGTACAAGCTGACCTTAACATTGGATAGCGCTATTTGGATTGACAACCCGCCTAGGTTGATTCTCCCCCTTTTTCATCGGAGAATCCGTGGCCAGTGTTAAGTTATCATCCATTTATTGGTTGAGTACACTACAGTTCATACAGTACATTATACAGTCACAGGGTTGATTTCGCTCATTTGTTTGATACATGGTTTACATATTTGCACTGTAGCTTGCACTTGAATTGTATAACTTTTTAACCTACTATATATATCAAATCTAGGAATGCTCACCAACATTTCATATGTTGACCAAACCTATTTTTGTACATGTTTCAGGTGCAGTTTGATCTAGTGCTTTAGCAAGAGACATTTAGTGTTTTACTTCAATTCAGTTATTTCAATATTTACATTTCATTTAGACAATGTAATTTCCATTTCCATGTAAGACAATTTTGGATTATTCAATAATATTTACATTTTAGTACCATGAGCTTTTGAACAATCGTCACTACGTGGCACCTCGATGATTCCGCCATCGGTTGGGGTGTTACAGATTGGTATCAGAGCCATGGTTATAGGGAATTAGGTTATTAGATAAAATGGCCTAGACTATAACCGAACTTAAACTTGCATGCATAATATTTCCTGAATTACCCTACCCCTCATTTCTCCCAACTTTCTTCCTTCTATCTTTCCCTTCTTCCCTCTCTCTATTCTTCTTATCTTTCATCATAGTGCATAGAGATGGTGTCCTACAGAGAGTGGAAAGTTTACATCATCATGGAACGGGAGCATTACCTTCTATGAAAACACTCTTAGACATAATACCTACTCTTATTTTACTCCTTCAAAGTTGTTGAACTTTAATGAGTGTGATAAGGACACGTGCAATCTGGAAGGGTGGACGCCTGTACACTGGGTTTTCTGGCATAGGCAAGCATAGCGCATAAATCCATTTACGGACCTGTTATGCTTACCTGGGGATTCCTGGAGTGAGTGTCCACTTATAGGCTAAAGCATGTCTTCTTTGATCACCATTGGGTTCAATTACTTTGAAATGTCAACGTCCTTGTTGAGCTTTACAGCTAGACAAGGGCACTCCAAGCATTTTGTACAAGTTTTTCCAATACTACCCTCTCGTTTCATATACAATACTTTGCATGTCATGAGTGCTTACAAGATCATATCTTCATAATTATCTGTACGATTATACACTTACATTTTCTAATCTCATGATTATTATTTGACTACCTCATAGATGTCTGCTCGCCGCATGCTCCGTGATGCAAGCCAACGCCCTGTTCGTGCTTCGGGACGACGTTCTGATCGTCGCCTCGCATCTTTAGTCGCCGAGCAAATTGCTGCAGTGATCCCAAACCTTGTCAGTGAGATAACCCAGAGTAGTAACAGTGCCAACACAGGGAGTACGACTCAATTTCGGTGCACTTTCAAACACTTTAACTCCTGCAACCCCACAAAATTCACTGGTGAGGAGGGTGCTACTGGCCTCCTCCAATGGTTTGAAAGCATGGAGAGTACTTTCGTGAACAGTGAATGTCCTGATGAACTCCGCGTTCGCTATGCTACTAGTGTCCTTCAAAAGGGGGCGCTAACCTGGTGGAATGGCGAAAAGCGCAATCGAGGAGCTGATGTTGCTTTATCATTATCTTGGGCAGATGTTAAGGAACTCATGATCGCCAAATTTTGCCCTAGGAACGAAATCAGGAAACTGGAGGAAGAGTTCCATGGACTGAAACAAGACAGTGGGGAGAATCTTGCGTATAATACCCGATATCACGAACTTAGCATACTGGTTCCACACATGGTTACCCCAGTCTCTCGAGCAATCGAAAAATATATCGAGGGATTACCAGACCTGATTCAAGACGTTGTCACTGGAGGCAAAGCCACTACGGTAGAAGAAGCCATCCAACTTGCAGCCACATTAACAGACAAACACGTAAGGAAAGGAAACTTGATTAGGAAGGGCACCAAGACACCTACTGAGAAAACCACCAATGTTGTCGAACAATCTAAGACTATTTTAGCAAAGGCCGCCACTACCGCTTCAAATTCTAAGAAACGAATGGGCGATAATCTGAACCATACTGTTGTGGATCCTGTGACTCAGCCTCCTATCAAGAAAGCCTACACGGGAATCCATCCTCAATGCAACACTTGCAAGTATCATCACCCTACAAATCTTCCATGTCGTCAATGCACTAGATGTGGAAGGTTTGGACACCTTGTTACCACTTGTCGAGTAATGGTTGGAACACAGAGTAATCATCAAACAGCTGCCCAGGGACCACTACAGATTACTAATGGTCGGGCATGTTATCATTGTAGAGACCCTAATCACATGCTACCTCAATGTCCCAAATTGAACAATGTAAACCTGGTGGCACATGGACGAGCTTTCAATAACAATATCAACGAAGCAGACGATCAGGATGACGTTAATCCCACTGGTTAAGCCATGGATGAAATCTTCCCAAGACTCGAGAAATCCAATACCCGTGTTTTCATTTTCTTGATTCTATTATCATTTTATACCCAACTTTGCCGCACTCATTAGCATACAACATCTAGAAATTTCCTTACGTATTATTGTGTATTAACACCGATTGGAAATTTATTATATTACGTTTATTTTAATCATACAAGACTCTACCTTATTTGAAACGTTTGGACTTGATACCTGATCTTACAGATGCTTTTCTAAGAAAACATCATTGATTATTACATGAAACTAGATTTTTCCCTTAATTTGACTACGCATTGAACATCTAATTATTCATGATACTCGTAAACATTTAATTATTCATGATAACACTTGCACTTAATGGTTGTAGTACTTACAAACTTGCTTGCATAAACATGCTAACAATTTGCAATCTATGTGAATAATAATTGCTGCACCTAATAGAAGTCATCATGCCTTTTTCAACAGTCGGGGAGGCCCTACAACCTACTCCACGACTGGTAGAGGCTATCGAACATACTCAACGATTGGTAGGGGTCACTATGCCTTTTCAAACAGTCGGGAGGGGCCCTACAACCCACTCCACGGCTGGTGGAGGCTATCGAACCTGCTCAACAATCGGTGGGGTCATAGAAGGACGCAAAACTTTAATGTAAGGTAAATTGATGATTCCGGTCCGGAACGTAATCATGAATTTACAGGTACATTAGGGTAGTGTGAAATTCTATTAGAGTTTCTGGGAAGATGTCCAGTACGTTTTCAAGGTATCAAAGGTGTGGTGGGTTAGCTGCGGTACACCCTGTATACAAACACTAAGGATGCATTGAAAGTGAGACTGGAAGTCGGACCAGGAACAAACTCTGTTTATTTGGTAGTTCATTTAGCCTTTCTGTAGTCAAACAACTCGTACATTCATCATAGAATTCCTAAAACTTGAAACTTAGTGAATTACTAGATTTTTATTCTCCTTCTTATTCAAGACGAACCTAATCCAATCCTTAACCCACATCTATCAAACGTCTTATCCAAGTCATTCGAAACAGTTTACTTTGTTACCTATAAATTTACGTCGTGCATTAACCCAAATTTTCCAAACCACAATTATCTTAATTTTTACCCAAGCATCCATAACCCTATGTTTCTAATAACTTCGGGACGAAGTTTCTAAAAGTAGGGGATGCTGTGACATCCGTCACTTTTTCATTATATATAAATATGTATATATATATATTTTATATACAATAATAATAATAATAATAATAATAATAATAATAAAAATAATAATAATGATAATAGATAATAATATCCCATTTATCTAATCCTAGACTAAACCACAACCCAACCCAATCCATACCCCTTGTCCACCTCATGAGCCCAAGGCCCAACAGTAGTCCAGCCCAACTGCCCCACCCCCTTGTCTGTTTTTAAAAGAAAAAAAAAATGTGTTCCACCCGGGTTTCGAACCCTTGACGTGCCAGACCCAACACACCACACTTAACCACTTGAGCTACATGTTAAACCTGTTTTAATCCCAACATATATTGTATATGAACCCGTTTTCGCGTCCCTTTTCTTCTTCCCCTTGAAGCTGTTACGCGCAGCAGCTGATATGTTTTATTTTTTTTTATTTTTTTTTTCTTTTTCTTCTTTTGACTCTTTTAATTGGCCTAATTAACCCATGTTAATCATGGTTTGACTTAGGGTACGCGATTTCCGGCCTATCAAGATTAACCTAATCGTAAATTATCAATCAATTAAGAATCAATTGACCATTTACGCGTCTCACATTGAAGCTTGGTCAAACTTACCAATTAAGCAATCTAAACATCACCACTATAAATTGGACAATCCCGAGCCTTCACAACTCGCCAATACTCCCCTCTTAATCTCTAATTCTTCACACATCACTCTGTTGTTCAACCACGATCGCATAGTTTGACTTTAAGTTTGACCAAGCAATCGAACACGAATCCACACTGTAAGTGTAATCTTTTCTGTGGGTTTTGTACATCGGCCATCACTCATCAATAGCCCCATGATTAATTAGGCTATTGATGAGTGAATCAGATTATTGCTGGAGCTAGGGCTCGCAAAACATGATTTGGGGATAAATCAATTCGACATAGTGTATTTATATAATTTAAACAGAGCTAAAACACAACCACAGGCCTAGGCCAAGTGGTTGTGCTCGTGAATTGTGACTGAGACTACCCGGGTTCGATTCCCGGCATAGACACCCTTTTTCCTTAATTCCATTTCTTTTTACAAATCATTATTATATATATATATTATACATTTAAAACTTATAAATTCGTTTTTTAAATATTAAAACTATTTTATAAATTCTAAAAAAATTATATTTGTCAAATCTAATGACAAAGCTGTATCTACAATTTTTATTTTTCTGAAATTCAATTATTTAATATTTATAATAATTAAATCAAGTTTATACCAATTTATTTATAAAAATCTATAAAAATATCAAAACGATCTTATTAATTTCCACAAAAATTATCCTAAGTTTTTATAACATTAAACTATTCAGAAATGATTTTTATTTCTGAAAAATCATTTATTTAATATTTTTAATCAATTTTTGTTAGTTTTAATCATAATTAAATCATAATAAATTCAATTTTTATTATTTTTGCACCAAAATTTTATACAATTTATTTTTAAATATTTAGAACAGAAAAATGATTTTTAAAACTATATTTCGTTAATTTTAGTATTTTGGATATTAAAGTTTAAATTTTGACAATTTGTGATAAATAGGTTTAAAAATCTATTTTAAAGGAAATAATTTTATAAAAATTATTTTTACACTTTAAACACATTCTTGTAACCATCTTAGGTTTAAATTTCATAAAAAGATTTTTAGTTATTTATTTACTAAATTTCTCTCAATTGGCGAATATTTTTAATATTAATCAAATAAACGTTTATCCCCAAATTCGAAACCCTAGAATTCCATGTATCCTAGAGTTATTCCTTACACATTATTAAAATACTTTAGGTTGATCATTTGGGAGTAATCACAATTCATATTTCGTTGTCCAAGTCCAATTTCAAGTTATTACGTGAACTGTGAGTATTTTCTATCCCCTTTTTGTTTTTATTCATTTTTGGGGTGTTACATGTACACTTATACAAATTACAAATACAAGTTCACATTTTTACAATACAATTCTGGTACTATGTGCATTTGCTTACAAACGTGCTTTATGCTTAGACATTACATGTAGAATACATTTGTACTTAGTGAAATCATTAACATTGTACAAGCTGACCTTAACATTGGATAGCGCTATTTGGATTGACAACCCGCCTAGGTTGATTCTCCCCCTTTTTCATCGGAGAATCCGTGGCCAGTGTTAAGTTATCATCCATTTATTGGTTGAGTACACTACAGTTCATACAGTACATTATACAGTCACAGGGTTGATTTCGCTCATTTGTTTGATACATGGTTTACATATTTGCACTGTAGCTTGCACTTGAATTGTATAACTTTTTAACCTACTATATATATCAAATCTAGGAATGCTCACCAACATTTCATATGTTGACCAAACCTATTTTTGTACATGTTTCAGGTGCAGTTTGATCTAGTGCTTTAGCAAGAGACATTTAGTGTTTTACTTCAATTCAGTTATTTCAATATTTACATTTCATTTAGACAATGTAATTTCCATTTCCATGTAAGACAATTTTGGATTATTCAATAATATTTACATTTTAGTACCATGAGCTTTTGAACAATCGTCACTACGTGGCACCTCGATGATTCCGCCATCGGTTGGGGTGTTACAATCCATCTCAACTCATTATGTTCGGGATTTACTTCTGGAGGAGGAATGTAGCTTGCACAGGAAGGTTTTCCGAATGACAAGCCATAAATCAGCTTCAAGTCTTCATTGGATAGTTCAGGTGGTATCTCACCTTCTTCTAGATTCTCCAACACCTCCAGTTACTTTGGTAGTTCCGTCAGGTTACCCTCATTATCATACAGAAATAAATTCTTCAATGGTTCGGACACTGAAGTAGGAACTTCACCATCTTTTATGTAATCCCGCATCTATTTTATCTTGTCACTGATAGATTCCCCCTCAGCAGTAGAACCTGCTTCAGGATCCTTGTCTGATCTGTCGTGCTCTTCCTCTTGGCTCTTATCCTGTGCACCGGATGATGATCCGCCACCACCTGTGCCTCCAGGATCATCACCACCTGCATCACCATCATCACC
Source organism: Ambrosia x helenae (assembly GCA_030844895.1). Lineage (NCBI taxonomy): Eukaryota > Viridiplantae > Streptophyta > Magnoliopsida > Asterales > Asteraceae > Ambrosia > Ambrosia x helenae. Next base: position 101,519,077 of record CM061230.1, on the reverse strand, counting down.
ATCATCATCTTCACTGTCGTCATCACTTTCATCATCTTCTCCTTCTTTCTCATCATCTTCATTATCAGAACCAGCTGCTGAACTTGAGGAACCAGCACTTAACTTGTCCACTTTAGTCCTCAGTTGTTGGATTTCAGCTTGTTGCGCCTCTGATTTCTTCTATCAAGATTGGCATTAGCAAGCTGTAGCTGGTTATATCAGGATTCAACACTGGTCAGTCTACCAAATGGTTTCTTGGTTAGACTGCACCAACTGTTGGTTTGAAGCAACTAGCTTCTGGTTGGATTCTGCAAGCTGCTGATTTGACAGTTGTAGCAGCCTATTTGATGCTTGTACTTCCTTGCAGATCATGATTGATTCACTAAGAAGCTCTATCATCCCTTTTTTCATTATCTTCAATTATTGCAACTTTACCCTTCAACTCAGCATTCTCACGCGCTTAAGTACTTACAATCGATGTGAGTTCTTGTACTTGTTGCTGAAGTTCTTGAGCAGTTGCTGGGGTAGAGGAGGAAGATGATTGTGTGGCAGTAGCTGATGCTGGAGGATGCGAGAACAGTTGTGCCTTTAAACTCTGCAAAGTGGCACCAACTGTACTAGACATAATCTGCTGTAATGAGGCTGCCGCACCAGCAGTAGCTAAGATAGACTTAGTGAAGACTACTGTTGATGGCATTGGTAAAGTCATACTTGCATTCATCGCTACACCAGATGTTGTAGCTGTTGTTGTGGTTACTGTTGTGGTTGTTGCTGTTCATGTGGTTGTTGTTGATGTTGCTGCAGAAGATACAGGTTTAGATGTAAGAAAAGCTTCTGGAAGTTTCACGAATCTTCCTTTCTTTCTTATCAGCTTCTCAAGAGGCCTACGAGACTTCCTTTTACATGTCCTGGTGTCTTTTGTCTTTTTCTTTCCAGAAGGCGGAGAAGCAAGCTCAGCCTCTTTCTTGGCTCTAGTGAAAGTAGGATATGCAATATCTAAATCAAGATCCACTGTGAAAGTAGGATCTTCAGCTAAAGCCTTTTCCTCTGACAACTTCTTCTTATTCTCAACCTCTTTATTGGCTCTAGTACCCGGGGAATCGTCTTCAGAGTCATCAGAATCTATTTCACTTGTAACATTCACAGGGGGATCAACATCAGCTATAGATTTACCTTCATCGCCTTGGGAAGATCCTTGACCTCTCCCAGCTGATGATTGATCAGGGTCTCTAACACATGTGTATCAAGTAAGTCGTCATGTGTGATAACATCTTCAGCCATGTTGCCAGGAACATTTTCGCCTAACTCGGTCGAATCACGACCATATATGTCACCTTCTTTGAAAGTTCACCTTTGAACTTCAATATCATCTTCAGAATCACTATCTTCATGTCTCCACTTGTTACCCAGAGGAGCTTTATAATCTTCTTTCTTCAAGTGCCCATATAGCCGTCTGTTCGGTGGATGTTGTGCCTTTGGTCTGCCTTTGTATCCCAACATCCTTCCCATCTCAGTTTCATCTATATCAATCAGCTTAAGAATTTCTGACTCCTTCTTTACCAAATCCGGTACTTGACGGTCTATGATCATCTGTAAGAAATGAGGATAAACAATAAATGGGGTCTTCGTTGTCTTTGACTAAATCACTTCCTTTAGATTGTGCATAATCATTCCCGAGAAGTTGAATCGTGTGTTGAGAGTCAAAGCAACTATCGCTAAAGTTAGTGTATCCCAGATTGCATAAAAGTAGCCTTTCTTGGACCTAGGCACTTTAGAATAACATGAATCAAATACTTGAACTGAGGCGACACATTACTCTTTTGCAGCATCTTCTGTGCTCTAACATCCCCATGATACTTCATTCGTAGAAATCCTCCTCTGATAAGAATAGAGTCAAACGCTATTGGGTCTTCAGATGAGTCTTTAAATTATAGCTCTTCTCGGATAAGATCTTCAGTAATGTACTCTTCTTTCTCTTGGACTCGGCTTTTGATCATAGGAGGCGATGCTTTCCGGTCAACCTCCGCATGCTGATAGAATTCACGCAAGATGTCTGTGTATGTTGTATGTTGCTTGGATATAGCATGAATAACCCTCGAACGCTTCAAGAAGTCAATAACGCTTTCAAACACTTTGTATTTCTCCTTATTGATCGGACCAAGGAAAGCACATCAATTATTTTCAGTAGACGTACCCCAATCCATGATTCTAAACACATCGGCAAACCATTAGAGCATAAACATGAAAAACATGAACAAAAACGGACAAATTTGGACAAAATTTGGTGAACTTGCTGCAACAGGCGATTACAGCCACACTCGCTTGTACAGTGATGCGAGTAGAGGTCCTACTCGCATGAATAGCCCAAACGTTCACCATACTATGTTGAACCTTGGAGCCGAAATCATAACCCACTCTTTCGGTATTTTAAAACCAGGTTTCAGAATAAAGCAAGTGTTGTCATCGAAGAACACAGTGAACCTTTTATCACATACTGCGAGACACTCAGCAAGTTGTGGTCTATTTGCTTCACGAAACTGATCTTTTCGAAGCTTACAATACCATTACTCATACTGCCCTCTTTTGTTATATAACCCCCTTTATTACCAGCAAAAGCAACATACCCCCCATTGATATTCTTGATGTCAAATAGCAGGGATAAGTCACCCGTCATGTGCCCAGAAGCTCCACTATCAACAATCCAAAGACTGCTAATAAAGCCCTGTGGAAGTCCCTACACAAATATTCAAAGTTTAGTGGTTAAGGGGGACCCAAGCCTTCACGGTCTTGGGTCTTCCATCTTCATCTGTAGTCGGAAAATCAACCCACTTTCCGTTAGGAGTTGGTGTTGTTCCCGATGGTCCGGCAGTGTTAGTAATAACAGATGATTATCCGGTTTTAGTTGGTGACTTGGGTCTCCAAACCTGTTCCGGTTTCTTTGACTTTGACTTCTTCTTTGCCTTGGGGCTAGAAGGTCCAGCCTCAGATTCCTTAGGAGGGACAGATTTTGGATCCACTTCAGACTTAATTGCATGTGGAACAACCTTAGGATTACCCTGTGGTTTAGCTGCAGCCTTAGCTTGTGGCTTGGGCGCTGCTTAAACTTTGTAGGAACAGGGCTCCCCCTTGACTGTGGACCCCTGCCATCAACTGGCTTTTGGTTCATAGCAATTTTGTTACGGGTATTCATAAACAAGCTGCTTTCCCTGTTGTTTTTCAGAAAGTTTAGGGGAAACCGCTTGTTTAGTATTGCTTGAACTTGGAGCATCATCCACTTTGATCCTTTTTCGTCTAAATTCAGGGCACGCAACAACTAAAACATAGTGTAAGTGGCGGTGCACATTTCTTTTCTTTTCTTTTCTTTATACGAATACTTGTTAAAACATAGTGTGCACATTTCTATTCTTTTTGTGTAACTTACGGCAAAAAAACCTAAGTATCATAATGTTGTATTGCAACTCATTTGTGGATCCCGCTGCAACGTGCGGGTAAATCCACTAGTCTATAAATACATCTTAATCACAATCAGCAAAATCTTAACACACAACAACCATAACGCTAGCCACCACCCCCTCTACCCCTCTCCCTTCTAGGTTGCCGACCACCGCCAGTGGGACGCACACGCTGATTCCCTCTCTCACGCGCTGCATTTTTTGGATCGAGGTGTTGATTTGGTGTTTGGGAGATCTCGTATTTTCAGTTTACTAGCGGAACCGTATGTAAATCCATTGTGCAAGTTTTTAGTTTTTCGTTAAGGTGTAATCCTAAACCCCATATGGTTGTTTATAGTTATTTATTCGAATGGCCATCGGATCATTGGTGGTAATTTATCGGTTTTCTTCACGCTTTCGTTTTGTCCAATTGATATATGATATTAATTCATATATAAAATTAGATTTTATAAAATTAAAATTGGAAACCGGTACCCCTGATTCCCAATATAGAGTTGTATCAGAGCCACTTTTGTATTCATTTATATGTTATATTTAATACGATCTATGTTTTATCTTTCAAAACTTTTATTTGACGAAACATTATGCCTTTATCATTTTTGGTGTGATTGTGATTTAATGTAAATTGAGCCCTAGATCCTGTGGTGCTTTTTTTTTTTTTTTTTTTTGTGTGTGTGTGTGTTTGGTTGTATTTAGTTTGATTTCAATTTTCTATTTGTCCGGGTTATTTGGAACACATGTAATACATAGGTTTGTTTTATTTTTATATAAAGTTTTTAGAATAAAGTTAACCATCGATACAAGAGAATGAAGACCGAATATGGGCACGAACAGGATGTGAAGATAGAGATCCTGGATCAAATGGGAGCCTACAAGATAATGGTTGTTTTATCATTTTTGAGATCTATTCGGTTTTCGTTTGGTGGCTCAAACAAAACTGAAGAAATCTACTAGTGGCTCGATTTATTTTGTTGTGTTTTCCGGTTATTATATTCATTGTAAATATATAACCAACCAAACTAATTTTCACAACCATAAAACAAGTGAATAAAAGGTGTTTTATTTTAACTCAGAAAAGTAATTAATAAAAAGGAGGTTTTATTAAAAGATGAAACGATTTTTTGGTTAAAATTAATCAATTATTTTATGCCACAATTTAATAAAAGTGTTTATTAAATTTAAAATCAAGTTCGCAACAAATCAACAAACATAGTTTTTAGATATACATTCAAACATATCACGAACAAACATAAAGTTGGTTTAACTAAAATTGCATGATTTATCTCATGCTACAAGTCGTCCAAAATATTTCGACCCTACACGGTAATTGAAATATTGGACCAAAATCCCTTATAAAAACCGATATTATTATTCTTATGTTACATTGGGCGGTGGGCCTACGCTTTTAAAAGAGGTTGATCTGTGATACCTGACTCAGTTGGCCTTTTCCACACATTTCCATTGGAGGACCAGTATCACTTAAAAGAGTTTGAGTCGGCATAGTTAGGGTTAAATGTACTAATGCTTGACAACATTTGTCATAAGACCTCAAATCGAAAGTTGTGTAGAGACACAATTAGTAATCGTTATCCACCCGCATAGTAACAAAAAGTGAACACAGCTAAGCGAATCATAATGTGTTAATATAACGAGATAATTTTGAAATTAGGTCCTAAAATTAATTAGGAATCAAGCATGAAAAAAATACTAAATAACAACTTTCCCGAATCCACTTTTTCGCTTAAGTCCATTCTTGAGAAAGAAAAACTTAACACCAACTTCATAAAGTGTTTTCAGAGCTTAGTCCAAAATGTGTGTTTTGGAACAAGCAAATCCTGATGAAACGGCTAAACAAGTTGCCAAAAGAAACTTGGAGAAACATATTGATGATTATTTACTAGGAGAAAGAAACAAAAAATAATGATTTAATATTTAATAGAAGATGGACGAAAAAATAGTAAAGATAAAGAATATATATTAATAATTTAATAATATTAGACATTAATAATTTAATAATATTATTAACAAATTAAAGGAGAAAGTCACATGTACTAATTGGAATGCTTTATTGAAATAGTGATAAGGTTATAGAATAAAAATATCACCAAATTTACGGCGATCACAATGCTTGAAAACAAATATTACCAGGACATTTTCTAACAATTGACTTTATCAATGAAAAGTTGTTCTTATTTATACTCAAACAAATACATCAAATGAAGACTAGATAGTGGGGATAGTAGGAAGATGTAACTCACTCTAGAAATATTCATGAAATAAAACTTTCTTAAATTCAAGATACAACTGCAAAACCTTAGTAATTAGGTAAAGCTTGTTTCAATTTGGGTTGACCCACCTACGTAGGTTTTTACTCCGCAAAGTAATGTATGAGCTTATGAGGAATGGACATGTAGCCTTGTATTTGATGTTACTAAGAAAAAATAAGCACATCTCTAATAGTGAAGTTATGAATGCTCATGTTATCGAGCAACGACCTTAGTAAAATCATTGGTTGAGCTTGTTGGATAACCACTTGAAGAGAAATCAGCACCATGTAAGTTTTGCTCTATAAAAAATGCTGGCTTTTTAGGTTTCTTTAATGCATCCTCACTGCCCAACATTCGAATCACAGATAACATATCGGGCCTATCTTCTGGACTTTCTTGAACACATAATAAGCCCACTTCAATTGATCTTAAAACTTCCGTTAAATCGCTTGGTTCATCTAAGGTTGAATCCATGAGCTCTAGTGACCTGCCTTCATTATATGTTCTCCATGCCTGAGTATAAAATTAAAATACTTATTTGGTTATAAAGTAGAAAACTATAATTACAAATTAAAATAAGAGTTTCCAGTCATGAATTACATGTCCAATAAGGTTTTTGTCATGCTTAGTATGAACAAATCCCCGGTTTCTACTCCCACTTACAATCTCCAGCACCAAAACACCAAAGCTAAACACATCTGACTTTGTTGAGAAAAGACCATCTAGTGCATACTCCGGAGACATGTAGCCGCTGAAATTGGCAAAAGGTTTTTAAAAGATATAGTTAATTTACGACAAATATAATGAATATACGGTTGATTTTTGTAGCTTACTAAGTGCCAACAATTCTCTCTGTGTTTGCTTGAGTCTCATTTCCACCAAAGGTTCTTGCTAAACCAAAGTCTGCTATCTTAGGGTTCATGTCCAGATCCAGTAGAATGTTGCTAGCTTTAAGATCTCTATGAATGATTCTTAGTCGTGAATCTTGATGCAGATAAAGAAGTCCCCGGGCAATTCCTTCGATAATGTGGAATCGCTTTGTCCAATCAAGGAGCCTGCTTTGTGTTTTTATCTACAAAACATGTAGGTTTAATAAGTTATTTATAGTTACATTAGATAGGTAGTGCCTCATATATTAAATAAATGGCCACTATATGACGCTGACCGAATAAGAACAAATCTAGACTTCTGTTTGGCATGTATTCATAGATCAGCAATTTCTCGTCTCCTTCTATGCTACATCCAAGGAGCTTAACAAGATTCTGGTGCTGAAGTTTTGAAATGCAGAGTACTTCATTTTTGAACTCATGAAGTCCTTGTCTAGAAGTGGTGGACAGACGCTTAACTGCAATGTCTTTCCCTTCTAGCACACCCTGAAGATTGCCATTTGCGATGTGAACAACTATGTAAACATGATCCAAGGGTGGCTTCCAATTTTATCCTTTTGTATAAGTGACATAGTTATAATACAAAGATCAGTCTTTTTGTTATGTTCAATGAATTCCAATGTGAACTGGATCTTTGAAATACAATTCTAATCTTATGGATTATATATGATGGGATATTATGCTATATACTTCGACAAAAAGGCAATAAATTTACTTTGTACTTTTACATTGTGTTACATACCTTATAAACAGCTCCAAATCCACCCTCTCCAAGTTTATTAACCGGTGAAAAACTAGCAGTAGATTGTGCTATTGTAGAGAAGCTAAACATAGGTAGCTCCATAACTTCTTGTTGGCTTTGACTGACATGCGACGATCCCCCTATGCATTAGAAATAAAACAAACTTTAAATTGACAGAATAAACTCAAAGAATTTATGATGTGCGGTTGAAAGCATCATGTTTATATATATTTTACTGTTTGATCGATGCATTTTAGGTACAATTTATTTAGTATTAGTTATATTATAAATGCATTAATATTAGTGAAAGAACATATTAATTTCTTTGATGTTTGTATTTTTATAGGTCGTTGAGAGACCAACTACTCATTGAGTGTGTCATATGGCATTAAGTGATTTTAGAAAAAAAAATATTTAAAAAAATTAGATTTTTCTCTCTCATGTTTTCTCGCATAATTTTTAAATGTTAATATCTTTTATATACGAGATTTTTTTAAAGAAAATATTACACAAATTAACAAGCGTTTTATTATCTTTCCAACAAGTTCCATAATGCTATATAAAAAAATGGAGAAAAAAACGACTATTTTTTTGTTTGAAAGCCATTTGTTTCTAATTATGATTCCATTGCAAATAATTTTTTCATGACAGAAAAAGGATAAGTGTGGGGTGTGATGCGGTGTTGAAAGCATCATGTTTATACACTAGTTTTGTATATATTTTAGTGTTTGATCGCTACATTTTACGTACAACTTATTTGGTATTATCTATATATATTGCAAAGCTAATAATCCTACATGTCATAATATTATGCAATCTCTCATTTGAGAGATGCCACAAAGGATGTGATGTGACAACTCTAGACCAATTAAAAAAAAGGAATAAATATGGTTTAACCTAATCTATTAAATACCTCATCTACTAAATGTAAATATTAAACTTTTATTATTTTCTCTCTCATGTTTCCTCCCATAACTTTTAAACGTTAATTACTTTTATATACGAGATTTTATAAAGAAAAAAATTACACCAAATTAACGAGCGTTTTATTATCTTTCCAACGAGTACCATAGTGCTATATAAAAAGCGGAGAAAAAAATGACTATTTTTTGTAACCCGACAGGTATTGTGTCAGGTTTGGGATTAGTTTAAGAAAATTGTGGGTTTGGGTCGAGCCTGGGATTAGGTGATACCCGACCCAATTACCCGAAACCACATACCCAAATACCCGAACTATATACCCGATCATATACCCATGAATTTTTTAACACATCACATAACCCTTAGACTAATGGTTTGATATTTCAATAAATAACTTTTTTTCCTTATTTAACATTCTTTTTAGAATGATGAATTACAAATTTCCGAATTCATTTGACATTATATAATTTGTAATGGCACTAGATTTATACCACGGCACATAGATTCGTTTTTTATATTAGAATATGATAACTTATGACAGAGATTTGTTTAAAATAAATAAATAATAATAATAATTATAATAATAATAATAATATTCATTAATCATATATTGGCAAGTCATTAATTATGTTGTCATATTAGATATTTTATTATGTAATATTATATATTTCAACCCGGGACGTTTCCGGGATAAAAACTAGTTATATGATAAATGCATTAATATTAGCTAGTGAAAGAACATATTACTTTCTTTGATGTTTATATTTTTATAGGTTGTTGAGAACTTGTGTAATAACTTAAATGAATACGAGATAATAAGATTTGAATAAACATGTCGAAGTGTAATGGTATGAGATATTGAAGATTCGAAATTACAATGCAAATTATTTTGGTGGGAATTAATTAATACACTTCATGCATTTATAGTTTTTTTAGCACTTAGACACGCGATCAATATTACTCCAAACTATTCAGCATACAAATATTTCTTACCTTCTCCCAGTTGTTGTGCATGATGCCTATTTCTCAATGCATACCAAAATAATGTGGAGCTCAAGCCTATAAGAACAACTCCCAGAAACACTGCTGACAAGATGAATTTGATCTTTGTTCTTCGGTTGTGGGAAACTGGTCGGCAAGTGCATGATATTAACATATAGCATCAACATTGTTAACTTAGAGATACATAAAAGCCATCAAATATTACAAGTTTGCACAAAGAAAAACCGATCTATGTAAATTAGTATTTGTGTTAAAATACGTAAATCATCATCATCATACTCAGTTAATCCCACCTATAGCAAAGCTAAGGTAGGGTCTGAGGAGGGTAAGATGTAGACAGCCTTACCTCTACCCCTAAAAATAGAGAGGCTGCTTCCAGTGAGACCTCCGACTCGATGTGGTTTGGTATCAAGCGTTGGACATAAGACACAGAACACTTAGCAATCGGGACAAACCCAATCGGTGCATGTACCCCTTTGTCTTTTGGCTATCAACGCCACCACATGATGCATGATTAACCGTCCGTCGTTTTTCACGTTATTTTCACGAAATTAGTAAAATAACGTTAAAACTAGTGCAACTTTACTTTTGCCCCCCGAGGGCCACACATATATACATTATATGCGCACACCGTAAGTGGGGCGTCATGTTAAAATACGTAAATGTTTAACTTAATTTAGTGAGGATAGTTACCTAATTCAGAGGAAGCCATTCTTACATAAATATCCTGACCACCTTTGCCATTGATGATTACTCTGATGTCTTTGAGGTCATTGAACCAAAGCAAGCATCCACTTCCCTTCCCTGTGATATTTGTATTTGCATAAGCCATACAACTACAATTCCTTAGGCATACCGCTTCACATTCCTTTAGGTTCATGCTCTTGTTAAACCAGGAAGTGTGTGTATCCGGCCATTTTACATTAGCATACCTTATAAACCCATCTGTTCCATTTTCGCAATCCAATGGTGTTCGTCTCACACAGCCACCGGATAAATCTGCTTCCTTCCAACCCTGTGGGTTTCTAGGCACAAATTTTGTGTCATCTAAGCACGAACATCTCTGTGGGTTTGCAGTGTCGCAGCTTCCATAAGCACCACAAATGTTGTATGAATTACAGACTCCTGTTCCTAGTATGACAATTGACTGCCATATTTTAGAGCCTTCCACCCACACCGTACGTTGTACATCCCCGGAAGGATTCAAGGTTAACCGTGATATAACAGAATTATTTACAAGATTGTATGTATAAGCTACCATTGTTTCATTAATAACCATATTGTATGTAAAGATGTTGTTCTTGTCAAACCCTGAAGCCCCACTAAACCATATACCATTCCATGGTCCGCCCCGCCATTTGATAATTGCCCCTTGCTTGAGTATGTTCTGAGGATAACCATGTGTGTCAATGCTAAAGGTATATTCACCTGGAGCTGGATCTTCAGTGCTTTTCCATGACGATAGATACCATTCCCTGCCCGTCAACAAGTCCCTCCCGAACTTCATTCCAGGCAATTGAGTATCAGTTGGATAATCAAAACTCTGCCATAGAATAATACTTTTGTTGTCTCCGTCTGTTACGACTAAATTTCCTGTGTCATCAAGCTTTGCAGTTGCATTTCCTGATGATGTTGTGTTGGATGACCACATTATATCATTGGTACTATTACTTATGAGGACGAGATTTCCTGGATGGACAATCTTTAACACGCCTGATGATGCGACAGTGAGTGGGCGTTCTCTGTTGGCAACCCAAACCACTGTTTGAAAAAGCCCAGTTCAAAGGTTCCGTCTGGCGAGACCAATGTGTCTTCTTCTGTTAAGAACTGTAACTCGGAAATGATGTTGAATTCAGCAGTATTGATAATCTGAATCTGGAGTGAAACAAGTAGTAAAAGAACAAATATAGCTACTCCCTCCATTCAAATTCTGATAATTTTTCTAGCTATCTCTTGCAAGAGATGGAAGTGTGTTTTCTTCCCACCTATCATAGTACATATTACCTATATATGCGCGCTATTAACTGCGCGGTCGCATTAGCTGCTGTGTCATATCTTCAACTTGCAAGGTGTCATGAGGTGGCTCCATCAAAATTGGAATTTGTATTTATGCGTCCCCTGCCGTGTGGTGTAGGTATATGGTCACATGGATAGAAATAAATTACTTGGTGGCAACATATCTTCTAACATGTTTTTTCTTGTCTCATTCATCCAACAAAAGTTGGAATTTGTATTTATGCGTTTGTGGCGTCGCGAGCTCAGTTCTAGAAACTTCAAGACCACATCCTACGAAATAGCAGGGTTTTCGGCGTAGACTTGGACTACGTGCAGACCCTCGAAAAGCTAAATGACTATCTCCCAGGTTTTGATATTGGCGGTTTTTCTAACAAGGACACCCCCCCCCCCCAAAGCCTCATAAAACTTTGGCAAAATCGCTCAGAGCCTAGGTGAATTTTTAGTTTATCCCCCGTCAGAGGGCAGTTATTGAATGCCTGCAAAGCCCCCATGCTCAAGATTTCCTGACTGTTATCCCGATCAAAGGTCTAGGACAAAGCATGTCCGCTATTGAATACAGGGCCATTCTTAAATATCGTCTGATGATCCCCATGTACCAGGAGGATGGAATATGTCCGATTTGCCGTAAGGTCTGCCTGGATGAATACGGGGAACATGCGGTTCATTGTAAGGAGTTACCCGGTTTCAAATATCGGCATGACTGGGTTCGAGACATTCTGTGTGACATTTTAAGACGGGCTGGGATCTCAGCCAAGAAGGAGGCCCTTGTGAACTTCCTCTCGGATTCAGCAGAAGGGAGATCCACTCTACGACCAGCAGATCTCCTTATCTTTGGGTGAGCCGGGGGGAAGCATGCTTGTGTTGACTTGATGGGTGTATCTCCCCTAGTTAGGTTGAGAGATAGTGGCTTTGTAGCATGTCAAGTGGTGCGGAAAGCAGAGGCAAAGAAGATAGAAAAACATGCTAAAGCCTGGGAGGAGAACCAACACGTTTTTGTACCCTTGGCCTTTGATACCTTTGGCTCATTGGCACCGGAGGCTACCCGTTTCCTGACTAGGGTCCAGCAGGTTATTAATAGTAGTGTCTCAGCTCCGGGTGGGCAGGGTTACATTTTTAGTAGGTTAGGATTTGCTATTTAGAAAGGGATGGCGGCGTAGCTTGTTGCCCGCCTGCCCGTTATCTTGATGTAATTTTTCTTGTTCTGGAATAATATTTATTATTGATATGTAATTATGGTATAATTATTGTATTTAGTATGTTTCCTAATATTGTAAATCATGATGTATTATAAATTAAGGTTAATGAGAAGAATTCAATTATAAGCATTCCTTCATGTCATTGTAATACCCTAATCCCCACCTCCACACTTCTGCCGAGTCTCTGCCGCCGCCGGCCTCCTCTTTTCTCCTCTTCCCTCGCACATCTCCTCCCTCTCCCCTCCATGGCCGACCAAACCACCCCACACGATGACGTTTCCGTCACAAAGCCCATCCCAAACCCACCACCCGCTACCGAAAAACTTCATCCAGCCATCACAGTTTCCAGCATTAAAAACTTTATACCCATTGTCCTGGAAAGCGATACCAGTCCATACGCACTATGGTGCGAACTCTTTCGTATCCATTGTTGGGCTTTCCAGGTTCTTGACCATCTTTCTCCCTGCAACCCTGCCACCATCGACCCCAAGAATGATCTTTGGGATAGACTTGACGTTATTGTTCTTCAATGGATCTATGGTACTATCTCTAATGATCTTCTCAAAACCGTCTTTATCCCCAGTAGTACCGCGTATGATGCTTAGACCACCCTGGAGGGCCTATTCCATGATAATAAAAACGCCTGTGCCATCCAACTCATGCAAAAGTTCGCCACTACCCTCCTCGAAAACTTCCCTAACATGTCTGATTACTGCCAAGCCATGACAACTCTTGCTGACCAACTCGCTAATGTCGGGGCTCCCCTTGACAACAAGCGGCTGGTCCTCCACCTCCTTGCAGGTCTCACGGACGCATACGAGGGCATCTCCACCATCCTACGACAAAAAGAACCTACCCCCTCTTTCTATGAAGTTCGTTCTCAACTTTGCCGTGTTGAAAACGAGAAAGCTGAGCGTGCACTCTATGCGTCCCAAAAAGCGTCTCACGCGCTCTCTGCTTCCACCACTAGCCAACCACCCGCCCAATCTCCCACTCCACCACCCACCACTGATCAGTCCTTCACCTATCGCGGATGTGGACGGTCCCGAGGGCGTAGCCGCAGTCGCCCCTCTTGGCCACGCGGACACAGAACTTGTAACACCCCAACCGATGGCGGAAACATCGAGGTGTCACGTAGTGATGATTGTTCAATAGCTCATGGTACTAAATGAAAGTTGAATAATATTAAACAATTTACAATTTGCCTTACAAGTAATGATTACAAAAGTTGATTAATATGAACTAGGTCCAAAGCTCCTACGTGTTCCAAGACTTGTACAACTTTCAATAGCAAATAAAACCTGAAACATGTTAAGTTGGAAAGATGGGGGGTCAACTATAAATAGTTGGTGAGAATACATAGGTTTTGCATATAGTTGAAAACAATATGTTGTATAACAATCATAATTGAAGTATAATAATGAGTAATGATAGAATATGAGTCCGACATGTAACAATGCGTCTTTTGTACAATCAAACCTTGTGTCGACTGAAACCTAACTCGCAAGTTAGTAAAAGTGTAACTGTTATCGATCATCCCTGAATTTATGCGGGGGGATGGGTTTGTCAGACCTATAGCGCTATAATCTAAACAGGCGGCTTGATCAATGTTAATGATTGTACTGTGTCTTTTTGTTACAGTCAAATGATAGAATGAGTAAATGATAGTGTAATTGAATCACAAGTTTCAACAATGTAAGAATGAGTAAATGATAGTGTATAAAATGTTTAAACATGTTTCACCCCAAAATGTAAACAGAAAAAGGGGCTATGTAAACTCACCTGAAATTCATTGTGTAAGTACTAGCAAGTAGCAACAAGTCTGAACTTGGATTAATTGAACTCTTGTATCCTATTACAAATAAACGATGCCTTAAATTCTAATGCGAATAAGCTTGTTTCGTTTCTTGGTTGTAAAGATAGTTTATCCAACTACCTAGACTCGTATTGAAAACAATACTCGTCTTAAAGTGTTTATAACCTGACGAAATCAATAGTAACTTGGCTTGGTTTCTTAAACTAGTCGTTATGTTTAAACATATATATATTACAATGAAATCCTTTACATAGCATATTCACCATAAAGCATCTTTATGGTCTTTAATCTATATATTAAATTAGTAAATTATTTAAAACTAAGTTTGAAATTTACTAGCTCAAGAGTTTAGGAAAAAAAATATATTACGAAATGAAATTTAAAAAAATAAATAATAATAATAAATAAATAAATAGTTTATAGGAACCTGCCATGGGAGTTATTTCAATAAACTTCAAAATCATTTATATGATATTATAACGTTTTTTTTATAGAAAAATAATAATAAGAATAATAATCATTGTGGTCAAAGTCAATATTGGTGGAACCATAAATAAAGCAATTTATTATACTGTGGCAGGTACTTTTTGTAACAAAGCATAAGCTATTCATCTTCATCATTTAAACTTGATAGCAAACTCCAATTTTCATGAAATAAATTTAAGTTCATTATTTACAGTAGGATTAGAATATAAGATTTTTATTTGAACTGAGAAGGCGAGTAGCTTGGCTATGATGGTTACCTCATTCCATGCCGGCGATTTGGCTAGAAAGCTTGGAGCGGCGGCTACGTAGAAACTGTGGCTGTGTCAGTTGGGTGGTAAGGTGAAACAATGGAAGATGGTCGTGATGTGGTTGTTAGTCGACTGCCGCATATAGGAGGTGGCGGTTGGTGGTTGTTGTGGCCGAAACCAAAAGTGGCGCGACGGGTTCAATAGGGAGGGATGAGAGGGACGATTTGAGGTTCGAGGTGTGTTCGAAACTGAGTAAGCCCTTTTTTTTTATAGGAGGGAGGTGTGGGTTTGGTTTAATGTCGTCCTCGGAATTTTAGGCGTGATTTTTGATCATGATTCATGAGCAATTTTAAAGGCTAATCACGAGAGATTTAGATTGGTTTGTCATTGGGGTTTGTTTAGGAAAGTTGGTTCATGATTTTCTTTGAGGTTTGTTCGTAAAAAAATGATAAATAGAATAGTAAGTAATCGAACCGTCTGGCCGGATTTAGCGTCCATTTAGAGAAGATGATTAAGGATTTTGTCTTGATGTGTACAACATTTAATTCCTTGATTGTTGTCAATTCCTAGCTAGTCAACGTAGAGATTGGAAAATATTTATGTATAATATTTAATTCTTTTGACTACTAACTATTTTCTTTTTCTTTTTGATTGAACAGAGAACAAGAAGGTTCTAAGTTTTGTTATTATTACTCTATAAACTAATTGATAAAATAACTAAATAGGTTTAAATAGATACTTTATTGAGAAAATTTTGTATTTGTTTGAATTTATATCAATTTTAAAATATTCAAAAAAATATATATAAGAATGTTTTTGAAATAATATAAAAATTTAGACATGGTTATACTTATACAAAAGAAGTATAAGATAGGTAAAGTGGTGATTTTTATTAATTCAAAAAAAATATATACATATATGCGCGATGTTACAGAACTCAACCCTTCGGTCAGTGGACTTCGCCTACTACCTACACTTGGACCCTACCCAACCCCACCTGGTCACCGCAACCTCCACCACCACCACAAAACCAATGGCTACAATGGTCTGCACCAACCCCACCAAGTCCCTATCCCACCTCTACACCCTCGGCCGCCTCCCACCCCTCTCAAGGGATACTAGGCGCTTGCCCCCAACCATGCCTCATACTCTCCTACTGATATCCAACAGGCATTATACACCATGTCTCTTAACCCGCCAGATTACTCGCAAGGGGTGATGGACACTGGGGCCACCATCAGCATGGATCCCAATTTAGGTAACTTCCATTCTATTTTTAATACTAGAATGAATGAAAATATTATTGTTGGTGATGGTACACGTGTTCCGATTTTAGCATATGGCCCTCAAACATTCAAACCACCCTACCCACCCTTTACCCTAAATCGTGTCCTTTATGCACCAAAACTCATTAGAAAACTAATTTCTATACGTCAATTCACAAGAGACAATTGTGTTTCTGTCGAATTTGACCCATTTGGTTTTCTTGTGAAGGACTACAGAACCTGGGCTACTGTAATCTGGTGTGACAGCAGTGGTGATCTCTACACCTTCAACAAAGACCTCCACTGTTTTTCCACTTCTGTCACTGCTGCTCAGTCCTCCACTTTTTGGCATCAAAGACTTGGCCACCCTGGCCCTGCCTTGTTACAAGCTTTAAAAAATTCTTGTTCTATTTCATTTACTACTTTAAATAAATCATTGTGTGAACCATGTGTGTTTGGAAAAAGTGTTAGACTTCCTTTTCATTTATCCAATAATAATACTATGCAACCATTTGACATTGTGCATAGCGACTTGTGGACTTCCCCGATTCTCAGCTCGGGGGGACACCGCTACTATGTATTGTTTCTTGATGATTTCACCAATTTTTTTATGGACCTTCCCCATTTCTAATAAGTTTCAAGTCTATACAATCTTTGAACAATTCTCCACTCTTGTCCAAACTCAAATCCAATTAAAAATAAAAACCTTTCAATGTGATAACGGTAAGGAATATGTCAACGCCTCCTTCAAAAATTTATTTGATAAAAGAGGCATCCTATTCCGCTTATCCTGTCCATACACCTCCTCCCAAATAGGCAAAGCCGAGCCAAAAATTCGCTCCATAAACAACATCACCCGCACCCTTCTCTCCAAATCCCACCTTCCCTTAACCTTTGGCCACATGCCCTTGAAACCGCCACCTACCTCCATACATCATGTAACACCCCAACCGATGGCGGAAACATCGAGATGTCACGTAGTGATGATTGTTCAATAGCTCATGGTACAAAATGGAATTTGAATATTATTATTGACTTACAATTGTCATACAAATAGTAAAATTGGCGAATTGATTACATAAACTTGGTTAATATAACTAGGTCCAAAGATCCTATGTGTTCCAAGACATGTACAACTTGCAATAGCATATAAAACCTGAAACATGTTAAGTTGGAAAGATGGGGAGTCAACTATAAATAGTTGCAGAGAATACATAGGTTTTGCATGTGATTGAAAACAGTGTTTTGCATAGCAATCATAGTTGAGTTGTAATAATGGGTAATGTAAGAATATGAGTCCGACATGTAACAATGCATCTTTTGTACAATCAAACCTTGTGTCGACTGAGACCTAACTCGCAAGTTAGTAAAAGTGTAACTGTTTTCAATCATCCCTGAATTTATGCGGGGGGTGGGTTTGTCAGACCTATAGCGCTATAATCTAAACAGGCGGCTTGATCAAAGTTAATGATTGTACTGTGTCTTTTTGTTACAGTCAAAATGAATCCACAATTTCAACATAATGAAATGAGTAATTGCTATTGTATCAAAAATGTTTAAACATGTTTCACCCCGAAAATGTAAAACAGTAAAAAGGGGCTATGTAAACTCACCTCAAGCAAACAAATAAGTATCCAGACGCAATGTAATGTTTGGAAATAGACTAGTGTTTCTAGGATAGACACTTAGGATTCTCGACTTAATTGTGGAATAGGGTTTTCTACATAAGTTGTGAATTTTGAAATAATTGGAATTATGTTCGATTGAATAAAAGATCTAGGGAACTAATAAAGGTTAAAGAATGAAACCGTATTTTCTATTTTGCATTATATAAAACATTAATTTATAAAAAAAAAAAAAACTAGTTAATCTGGAATTTATAAGATAAATGCAAATAATAAATAATTCTTCATATAAAATTTTATGAGTCAAACTTAATTAAAACATACTCTAAATATTTTTAAAACATACTTTAATTATTTTATAATTTATAGATTAAAAATATTTAGAGTATATAAAACAAATAATAAAATTTTTTGGATAATAGATGAAAGCTAAGACTAGAGACTTTTATGAAAGTTATCAAAAACTTTATGTTTTGGAATTGACTTATATCGGATATATATGTAGTTATATAAACGAAGAAAGAAGGAAAAGAAAAAAAAAGTAAAAAAAATGTTTGGTGTGGGGATCGAACCTGAGCATTAATCTGGGTTGATTATAACCAATGCCACCAAACCACTACACCACGACTAGATTTTGTTTAATGTTTGGAAATGAAAGTTTAAAAACTAAAACCCGCAAGTCCCCCAAGTAAGCCATACGAGCCCTAGACTACAATCCATCCAAATCGACCATGAAATCGAATTTGTTAGCCTAATTAATCATGGGGCTTTTAAGGAACAAATGGAATCGAGCAACAAGGATAAATAAATTACCTGGATCGAAGGAAAAACGAGGATTGGCCACCGGTTATATATCTCGATGGTTCGCTTAATCCCAAAATGGTAATATAGGATCGATAATGAATGAATTGGAGGATTATTCATGTGTAGAGGGTTTCGCAAGAGGGTTATGGGTTTCAATTTATGTCCAGTTGTAAACAGAAACATCGAATTGAAGGCGTTTTATGGTGAGGTTGTCATGAGTCAAAGTCCTAATTATTTGGCCTTAAAAGTTGTCTGTAATTGCTCGATCAAATGCGTAATTCAGATTAGGAAAGTTATAATATGACCAAAACTCATCATTTGGAGTTTAAATTTGGTAGTCTTGACCGAAGATTGAGGCCTGAATTTGGAGGAATTCTATCTTACATCACTATGAACATTACAATACAAATAAATAGTGTACAATGACTAATTACAAGGCAAAAGTAAAGGAGAGACAATCTGTACAATCAATACATATTATTAGAGTCAAATAGGAGAATATTATGGAGAAGACTTTGACTAGATATTATGGAGAAGACTTTGACTATGATTGATTTCCTTGATTTATTCTAAGTTGTTTCTTGTTCGGACTTTGTTCTTTTATTTGGCTTCAAGTATTAAGCTTTGCAAAAAAAAAAAAAAAAAAAAAAAAAAAAAAAAAATTGTTATTATAAGAATAATAACTTTGACATATCTAAAATTCATAAAAATGATAAATAATAAGGTTATAAAATGAATACAAATGGGACTAAGTGAAAACAATGCGAATTTTATTAATTCAAAAATTAGGGAAATTTACGTGATGTTGCACATCATCCCCTCCAAAACTCAAAAATATCACACCCCCACCTACCTCTTATACCGCCAAATACCCACCTATGACCATCTTAGAGTTTTTGGTGCTTATGCTATCCACTAATTCCCTCCACCACTATCAATAAACTTCAACACCGCTCCTACCCTTGTGTGTTCATTGGATACCCCACCTCACACTATGGGTACAAATGCCTTGACATCAGGGGCGGACCCACCTATAGTAGAAGCGGTATATAAATTTTTTGAAGGACCCCATAAAAATATTTTGATGGAACCTGTAATATCAAAACCAAGCTTATTGTAGTGGTAAAACTCCTCCCTTTTAAACTAAAGGTCACCGGTTCGAGGCCTCAAAAAATATAAACTGAATCTATTGTTGTGTTATAATTTTTTAGATAAAAATATATGTATAATTAATATTTCCACACCATTGTTTTAGTTAAAATTTCTAAACTCACATTTTTACTATTTCTTCTTTGTTAGCTTTAAGTTGTCCACTCCAATCTACTTAGCCACAAGACCGAAACAAACAATTAAGTGTAGTGTACATATAAATATTAGTAAGGTTTACAACAAAGATTTATATATTGTCCAACACGAACACGACATATATTTTTGTTCATGTTATACCACCACAACACATGAGGCATGTTCACTAGTTGGTCGCTCCGCCCTGTCCTAAATGGCAATTGGCCCGAAAATTCTAACATTTAATTGTAAAAAATATAAACACCAAAAAATATGGACCCCATTGAAGAAAAATCTTGGGTCCGCCACTGCTTGACATAAAATCCAAAACCATTACCATTTCTCGTCATGTCCTTTTTGACGAAACTTCCTTCCCCTTCCAACACCTCCATCATGTCTCACCCACCTCCGACTATAACTTCCTCACCAACCCATTCCCACCCCACTTATGGACACACACCACCACAACTCCAATTCCACCCTCTACCTCACCTCCACAACACTCGCCATCCTCCGCCCCACCCTCACACCCCACGGCCTAAACCACCAATCCCTCCTCAGCCCACATAAACCCCACGGCCCAAACCACCTTACCCAATCCTACGGCCCACACATCCCCTGCCCCCTCAAACACCGCACCCCCAACAAACAGTCCCGCTTCACCACAACCATACCCGCCCACTCACCCTCCCCGCACCATGCGCACTCGTGCCATGGACGGTATATCTTTAAACCTAAACAACCTTTTAACCTTACTGCCACCACTATCACTCTCATCCCGAAAAACCCCACTGTGGCCTTGTCCTCACCGGAATGGCGAAACGCCATGACCAATGAGTTTCATGCTCTTATTAAGAATAATACATGGGAGTTAGTCCCGAAACAACCTGGCATGAACATTATCCGATGTATGTGGCTCTTCAAACGGAAATTTAAATCTGATGGCACCCTTGAGCGGTACAAGGCCCGGCTAGTTTGTGATGGCCGCTCCCAACAGGTTAGGATAGACTGTGGTGAAACTTTCAGTCCTATGGTTAAACCCGCGACTATCCGGACTGTACTTTCTATTGCTTAATCTAACTTTTGGCAGGTTCACCAATTGGATGTTACAAATGCTTTCCTTCACGGCAACTTGGCTGAAACGGTCTACATGCATCAACCCATGGGATTCAGGAACATGCAATTTCCAGATCATGTTTGTCACCTAAAGAGATCTCTTTACGGCTTAAAACAGGCCCCGCGTGCTTGGTACCAACGGTTCATAGATTATGTCCTCTCCTTGGGTTTTCGTCACAGTGGCTGTGATGCATCTTTATTTTTTTTCAACGGCCAAGGTAACACTGCGTTTCTCCTACTATACGTGGATGACATTATTTTGGTCACTTCTTCGCCAGTCTTACATGAGCAGCTCATGACTTACCTCTCTAAAGAATTTGCCAAGAAAGACTTGGGCCCGTTGAGTTTCTTCCTTGGCATCTCCGTTACTAGGCAACAAGGAAGCATGTTTTTTATCTCAGCAAACTTATGCCACAGATATTATTTTGAGCGTGCAGGTATGTCCTCCTGCAAACCAGTTGCTACCCCAGTTGACACAGCCTCTAAATTTTCGTCCCAGTCAGGCGAGCTCTTCGACAACCCCACTCTCTACAGGAGCCTGGCGGGGGCTCTTCAGTATCTTACTTTTACTCGACCTGACATTAGTTATGCAGTTCAGCAGGTCTGCATGTACATGCATGCGCCTAGGACAGGTCACAGGGATGCTTTCAAATGCATCATCCGCTACATACAGGGTACCTTATCATTTGGGCTCACATTATGCTCTCACAAGAACCCTCAACTAATCGCATATTCTGACGCGGACTGGGCCGGTTGCCCAGACACTAGACGCTTTACGAGTGGGTACTGTGTTTACTTTGGTGATAACCTCATCTCTTGGTCCTCTAAACGCCAGCCCACCGTCTGTCGCTCCAGTGCCGAAGCGGAATACCGCGGGGTCGCCAATGTAGTTGCTGAAATTTGCTGGCTCCGCAATCTTCTTCTCGAACTGCACAGACCACACTCCAAAGCAACTCTGATCCACTGTGACAATGTTAGTGCGATTTACTTATCCGGGAATCCCGTTCAACATCAGCGCACAAAACACATTGAGCTTGACATCCACTTCGTCCGTGAACAGGTCCAACGCGGTCAAGTTCGTATCCTTCATGTTCCTACTCGCTATCAAGTTGCTGACATATTCACCAAGGGTCTTCCACGGGTTCTCTTTGAAGACTTTCGATCCAGTTTAAGCATTCGGTCTCCTCCGGCTTCGACTGCGGGGGAGTAATAGATAATGAGATTGATTGATATGTAATTATGGTATAATTATTGTATTTAGTATGTTTACTAATATTGTAAATCATGATGTATTATAAATTAAGGTAAATGAGAAGAGGAGATCAAGGATTCAATTATAATCATTCCTTCACCGAGGTCCTTGTGAATATAGGAGGAGTCCTGTGCATTTATGCGTCCATTGCCGTGCGACCGGTATGGTTCGTGTGACTGACTGTTTAATTGTTCCATAATATTTGAAAAATTTTCTGTCAAAGCCGAAATGTTGCCAATTTAGGCCGTATAGATTTTATGAATGTGGATTGAAACAAGTAAAAAAACCAAATATAGCTACTATCCGTTATTATTGTAGCATGAGATGGAAGTTATTTTTATACCAACCATAGTAAAGAGTACGTGTGCGTCATTAAGTGAGCCATTATTGGTGGGTTGAATTGGTAAATGTTAAAGAATAGGGTTGATGAACCAAGTTAGATGATGAAATGATCCGTGCCAAGTAAGGGTCTGTTTGGTATAGGGTAATGGAATGGATGAGGGAATAGAATGGACGAGGTAATGGGATGAACAAGGTAATGGAATGCTTCATTACCATTCCATGTATTGTTTGGTTGCCATGTGGGAATGAAACAAAACATTATTTTGTGTTGTTAGATAGGCAGGAAAAGACGAGGTAATAAAATCGGTGGTGAGTGAATGTGGTGGGTGGTGGTCGGTGGCGCTGATGGTGGGTGGTGATATGTGGCGGTAGCGGTGGTGGTGGGTGGCGGCAGCAGTGGTGATGACAATGGATGGTCGTGATGATCGGTGGGCGACGATGGTGAGTAGTGGTGGTTGGTGGCGGTGATGGTATGTGGTGGTGGTGGGTGGCAACGGCGGTGGTGGGTGGTAGCGAAGATGGTGATGGGTGGAGGTCGATGGCGGTGATGATGGTGGGTGGCGGCAGTGGTGGGTGGGTGAAGGTAGTGGGTGGCGGCAACGACAGTGGTGGGTAGTAACGACGGTGGCGAGCGCGGTGGTGGGCGACGGTGGTAGGTGGTGGTCGACGTTGGGTGGTGTTGGATGGCGGCGGCGGGCAGGTGGGTAGCGGTGGTGGCTGGCGGCGGTGCTGGGTGGCGACGACGGCGGTTGTGACGGCGATGGTGGGTGGTGGTGGTGGTAGCGGTGGTGGGCGACTGTGGTAGGTGGTGCGACGGTGGTGGGTGGTGACGGCGGTGGTAAGTGGTCACAATGGTGGTGGTGGTGGTTGTTGGTGGGTTATGGTGTTGTTAGTAAATGGTGAATAAGGGAAGGAATGAAAAAATAATATGGGGGGTGGATGGAATGGTTTTGAAGGAATGGAATGCCTTTTGGAATGGGTGATTCCATTCCCTTAACTAACCAAACACATTATTTTTCATTACCTTGTAATGATTCATTCCATTCCCCCTTCCATTCCATCATACCAAACACTACCTAAGAGTAGCTCCCCCCTTTAACATGACTGGTGTAGAATGGAGCTCAATACCCCCCCCACCCCACCCCCCCCCCCCTCCCTTTATTTTTTTTATTATTATTATTATTATTATTATTGAAGTGGAGCCCGCCGGATTTGCTTGTTAACGGTCATTATTGGGGTGGCGAGGAATCAATAGCGCCCCCTAATGGCGCTGGATGGTCCGGCCTATTGCTCTTTCCTTTTGCCTATTTCGCCGTATGAGGTTGGTTCATGGGAAATAGAAGGGACTCTATTGACCAAAAAAACGTTGAGGTGGAGTGGACGTGATCCCAACACCACTCAGTCTAAGTAAAAGAAAACCCATGACATTTTTCTGAATTCATAAATTCCCATGTTTTCTCAATTCAAAACATACATATTAATCTATATCTATTTATCTATATCTATATCAATCTAAACCATTAACCTAAGGAACACATGTTATTTATCTAGCACATTTATCTAGCACATCTAATTTTAGTTCCCCTAGCGTTGTGTTCTCGAGTCCCATTAAAGGGGAAAAAGAAAGGAAAGGGACAAAAAAATAGAAATAAAAATAAACTGCTCGGATAATCTATATGGTTTCCCAAATTGCACAGATGCCCCCATTTATCTCCGATGCAGGGCCGCTAAGGCCTAGGGCCTCAAAAACTAAGGGCCCCGAAAGTTTAAGTTTTTTTTTCGTGTATTACATTTGTATTGGCCCAAGTAAAAAACAAACAAGTATTGAATGATTTAATCTCTAAAATTTGTGACCTTCATTTGCTATTGCTGATTGTCATTGATAGTTTTTTTGGTTATCAAGGATTGAAGTCTTACAAGAGGGATTGGACGATATAAAGTTAATCTACTTTCTCAACCAAAGTAGATGCTGAGAAAACCATTAAATCAAGCCCAAAAGAAATACATAGTAAATTGTAGATCCACAAAATGGGTTCAAAATTTAAATGGGAAAATGTCTTTAATTTGCAATATACCTAATGCGAATAAGTAGATAAAATGAATACGGAATACTTTGATTGTTTAATAGTTACCAGAAAGGAGATTGTAATGTCCATCTAGTGTAAGGTGTTTTTTTTTGTGAACTATACAAATTTAAAGGACCCCCGACTTGTATTTTGCTTAGGGCCTACAAAAACGTTGGATCGGCTCTGTCCGATGGTACCCATTGTCGATACTTCATAACTCTCATTGTCCTTGTCACCTAACTTCGTCAAAATTTTCAGTTAAGTCAGGTAAAATGACCAAACTACTTAATGTGAGAACAAAAAGAAGAAATGAAACATTAAATATTGTAACTCTTATTACATTAATTATTACATTAATTATTATCTTTTTAATTAACTAGTCATTAATACTTTATCCTACACGTTATCAAATTTTGTCCTACACATATCAAAATTCATCCTACATATATCAAATTATCGCACGTTTATCCTACACATATTGAGATTATCATACGTTAATCATACACATATAGAAATTCAACCTGCATTTGTCCTACACATATCAAAAATTATCATTCACTGTAAATTAGGATTGACATGAAAGAATATATTTTGAAATTGAATTATGAGTTTCATTAATTTAACTAGTTTAGGGGAGTTACAAAAAAATTATCATTATTTAACATTAAGTACAATTATTATATGGAGAATTCATATTAATTTAATTTTTTTCTTTTTCTTCTTATAATATTTTTTCTTCTCATTCGAACTCTCCACTATATATATATATATATATATATATATATATATATATATATATATATATATATATAGTATAAGGATAAAAGGAAAACCCTCCTAAACTGGAAAACTCTAAAAACTCTAACTTCCCGAGCTTTTTTTTATATGAAAATTTTAGGGTATGTAATATACATGATTTTAAGCATTTTGAGCCAAAAAATCAAAAAAGCGCCGAGTACTTTTTTTTAAAAAAAATAAAACAAATAAGTTTTCGGGTAACACATTGTTAACACATGTTAATTTCGCTTAACATGTGTTACCCGAAACCTTAAATTTTTTTTAAAAAAAAAAGTGTTCGGCGCTTTTTTTATTTTTTTGGCTCAAAATGCTTAAAATCATGTATATTACATGCCCTAAATTTTTCATGCCCTAAAAAGCTCGGGAAGTCAGAGTTTCCAGAGTTTTCCAGTTTAGGAGGGTTTTCCATGGATCCTTACCCTATATATATATATATATATATATATATATATATATATAGGGGATGGTTCAATAGAGAACTCATTTTATTGAGAGAACTCGAGAACTCCTAATTAAATACAAAAAAATATAATAAAAAAATAATAACTCAAAATTTAAGTAAAAAAATAGAAAACTAGTTCGGAGCTTCTCTTTCCCACGTCATACCCGTTCGGAAAAAAATAAAAAAAATAAAAAAAACACACCTAAAAAACGCAACTGCACATGTGTAGTATAACCCAAAAGCCTAAACCACCTACCCCCCAACTTACCCCCACCCAAAAACCTAATTCCACCCCACCCACCCCCACCCTCACTAAAAAACCTAAATCGCTTACCCAAAAACCTAAACCACCCATCCACCCCCCACCCAAAAACCTAAACTCACCCCACCCACCGCCTACCAAAAACCTAAGCCCCACCCGTCACAACCATAAACCTAACCCCCACCAAAAAGCCTAACCCCTACCCAAAAACCTAAACCCGCCCTACCCACCCCCACCCCCACCCCACCCCCAAAAACCTAAACCTTACAAACTAAACTAAAAAAAACTAACCCTAAAAGCTAAACTAAATCCAAAAACTAAACCTTAAAGCTAACCGGACATTTACTACACGGGTGCATTAGAAGTCGCCTATTTTTTATTTTTTTTATTTTTTTTATTTTTTTTATTTTTTTTTTATTTTTTTTCTGAACCGGGATGACGTGGGAAAGAGAAGCTCTGAACCAGATTTTTGGTTTTTGACTTAAATTTTAAGTTATGATTTTTTTTTTTTTAATTTAAGTAGGAGTTCTCGAGTTCTCACCCTAACTATGAGTTCTCAATTGAACCTTCCCCTATATATATATAAGTTGTCTCTTCCATCTTCTCCCTTCTCTCTCCTCTCTCTAAAACCATCCATTCACTCTTTTTAGGGGAAAATATACAGTTTTTTTTAACAATTACATATGTTGCAACTTATTTCACCAAAAACATATAAATAAATTATAATCCTAACAATAAAAACATATGTTTTCACAACTTATTAATATAGCTCATATCAGATGTAAAAAACATGTGTAAGTTAACCCAAAAACATATGTGTTTGTTTAACCCAAACAACAAAAACATATGTTTTGTAAATGAAAACAAAATGTTTTTGAATGAAAAAAACACCAGCTACATCCTCCTTCACCTTAGACCATCACACAACACCCAAGTAATTTCGTTTTAAGACCTGTATCATATATTTTGACGACTTATCTCACAAAAAACATATATTAAACTATAACCCAACAAGAAAAACATAAGTTTTCACGACTTATCTCACTAAAACATATAATAAATTTATAACTTAACAATAAAACATATGTTTTCACAAACTTATCTCACTAAAAAATTCAAAATTATCATCCAAACAACAAAAACATATGTTCTTCGATGAAAAAAAAAATAAAACTTTGATAGAGAAAAATGAACTGTAAACATTTTTAAAAAATCCAGATCTAGATCTTGAACACTAAAACCCGTCTTCAAGTCAAAACTTGTAGCAAGTCAAAACTTTAGGTTTTCATTTCAACACCCTTACCCAACTTACCAAAAGCAACGAACCATTTACCCCTCATTTCTCTCTCAATCAATAATCCCAACTGCGACAATGAACCTTTCCCTATCCTTTGACTTTAATCTTGGCTTATTCATCATTCCCCTTTGATTTTTCGTATACATTTTGAGTGGATCACACTGTTTAGTGTTGGGTTATGAGTGTTGTCGTTGATTTACACTCATTCCCATCCTTTTTCCTAATCTGGTGGTGTAATAATAATCACCCTTATGACCTTCAACTACAAGTTTTACCTTTTTTATATGTTAGGAAAGAAAATCATTTTCACCTTCATCGAAAAACAGGAGACAGGTCATGTGTGTGTAGATCTTGAAGACCAAAACCCATCTCCACCTTCACCAAAACCTATCTTCACAGCAAAAATGGTAACCCTTCTTTTAAGCTGAGGGATCTGGAAGTGCAAAACCACGTCGTACCACCCCTGATTAGTGAATAAGCAAAATACCTATACTATCCAGGTTGTCGTTACTCTAGCCCACAGTCTGGCTGATGATGTTGTCCGTATGAGTTCGTTGAGCCAGAAGGTTGCAGTGGCTAGTGAGAGTTCTAGAGACAAGCGTAAGCGATCTGGCTCCAAGAAGGGAAAGAATTCCCCTCATAAGCGTCAAGACTTTGTGAAGGATTTTGCTGCCACTGCTGCTGAGGAGCCCAAGCGCAAGTACAACGGCCCCCACCCCTACCACAGCAAATGCAACTACCACCACGTTGGCACTTAAGAGAGCATTTTGTGCAAAAACTGCAATTGTTGTGGTCACCAAACCGCTAACTGCAAAGCCAAAGCAACTAACACTCCACCTGCCAAGAACGAGTGTTTCGAATGTGGTGCAACCGGACATTTCCGCAAGGATTGCCCCAAGGCTAAGAATCAACCTCGCGGACGAGCATTTGTGATGGGAGCCAATGAAGCACACGATGATCCTAATGTGGTTACCGGTATGTTTCTCCTTAACAATCATTTTGCATCGGTACTATTTGATTCAGGCGTTGATTTTAGCATCGTGTCCACCGACTTTAAGAAATCCCTTGGATTAGAATCTAGTAAGTTGAAAACACACTATACCATAAAGTTAGCCAATGGTAAGTTAATTTCGTCTGAAGAAGTTGTTAGGGATTGTGTTTTGGAACTTGGTGATCATGTTTTCCGTATTTATCTACTACCTATTCGGTTGGGTAGTTTTGATGTAGTCATTGGCATGGATTGGTTGTCCAAGCATCATGCAGAGATTGTCTGTCACAACAAATTGGTTCGTATCCCCTTGTCCAATGGTGAAACCCTCTCGATTCGAGGAGACCGTGGTGGATCTACTCTTCGAGTCATATCTTGCATCAAGGCGCAAAAACGTTTAAGGAAATGTTGTGTCGCATTTCTAGCACCTGTCATTAAACAAAAATCAAAAAGATCAGAATCTAGAGGACATACCGGTGGTGCGAGACTATCCTGAAGTTTTTCCAGAAGATTTACCAAGGCTTTCACCGCCACGACAAGTTGAGTTTTGCATTGACCTAGTCCCGGAAGCTGCTCCAGTAGCTCGCACTCCGTATCGTTTGGCACCATCCGAGATGCAGGAATTGTCTAACCAGCTTCAAGAGCTGTTAGACAAAGGTTTCATTCGTCCGAGTTTTTCTCCGTGGGGAGCGCCAGTGTTGTTCGTGAAGAAGAAAGACGGAAGTCTTCGCTTGTGCATCGACTACCGGGAGTTGAACAAGCTGACCATCAAGAACAAGTATCCACTACCGATGATCGACGATCTGTTTGACCAATTGCAGGGTTCCAGATACTACTCGAAGATTGACCTGCGTTCGGGATATCACTAGTTGCAGATTCAAGAGGATGACATACCAAAGACTGTGTTCTGGACTCGTTATGGGCATTATGAGTTTTCGGTTATGCCATTTGGCTTGACGAACGCTCCTGCTGTTTTTATGGATCTCATGAATCGAGTCTGCAAACCCTACCTAGACAAGTTCGTGATTGTCTTTATTGATGACATCTTGATCTACTCGCAAACCAATGAAGAGCACGAACATCATCTTCGACTGATTTTGGAGTTGCTCAAAAAACGAGAAGGTGTTTGCTAAATTCTGGAAATGCGAGTTTTGGATTTGAGAAGTCCATTTTCTTGGTCAGGTTGTGAACGAGAGGGTATACAAGTTGACCCTGCAAAAATTGAAGCCATCAAGAGTTGGGATGCGCCCACAACTCCAACCGAAGTGCGACAATTTTTGGGATTAGCTAGTTATTACTGACGGTTCATTGAAAGCTTCTCTAGGATTACCAACCACTTACCGTCTTGACACGGAAATACAAGAAGTTCGATTGGGGAATCAAGCAAGAGGAAGTGTTTCATGTTTTGAAGAACCGTTTGTGCAGTGCTCTGATTCTCTATCTTCATGAATGTACCGATGATTTCGTGGTTTATTGCGATACTTCTCATCAAGGTCTTGGATGTGTACTCATGCAGAGGAATAAGGTCATCGCTTATGCATCTCGTCAACTCAAAGTCCATGAGAAGAATTACACCACTCATGACCTAGAGTTAGGTGCAGTGATCTTTGCCCTAAAGATTTGGAGGCACTATCTTTATGGTACAAAGTGCACTATTTTCACCGATCACAAGAGCTTACAACAC
Source organism: Ambrosia x helenae (assembly GCA_030844895.1). NCBI lineage: Eukaryota > Viridiplantae > Streptophyta > Magnoliopsida > Asterales > Asteraceae > Ambrosia > Ambrosia x helenae. The sequence goes on along the minus strand of CM061230.1, from coordinate 101,488,840 downwards.
ATCTTCAATCAAAAGGATCTGAACATGCGACAACGTAGTTAGGTTGAGTGGCTAAACGACTATGATTGCGAGATTAGATTTCATCTGGGAAAGGCCAATGTCGTGGCTGACACCTTGAGCCGGAAGGAACGAGTCAAGACCATGCGTGTTCGTGTGCTAAGTTTGACCATCCATACCAATCTCACTACCCGTATTCGTGAAGCTCAACAAGAAGCTCTGAAAGGTGAGAACCTGAAGAATGAGTCGTTATTCAAGATGGTAAATCTGTTGGAACCAAGGTCTGATGGCACAGTTTACTTTGCCAATCGGATCTGGGTGCCACATTTTGGCGGTTTACGCGATTTAATTCTTGAGGAGGCCCACAAGTATAAGTACTCGGTTCATCCTGGAGCCGACAAAATGTACAAAGATGGGAAGGAATGCTACTGGTGGCCCAACCTTAAGGGTGAAATTGCAACATACGTCAGCCGATGCCTTACTTATTCAAAGGTCAAAGCTGAGTATCAGAAGCCATCCAGTCTGCTACAGTAACTCGAGATTCCCATTTGGAAATGGGAGCAAATCTCTATGGATTTCGTCACCAAGCTACCAAAGACGTCCAATGGTCACGACACGATTAGGGTAATTGTTGATAGGTTGGCTAAGTTTGCGCATTTCTTGCCAATCAAGGAACCCGACAAGCTAGAGAAACTCGCCAAGCTGTATATCAAGGAAATTGTAACTAGGCATGGTGTGCCTGTTTCAATCATTTCCGACCGAGACAGTCGATTCACAACCCGATTCTGGCAGTCACTCATGGATGCACTAGGCTCTTGTTTAGAGAAACACATTAGTTTGATAAACGTAAAGGACGTTTTCCTGTAATTTTGTCATAAGGAAATGATGAGAATTCTTTGATCCTAATTGATACACTTTCTAACATTAAATTACATAAAATTTAATATAGTAAGAAATGTATTTGGGGATCCTATTGGGTGATTTATTAACAAACTAATGTGTTCACCCAATAATAGGTCAGGTATGAGACACGGTTTTATAATCGTGTATGGGACTGGGATTACCAATACTCATCCCAAACTCGTGCAGGACCGACTCAACATTTCTTGAGGGCTAAAGGTAAATGAAATTCCATGGCCCTTTTCCGAATCTCATTGTTGTAGATATTCCTCCTAAATCTAGGCTTGGGACCGGTAATAAGCAAAGCAAAGATAGCCTAAAAATCAAAGACAATGATTATCATCAACCACAATTGTGAAATGTTGAACTGATTGAATGAGATCTAATGAACTGATGAATAATGACAGTCACGAAAACAACCCATAAACATGTACAGCTTCGTAATATGCATGTCTATATAGTAGTTTTGGATTTGATATACATCGCCCGTATTTTATTTCCTCCATGTTTTCATACTTCATATGTATGCGCTTTTATTCCATGCATAGGCGTCGCCAGAAAATGATTTTATTGAGCTTTCAACGTATGCATATTGCATAGTTCATAACTAAACCCATCAAGGAGCAAGTGACGATTAAAATGAGCAGGTCAGAATGAGGTTAAATAAGTAATTTTTACCATGCTACAAAAAAAATCACATAACAAACTTATTTTTATCAATTTGCAAAAATAATAACAGGATTATTTAAAAACTTGGAACAAACTACAAAATTTTGGTTCATTAAGGTTGAGAGAGTGGATTGACCCTGAAACAATCAAACAATTTGTTTTGTGATATTCCAGGGATAAAGCATACTCAGTGGCATTTGAATAGATTAGCCAAATAGAAGAAGGTAGTAGTAGTACATTTGTTTTCTCTTCTTACTTGGTGAAGAGAATCATTGGGTGGCCAATGTAATCAAGGGCCTGTCACCTATGTGACTTTGACCTGAAAACATCAACTTGTGATTCAAATATTTACAATCACAAAAACAACAATTAATTATATATCCACTTAGGACTTTTGAGGGCACACTTGTCTTTTCGCCGCATTGCTACGCGACTTGCGCAACCTACGAGATCATCGTCTCAGTTGAAAGGATTTATGGTTTTTAATATGATGACAACTAGGAACGTGGGAATTGTCCTTAAACTCACACCTGCACATGCTGCAGCTGCAGCTGCTGTCAACAAACATAAAACAGATCCAGGTGGTTAGTTACTGAAAGACAAGTAAAGAATGAGACACAATATCATTATCAATGCAATGTATTATTCACTTTTTACCAACATATGCGATATCTATATGTATGTTGCATTTAGGGGTGTACAAAATGCTCGCAACTCGCTCGAAACTCGCTCGAAAAATGCTCGAATCGAAAAAGCTCGTTTTGTTATCGAGCCGAGCTCGAGCTAGGGTCTTGGCTCGTGGCTCGGCTCGGTGGCTCGGTTTGTGGCTCGATAAACATCTTTTATATACTTAATAATACTTTGAATTAATCAATAAAATATGAAAAATAATAGAACAAAAACACAAATTATACAAATAATATTTTTAGTATGTCTTTCATTCATTAAAATATTAGAAAAATAAAAAAAAAATATACATGTATGTGTGTAATTTTATTTTTATTTTTATTTTTTGTTTTTTATTTTATAAATATTTTTTAAAAAAATAACGAGCTGGCTCGAGCTCGGCTTTTCAGCTCGACCAAAAAAACGAGCCGAGCCAAGCTGGCTCGCTTAAGTTCGAGCTCGAGCTCGAGCTTAGCCTGGCTCGGCTCGATTACACCCCTAGTTGCATTAAATAGTTAAAACAAAGCGTGTTGCACATATTGGTAAAAGGTTGATAATACATTGCGTGTTCTTACAGTTTGGCCTTGTAAACTTACATGAAGGTTGCAAAAATGAACCTGACGGCGTTGTGTCAGGTGGGTCTGCATCTGAATCACCTTTTGATGGTGGATGAGTGCGTGCAAAAACTACATTTGGCAACGGGCTTGAAGCAGGGATCGTTTCAGGTACAGGTGGTGGGGGTGGTGATATAGGTGGTGGTGGTCGTATAGGTGGCAGTGGTGGCCTTAGTGATACTGGCGGTGGGGGTGGCCTTAATGATGGCGGTGGGGGTGGCCTTAATGATGGTGGTGGCGGCGGCCTTAATGATGGTGGTGGTGGTGATCGTGGTGGTGGTGGTGGCGGTGGTCGTTGTGGTGGTGGCGGAAGATTTCTCCGTAGATGTGGGGGAGGGGTATGTGGTGGATGAACTGGCTGAGAAACAGGAGGATATAGAGGAGGATGCTTATTAGTGTTCCTCTTCTTCCTGTTGTAGCCAGAGTGACAGTCTGGCGGCTTGGCATAGTGAATCTTATGAGGTGCAGGGGCCGGGACAGGTGAAGGTGCAAGAGAATGTTTTGATGGTGAAGGTGGTTTTGCAGGTGGAAGCTGCTTATCATGATGGTGGTGATGGTGATTATGGTGGATTTGTTGAGGAGGGTGAGGTAATGGAGCTGGAGAAGGTGCCGGGGCACGGCCACCACCATTAGAACCATTAAAATAAGATGAAAGACTAATTTGTTTGACCCGCCCGAACTGAGTGTTATTTAGGCCAAGATTTTTTGTTGGTGAACCCTTGATGGTTTGAGCCAATTGTTTAGACCTTGTCGTTGACGGAGTCCCTACAGCTAGAACAACTGAGGACTGGACGGTCGTTTGGGGAGCCACAGTTGAACCTTTTGCATTTGTCAAGCTAACATGTAGGTTCTGCAAAGTAGATGACAATTTTTAGAAAATAAACTCTTTTGATTTGTACTTTTTTTTTTCAATTTATGTTTATTTTGTCTCTTTATTCGCTTGATTCATACTCCCTTTGGCCAAAACAGTTGTAGTACTTTCCATTTCTAAACCTCTTAATAATAATATAATATAATATAATTACATTTCCTTTTTGTTTAATATTAAGAAGTTACAATTACCAATTCAAAAGCAACTCTAAGTTTTCTGTTTGCACACTATAAACCTATGTTAGCAAACATACAGAAGTCCATACCCTGTGATATAATGTGTGCATATGTGCATATAAGTACACACATAAGTAAATCAATATACATATTCATGCATATGTGTGCTGATCTTCATAAATAAAACAAGAAAAGAATTGTTTATTACCTCATACGGACTCAGATGCAGACCTGACTTGAGCTGACTAGTCAATTCACCAAAGTGATCGAGTATTTGTTGAATAGAAAAGTTCAATGTAAAGTTGAACCGAATTTGAACCTTTTGCAGCGGATATGCACTCTGGTCAGGAGTGACAGTTATTCCTCCAACAAATTTCAGCACCTCAAAAGAAGATGGTTCCCCAAACAGAGACTCAGTCACATGTAGAGGCGACTGGTGTAGAACAAGATATTCAAAAGAATCTCTCACCAAACTTTTAGCATATGATGAAATCTTAGAATTGTATTCATCATGATCTACACCAAATATAACCTTGGTTGTATTTGGGCTGTTGGTTGTTTCAGCTTTTATGATTACAACCTGCAAAAACAAGCCAATATAAAATAATAACTGAGATGAGAGAGAAAGACAGTGTGTGTGTGTGTGTGTGTGTGTGAGAGAGAGAGAGAGAGAGCATGCCTTCATAGTGGGAAATCTTAATTCATCAAATATATCACCCCCGAGCTGTGGAAGATCGTCTTGCAGTAAAGACAATGGCTTCTGAACCATAAAAGTTGCTACTATATCATGACCTGGAAAGTGGAAAAGTCAAAACCGTGTGATCGAACTTTGGTTGACTTTTGTACCACAAGATAGAGTATCAGTTATACCACAAACCTTATTTTAAGATGATGAAAAGAAATAGAGGAAGTGATTATTTTAAGACCTATGGGATTATCAGGAAAACAACTCAACTTTCTCGTGATTGCTTATTGTAAGACCTATGGAATTTCACTATGTCAGAATTTCATATCTCACAAAGAAAGTGATTATTTTCTTATATAAACTCTTAACGATTAGCAAAATAAAGAAACAAAAAATAACACAATGTGATCATATAAACTTAGATTTTTTTTGTTTAAAGTCAATGTATCACATAGCATGAGATTTAAACAACACACATTTTCATATTTGAAATAACTAAAGAAGTTATTATTTCCTTTTGGTTGTATTCCACAGATTTCTCTTTAGGGCACTGGTTTGGGATAAAAAGTTCCTTTTTTTCAGAACTCGATATATAATGTATAAGGAGACAGATGTCACTCATAAATATTGAGATAAGTACGCACGGCCTCAGAAAAGTTGAGGGCTGTATTGCACTTCTGGATGGCTCAGGGTTATCTTAAAAGTTTCTTACCGTTTGAGACACATGCTGCGAATTTCCAAAAAAGAAGCACAATTACAGGGGCAGATGAGAGAAAGGCCTAGACATAACAGACATTTGATACCTATTTTCTAAAGAATAGGGTATGAGTGCAGGGAAATGCTAATTACGCATTTTCTTAACAGTATACGTGTAAACAATATATTTGTGGACTATGAATTACCACAAGAGAAAAACATAGTAAGGAATATAAGTGCATATACAAAGTACAAACAGAACTGCAAATTTAGTACACACATAAGGGGCTGAGAATCAAGAAGAGAATTAGCTAGTTGGCAAAACATAACTGTTTGCCATCAAGAAGGGTTGGCCATAGGTTGACCAGGGAAAGACGGAATTGTAAAAAAAAAAAAAAAAAAGATGATATAACAAAGAAAGTCTAATTAAGTTTAGTGGAACAGACAAGTTAAAAGCATTCATTTTTTCACCAAAACTTGTTCTCCCAAGGGAAACTTCTCAACCAAATGGTTGAAACTAAACAATAGTCCTATTTCAAGTCAATTTCTCACAATGTGCAAGTATCTCAAAAGAATCCTATATTAAGTTACAGGAGGTGAAAAGAAAATCAACACAAGTCACACACCTAATGATGCCACATCAGTAGGAAATCCATTACGTATGTCACCGGATAATTTACCACACTAAGACAAGTTATTCTACCCGAAAAATAAACTATCAATCATCAATTTATCATGAATAAGCCTATGATAAAAGGTACTTATCTTCTCAATTGCTTTACTTAATCAACAATTGGGCATAGACGTTTGGTGTTAAATAGACGGTGAAAAGAAACTAGGTGCACCTAACAAAAACCATAATCACATTTAGGGTTGTTCACGTGCCAAGCCGAACGGATCGGACCTTTGCTCGTGCTTCGCAGTTTACAAACCGAACCGATCCAATCTCTCGGTTACAACCGAGCAAGCATTTTTCCAGCATGAATTTTCCGAGTGGAGAGTGATTTGGACAACCATAAATTTAGGATGTTTCCGCCGTCAGGTGCTGAGGTCCGACTGTCCAATTTGCACTAAGCCTAAAGTCCGACTGTCCGAGGATGAGGCTCAGGCTGATGCTGGTGACGCGATGAGCATACTGTAGAGAACAATTGTGGCATTGTGGCATAGGGTGATAGCAAGAGACGATTGACGAAGCACGACTAATAAGAGAAAGAAGTCAAAACTGTCGCTTCACGACTTAGGGTTTTACTATTAAACTTACCACTATTTTTTTATCCAGTATGTGACCGGACAATTTAATACACTAAATAAATTATCATTTATCAATTTATTGTAAATAACTTCTCTATTATTTAACAATACGAACAGACCACATATTACCATATAAAACACTTATTCAACTAAACAGAAAATGCAGAAGACCTAAAAGGTCAAACCTTCATCATTACTTCTAAACATAGTATTATCAATACGAACAGACCACTTAACAGTTAACAGCACAGGATGCAAACATATTAACTTCAGTTTTCAATCAAAAGCCCTAACTTCATTAAACTCTACCTAATTATTCACCAATCAAACAAATTAAACAAAAACATAATCATATTGCTCGGTAAAGTATACCATTATCCAGCAATCATTTACACATATTCCCGAACGTATATAGCAATTTTTTCAGCTAAAAAATGAATGCAGAAGACTTCAAACCCTCATCATTACTTCTAAACATAATATTAACAATACTAACAGCACAGGATGCACACATATTACCATCAGTTTTCAATCAAAGCCCTAACTTTAGCAAATTCTATCCGATTATTAACCGATCAAACAAACTAAACAAAACCAAACCTAACACTATCTTCCAAACCTAAAAAACAACCAAATCTAAACAAATTAAGCAAATTAAACCCTAACCTACACAATTCAACACCAAACAACCACAACAAGATCACAATCAGGACCAGATCCACATCACACAACCAACAACAACCCAATTAAGTAACAAACCTTTATAATGCTGATCAAGATCCAGATCCCCACGATCCCCACCATTAAAAAACGGGGGCAACCAGAAAACAGCAGAGAGCAGAACCGATACTCCAAGAACCAAAACAAACACACATCGAAACCCAAACAAACGAGTAACCCTACCACACCAATCACATCTGTCTGCAACACGAACAGGCGGTTGCGATTGAGTAACTGTAACAGGTACAGGCTGTTCTTCACCTTTTCCCATTGATAATGTGATTGAATAATATTATTATTAATAATAATAATCTTGTTCGTCGACATTGTTGTTGGTGTGAGTTGTTGGAGTGTCCATGGCTGCAGAGAGATGAAAGAGAGAGAGGTATGTGTGGATGAATAATAAGAATAATAATATAGGGTTTGAGCCTTTGAGGTTTTATTATTATTGTTATTATTATTAGTAGTAGTAAGTGTTTGTTTGTGTTTACTGTTTAAGTGTGTGTGAAGGAAAGTGATGGGGGTTGAGTGTGATGTTTGTGATTTACTTGGAAATAATATTATTCTTGTGTTTTAACGGTTTTTTTGGTGATTTGGTATGGATCAGGTAAATTTTTAACGGCTTTTTTTGGTGATTTAGTATGGATGAGATAAATTTTCAACGGTTTTTTTTGTGATTCGGTGTGGATGAGATGTGATAAATGAGTTGAAGTAGACATAAGATTTGGATTTAGTTTATGTATTTATTGGAATGTGACTTGGAATTAGAATGTAATTTATTTGATTATATTTGTTTGAGGATTTTTTTGTTTGGAATTCATTACGTAATTAATACTTTGATGGATCATATGTCGATTTTTTTTATAGGTGACTTCGTTAGAAAAACGCACAATCGGTCCTCAAAACAAGGACCGGAGGCCGGAAGCTACAACATATACAGCAGGTTTATCCGCCAATCGTTTCACACAATCTTTTTAAACCTGGATCTAGCTCTAAGCCACAAAAAAGACAAAGACTTGACCTTAGCCACTATTTCGCCAACTCTAACTTCTTTATCTTTAAAGATCTTCTCATTCCTGGCGTTCCAAATAACCCACATCGTTACCATAATAATACCTTGAATGATCTTCCTGTCAATCTTATTCCTTCTTCCGGTAGGGAGTTTTACCAAGTCTTGAATGTCAAAGGCGAAAATCGGGCCTATGTTGCACCAAGATCCAATAGCCGATCAAACCCCAAACGAAACACCACACCCGGTGAACATATGTGCCGTCTTCTCTTCATCCACGTCGCATAGAGCACAAGAAGCATCCTGAATGTTAATACGCCTTCTCCGAAGAGCTACCCGGGTCCGGATTCGGTCCATTTCAAGACGCCAGACAAATACTTTAACTTTAAGGGGAACCCACGTGATCCACTTCATCCAAAATTGCCTCTGTTGAACTCGATCACTGACCAAAAGCTTCTTAACTTCAGCAACTGGAAAGCAACCATCACTGCTTCTATCCCAAGTCCATCGATCCTTTTCGTGAGATAAAACCAGCCCATTTAAACATCTCTCTAACTGTTGGGCCTGCTCGGATTCATAATCAGTTAGAATTCTAGTCCACTCGTAATTGAACGCTTGCAAGTCAGCTTCCCAGTAGCGAGATATTGTTGCATATTTGTTAGTAGATAAGCGAAAGAGGTCTGGAAACTTTTCCTTAAAAGATACAGCCCCTCGCCACTTGTCTAACCAAAACCGAATGTCTTGACCATTACTAACCACGCCTTTAAATTGGGAATTCAAGGAAGCCGATTGTATCACTAATTTGTTTAAACACATGACCATATTTTTCCACCCTCCAGAGATGTTTCGGCTAATAGGAAGGATGTCCCAAGACCTATTCCTTCCATGACAGTGATTTATCACTTTCCGCCACATTAAAGAGTCTTCAATTTTATATCTCCACACCCATTTAATCAATAGGGCCATATTAACTTCCTAAAGCTTTGAAACACCCAAACCACCATTCTTTTTAGGTGTTGTAACTATGTCCCAAGCAACCCAATGAATCTTTTTGGCATTTTCATCACCCGCCCACATAGACCTCTTCATGATTCTTTCCATATCTTCGACAACTTTCACCGGGGCTTTATAAAGAGAAAAATAATAAATGGGCAAGCTTGAAAGAACCGACTTTATTAGCACAAGTCGGCCACCAATAGAGAGAGTTTTGGCCTTCCATAGTTTCAACCGAGACTTACATTTATTAATAACCGGTTCCCAACTTTTAACACGATTCATGTTCCCACCCACCTTAATACCGAGATAATCAAATGGTAAACTCCCATACCTGCAACCACACAATTCAGAGAAAGAAACAATCTCTTGATCCAAACAGTTGATACCATAAATACTTGACTTATGCATATTGATCTTCAATCCGGAACAAAGGTGGAACACTCGAAGAATGTGAATCAAATTATTGAAATTGTTTATGGAACACTCGAAGAATGCGAATCAAATTATTGTTTATGTTTACTTGTTAATGTTAATTTGTAGTCGGTTTTTTCAATGGCTTATTTATAGTACTAGCGGTAGTGGGTTAGCATGCACGATGCGACGGGTGTAACCGAGTTTTTTTCTAAGAGTCCAATATAACCCGATATATCTTAATTATATTTGGGCATTCTTACTACTATTAGTACTACTACTTTATTATTATTATTATTATTATTATTATTATTATTACTACTACTACTACTACTACTAGATTATACTCTGGGAACATTCGGGGTTGAGAAATCTAATATGACATATCAATTTTACATATGAAATAGCATGACGCGCTTTACAATTACATGCATGAAAGCTTTGGGTAGCACCTAACCTAAAACAATTAACAATGTATCTCCAATGTTAACGCCTAACCTTAAACAATGTGTAACTCTAATATTAATACCTAACATAAAACAATGTACAACTCCAATACTAACACATGTTGAAAATAGAATTCATATTTACTGATTTGAACATAATTAGTGACTTGCATTTTTTTCCTGAACACTTTGTGTTTTTTTTCCTGTATGAACAAAACCCCCAAAAAAAGTCATTTTTTTCTCCGTTTTTTATATAGCACTATGGTACTCATTGGAAAGATAATAAAACGCTCATTAGCTTGGTGTAATTTTTTTCTTTAAAAAAACTCGTATATAAAGATATTAACGTATAAAATTTATGGGAGGAAACATGAGAGAGAAAAATTCTTTTTTTTTTTTACTTTTTTTCCTAAAATCACTTAATGTCACATGGCACATTCATGGGGGAGAATGTCCTCTTTAAGTGTCATATAGGATTTATTGCTTTCAATCTATACTTACTATAATAGGAGAGTCGTGAGTGACATAAGAAAGCTGTTTTGACAACCAATGAGAGCTTAAAAAGCTGATGTGGCAAGCATAGAGATGATTGTGTGATGCAAATAACGAAGTCATAAAATCTGATTAAAATATTCAACAAAATTTGTGAGCCACTCATATAAAGTAATTAAATAATGTCACTTGCACAATGTGGGCCAACCTCTTACATCTGTTGAAATCAATAATAGTTGTTGTCCACCACTCAACACATCTGTTGTCCACTCAATAATACATAAATAGATGTAATCAACCTCTGATACTTTAAATTTGAGCTCCAAATTCAAAATCAAAATCCCTGGTACAAAAAGAGGGAAAGAGAAAACAAAATCATTTTATCCTCATATTATCCTTCTCTCAAATCATATAACTCAATCTCGATGATCTTTTTCATCTATCAAAACCTAATCAACAGATACACCCTTCTAGAGTAGCTTATTCGAATGATCGGTTTTAAACAGAGCAGCTTCATAAGGAAATCAAAGGTGCGATTTGGTGATTCATTATCCGGATGAAGATCTTAAGTTTCTCAGATCCCAAATTTGAATCGATGAAATAATGTTTCTTTGATGTTTGGATTATCACTTTTATGAATTGAAAAACAGATCTGGATATGAGGCAAACCTGGATTCCCCTGCTCACTACTACTATGAAAATGTTTACTTTCATTTTTACAAGGGCTTTGTAAGGAGAGAGTCTTAGAATCATTACATGGTATGTACATAATTTATTTGATCATCGTACTAATTATTATTATTATTATTATTATTACTATGGGGAAATGGAATTAAATAATCCCAACTTTGGGGGATTGGAAGACAATAATCCCAACTTGAAAGTTGTAAACTAACAGTTCCAACTTATCTTGTATTTTATTTCATTGGGCCAAAACTAACTGGGGTTAACTCAGTTAGTTAGTTGCTGACATGGCAGGCCATGTGTCAGCTGACGTGGCAAATCTGTCCTACTTGGCAAAAAAAAAAAAAAAAACTACGCCCCACAATGAAGTTGTGTCTTTTTTTATTTAATCTTTATACCAATATATAGGTATAGGTTCCTGTACAAAGTGCATTTTTCGTACAAAGTGTAAGAAGTCTATGTAATCATTGTGTTTAAACTTTCGGCTATGATGTTTTAGATTCCTTTTGCATTGTATTATATAGAAAACCATTAAACGTAACAATTTAAAACACAATAAAATGTATTATAGACATGCAATTTAAAACACATTAATTACTTTCTCCGCATGGTTTTTTAGAATGCATGTTAGAAATACATTAATTAGTGTTTTAAATTGTCATATTTTGTGTTTTTTATATAATACTACTCTAAAAGAATATAAAACAGTAAAACACCATGCCTAAAATTTAAAACAAATTGCATATATAGACTTCCACACTTTGTACGAAAACTGCACTTTGTACAAGAACCTTACCCCCAATATATATACAAACACATATACACAATTGACACACACAGACAGAGAGAGAGAGAGAGAGAGAGAGAGAGTACGCATAGAGAGAGATGAGAGAGAGTGGAACACCACCGCCGGTCATCTTCTCCAGTCACCTTCCATCACCGGTGACCGGTTCCGTTATCTCTTAGACAACAACAAACCAACCTCTCTCGTCCGGTCATCTTCTCCACTTGCCACCCATAGCCAACAACCCACCATAACCACCACCTATCAACACACCACCACCCACTACCGCCACACCATCACAGCCACATATCACTGTAAATGTCGATTATAAATTTGAACGGAACCCTAATTTTACAGGGGGAGAAGACAGGGAGAAGCCCTAATTGTTTTTGGGGAAGAAGCCCTAATTGTTTTGGGGGAGAAGCCCTAATTTTTTTAGGGGAAGATGCCCTAATAGTCATCTGGTGGGGGTGGCAGGTGGTTGGTGAAAGGTTGGTGGGGGTGAATGGTAGAGTGGTCATTGTGGGGGTAGAGGTTGACGGGAATGATGGTGATGGGTGGGCCATCATATATATATATATATATATATATATATATATATATATATATATATATATATATATAAATTAATTATAAAACATTATTAAAAGCTTTTTTTAATAATTAAAAGCTTTTTTTAATAATTAAAAGACTTTTTAATTGAAAAAACAAGTGTCATTGTGGGGCCCCGTTTTTTTTTTTTTTTTTTTTTTTGCCAGGTGAGAAAGATTTGCCATGTCAGGTGACACATGGGCTGTCACGTCAGCAACTAACTAACTGAGTTAACCTCAGTAGGCTTGGCCCAACTGAATAAAATGTAAGACAAGTTAGGACTACTGATTTACAACTTTCAAGTTGTGATTATTGCCTTCTAGTCCCCTAAAGTTGGGATTATTTAATTCCATTTCCCTTATTATTATTGTTATTAAGTTTGGATGTTTGAGGTAACAATCTGGTCTCTTTGTGTTTCCTTACATCTTTTGTGTGTTATAAATCTAACTAATGTTGATTCTTATTTCAGGGAAGGTGGCCGCAGGAATTTATGGAATTCCGATGGTGATTTAGTCATGAGTATAAAAAAATGTAAGTATATTGAAAAACGCTTGAACACGAAAGTTCTAAGGTATGTTGGTATTGATTACTAAATGTTTGGTTTAAATTTATAATTTGGTTTAAATGTTTGATTAAACACTTTGAATAATGGATTGTGATTATGAGTTTGTTGGATTAAAATGACAGCTCAATGGATTGTTTGGATAGACTGAAGGAGTGGGTTGACCGAAATCTTCAACAAGAGGTGATTCCCGTTTTATTTAATTTCTCTTAGCCAACTATTTCATTTGTAGTTTGCGTTTTAAAGTAATTTATGGTTATTTCTTGCTTAAATTGTTATAATTATTGGTATTTGGTCATAGTGAAAGTGTGAACAGCAGTCTCGTCATAGCTTAAACTCAACCAGAGTCACCCTACAGTTGTGAACGACTTTGTGACACCCGTCGAAATCACAAGTCATATCCGTACACTTAGCTACTTGCTTACAATGTTCATGGCATTACACGTCATCATTTGCATTATAGTTGGGCTATACAGGGTTCCAACGGGTCAATCTCAAGGCATGTAGTCTGACAAGTAGACCCTCTAGGAGTTCCGTGCACAAATCTAACAGTGAGAAATCCATGCAACTGAACATACATTGTCAAATTGTTACCCCGACAAGGACAAAATCAAATAATGTTTATTCACACAAGGTTACCAACATATGTTTGGAAACAAGAAAATACCTCACACATACATGTATATATACACACACGGCCACATACATATGCACATACACACTCACTTACTAGTCACCATTCTTATCCTCACATGAGACATTATACAAGAATGGCAAGCACAAGAATCCCACAACCTCCAACCCATGATGACTTGCCACAAAAACTATGTTTCTTTCCCCATGAATTGGCTAGGAACCAACTTACACAACCAAACATCACCACAACCCAACAACCTCAAAAACCCGAGTGTTTCACCAACTAGAGACTTTGTCATCCCACACCATGGATCTAGACAACTTTGACTTCCTAATTTGTTCACCAATGAGCATAAAAATCGACCCATGTGTTCCCAAAACAAGAACATGTATATCCAAGAACCTACAACTAGCTTATATCACCCACCCTACACCAACATACATATACACGCATATATACATCCACACATAACTCCATATCCCAAGTTCCTAGACTTATACTAACCTAGTAACAACGAAAATTCCATGATCATCCAACCTTGGTCAATTTTCCTAAACAATCATGTCCATTCCCCATACATATTTCGGCTCAACACCACCTACATAAACAAATAAGAACCAAAGGTCAACTTATTACACTAACAAAGAAAGTTACTTTTATACACAACATGAAATGTGAGAGTTGACTTACCATGTTTGTAAACCAATCACCCAAGACCCTACCCTCTTTCTCTCGGCTATATAAAGGGCAAGGCAACACAAGAGTTTCACACCAAAACTCACTAACACTTGAACACACCCCACCCTTTCTTGTTACCACTCGGCCGAAAGGGAAACCCCACCCAAGGGACTTGTTTCGATCGAGCAACACCACCACTTAGAAGTTCCAAGTCTTTAACAACCACCTATGAGCTTTATTGTGAGGAGTTAGCTTGTTTTCTTTTATATTTTCGGCCATATACACTCAAGGTATCACATCCGAACCATTATTCATTTATTTGTGTAAATGCTCGACGATGACAAGCTCACCCGAGGCATACACACACTCGCACACTATAACCATGAGTTTTTTAAGTTAAACTAACTAAAACACTTAAGTTTTATGTTAAAAGTTTAATGTTTTAGCTTATACATACTCAACCACATATATACGATTACGTGCATGTTAGAACTCGTATATGGACATTTACGTACTCCCACACATACATGTGAAAGTATGCATGAGAGTATGGGGTCGAGGCCGGCCCAAGCTAAGCCAAACATGTTTAGTTTTGTAACTTATACAAGAGCTTACTTTGTAAACATGTATTAGAGACACTAAAAACATGTGTTAACAAGCTTAACACAAGAGTTTTCTCAAGAATCTATGATAAACACTAACATGTGTGTATATTCAAGGACAAAATACCAAAAAATGTCATTTTTATACAAAACTGTCGAAGGATATGTCCATATCCCACCCCAGACTTACATAACTGAGACATAAGTGACACTCGGTAACATTTAGTAAGTCAAGACATTTGTTTTACCAAAAATAGACTAAACATCGTCACATTAACAACAAAGCGAACATTTCTGACACATACAGTGTGTGACACACGTGGATAGTGGTACATAAGCCTCTAGTCCATGGGTGTCCTAGTCGGGTGAACAGTTGCATGGTAGTTAGAACAAAACATAGACTTAAGGTTGCCTTTAAATGAACTTAGGGCATCCCAGACCAGACACATAGTGCCAAATTCAATTCAGTTTAGCATCCAGACACCAAGTGAGTATTCATGGCCCCTTTTTACAGTTTTTACATTTTTCTGGGGGGAAAACATGCTTACAGTTTTCAGTTACAATACATGACTATTATGTGAACATGAGACATTACAGTTCAGGATCCATTAAGCCCTCGTGTCATACATCATACCATAACCATTAGCTATGGACTTAGCCATGAAACACCGGGATAGATCTATTGGGTTGACACACCCACTCTTAATCAATCGCTCTGACGGATGACACATATCATGTGCTTGTATTTCACATTATTTCATTGTCTTTAGTGTAAAATAGGCGAGGCACAACATGTCAAGGTTTGGTTATGGGCTCATGTCAGATCACATATTGATTATTACCCTAGCTAGGCAATGATTTAGTCGGTTTTGGATTACATGTCCACTAATTAGCAAACCCGTGAACTCACCAACTTTATGTTGACCCGTATTTCCTTAAATGCATGTTTTTCAGGAAATTAGCATGGATAATGGAACTTGTGGGGGTCGTGTGCGAGCATTTGTGGGATACCTTCTTTTAGACCGTTGTGTTGTTGTCATAATAATAGACATTTACATAGAATGGTTTTGAATATTAAAAAATTAACTCTTTGTAGAATAAATCTGGTTGTTTAATGAAAGTTCCCGCTTTATTTTAATCAATGCTCGTGTGACCTTTGTGCTTGGAAATCTTTCGAAGTCGCACCTCGCGTTTCCGCCTAGGCGGGGTGTGACAGACTTGCTGTTGTTGCCGAGCATTAGGAGACAGCCGAAGTGGTTGAGAAGGATCCTGCGAGGCATTATTATGATCGTTTGCTGGGCTTTATGGAAAGAACAAAACAAGAAAATGTTTTAAAGGTTTGACGCCTATAGTTATATAGGTTGTAGCTATTGTTAATATTGGTACTTCTGATTCAGGCTGTCATCTATCAAAATGAAGCTGAAAACCCCTTGAAGATGAAAGTTCTAAGGTATGTTGGACAATAAGAAACATTTAATGGATTAGTTACCATTACTTAAGTCTAACTGATTACTAAATGTTTGGTTTAAATTTATAATTTGGTTTAAATGTTTGATTAAACACTTTGCATGAGTATAATGTTTTTGTAGTTTAATCTGATACATAATGTATAATGTATAATGTACTGATTCTTCGCAACTGATAATTGTTTTTTTTTACTTTTGCAGGGAGTTATTGCTAACTAACGAAGGAGCTGATGCGCCCCTGGTAGCCGTTAGTGCCGTCATTGAGAAGATTGAACAGTTATACATGGTGTGATATATATTCATTATGTTTTGAATTTTAATATCTGGACAAGTACTGGATGATTGGTTATCGTTTCAACTTTTGTCCGCTTATCCATTGTTCTATCTTGATTTGTTGCTCATAGCTGCAACTGCTTTGATACGGTTGCAGAGTATATCTGGTGATCTACACAGTGTGCAACCTGATCCTGTTGCTGTTGATATTCCTAGAAAGTCAAATTGGTCAACATTTTGACGTAAATTTTTTTGTCAAAACAATCAGCTAAAATATACATGTCTTTTTTTGTTTATTCTATGTACATTTCTAGTTCTAGTTTTCAACCTCGTAGCAACATGCACAAGTTACTCTATTTGATCAAGCTTATAAAATGAGTGGCATATCATTATACAACAAGGTTATAATTTAAAAATAGAGTTAATTACCAAAACAGTCCCTGTGGTTTGGGCCATTTTGCCAATCCAGCCTAAAATAAAAATAACTGCCGGTCTATTGAGTTTGACGAAATAGGCCAAAACAGTCCATTTCGTTAACGTGGTTAACTCAACCTCGTTAAGTCAGGGGCAAAATTGTCCATCTATGTTAAAACTTAGTTAATTGCCAAAACCGTCCCCGTTCTCCTCTTCCTCATATCCCTGCTCTTCTTTTCCCCACCTCTACTTTGTTTCCCCTCCATAACAGCTCGTCTTCTGCAAGTGATCTTCTGCTTCTTTTAATTTAGGGTTTAGGTATGTATGTATGTATGTATGTATGTGTGTGTGTGTATGTATGTATGTATGTATGTATGTATGTATGTATGTATGTATGTATGTATGTATGTATGTATGTATGTATGTATGTATGTATGTATGTATGTATGTATGTATGTATGTATGTATATGTGTGTGTATGTATGTATGTATGTATTGGTTCAATTAATGTACTGATTTACATTGTAGTGTGAATGAAAACAATTATAGAGGACTGATAATGTTGCATATGCATATGTGCAATAGATTTGTGCAGGCTCATGTTGTATGCTAGCTGCTGCTGTATGACCCATTTGGGTTGATTAAGTCAACTGCCGCCTATTTACCACTTGTGTAGCTGACCTATTACCCATACATATGCACACAAATGCACCAATATATATAGCCAAATCAAATATGGACACGTATGCACTATTGATCAACCAAAACAGGTCATGCGTGAGTGTAACCTCATGTATTTTTCATTTACTTTTACATTTTAGTGTAATGAAATTCGTGGTTATTCAATTTCACATTTTCTTTTATTCCAATAAATACGTGTTAACGAAATTATATCCCAAGCACATTCGAATGTTTAATTACAACTTTATATAAATAAATTACTATCATATCAAATTTGAATATGTATGCATGTGTGAATACATATGCAAGTGGGAAGACTTTAACAAAATGACCAGATCCATTTGCAAGTTAAAATGCAAAATGAGTGGATGAGGTTTTATTAGAATAAAATACTTATTTTTGACGTCAAATTTCTACTTCTTGTGGGACTTGAACCCATGCCCTCCCCTTAGGTGTTCCTAGAAACTTTGCTTCTACCATTGAGCCACCAACCCAAATATTAGAATAAAATACTACCTATGTAATTATTGATTGTAACGTAATTTTCATACGATAAAACCCATGCAACCATTTAAACTTTTTGCCTATAAATAGAAACCCCATTCATTCATTTTCATCATCCCATCTTTCTCATATCACACTCCTCTCTCATACTCTAAATCTTGCTTGTTGATTCCGGTAAAGAAAACTAGTTTTCGGCATTCATAACTATAACTAACATCATCATCAACCACGAAGGTGTTTTCAAAACTTAGTATTTATATCTTTACATAATAATGAATTCTCGTTATGCTTTTAAACTAGTTCTAAACTCAACTCAAGTTTTATAAGTTGTTTCATAAGTTTAGTAAACTAATTTAAAGTATTTAAACTAGTTCTAAATGAGTTCAAATGACTTTTAATACTTTCTAAATAAGTTCAAATGACTTCTAATAAGCTCTAAATAAGTTCACATGACTTCTTTTTTTTTTTTTTTTTTTGAACGGCTAATTACATCCTCACCTAATATTCATCATTATCACCTATGGGGGATTCGAACTCTTAACCTCACCTTATACACCATCACCCCCACACCACTGGGCTAAAGCCTCAGTGGCAAGTTCAAATGACTTCTAATAAGTTCTAAATAAGTTCATATGACTTCTAATAAGTTCTAAATCAGTTCATTTGACTTTTGTTGAGTTCTAATGAGTTAAGATTACGTCTGTTGACTTTTAAACTAAATCTAGGATCGAGTGCATCTGAACTGAACTGATAACTTTCAAACAAAAATCTAAGACGGTGTTTGGGATTGAGTTTGGAAATGCAAAAGTGCTTTTGATCAGAAGTGCTTATTGGCTTATGACTTTTTGAAAAAGGAGTTTTAAAAAAAGTGTTTAGATTAGCTTTTGGGATGAGAAACGTCCAAAAGTCAATAGATTGTCTTTTTTAAGCGTTTCACTTAACTTATTGTGAATATTGGTTGTATGGGTGGTAGATTTGTAATTTTTTTTTCCAAAAGTCAAAAGGCAGTATTTCTAACTTCTCAAAAACAGCTTTTCCACACTTAAAAGCCAAAAGTCAAAACAGAAAGTGCTTTTGGGTTACACAAACAACTTATTGACTTATTGGTTTTTCTAAGAAGTCAATAAGTTGTTTTGAAACTCAATCCTAAACACCCTCTAAAGTGTTAAAGTACTTCAGTTGACTTCTTAACTAAAATCTGAAGTGTCAAAGTACTTCAGTTAACTTCTAAATTGACTTTAATAAAATCGGTGTTGGATAGTTTGCCTACGTATTATTTTTCCTTATTCAAGGCGCCGAAGAAGATTATTGGTGAGCTGGAAGGTTTATTGAGGCGGTTTTTATGGGGTGGTTCGGATGAGGTTCGAAAAATGAATTGGGTTGCATGGGAGACTGTCACTAAACGGGTCAAAGATGGGGGGTTGGGGGTAGCGTCTCTTGAAATAAGTAATAATGCGTTGTTAATCAAGTGGTTGTGGAGGTTTCGTAACGAACCAAGTGCGCTATGGAGAAGAGTCATTAGCGCTATTCATGGTTCATCTAGGAGTTGGGGTGTGGCGCCTTGTAACAATGCTTTTACGGGGGTTTGGAAAAATTGCGTCACGTTTTGGAATAAGCACAAGGTTGAGGGGAAGGGGATTATAAATATCCTTCGTGGGAACCCGGGAATGGTAGATGTATTCGGTTTTGGTTAGACACTTGGTTGGGGAGTGAACCGCTTAGAGACGCTTATCCGGCTTTGTACGCTATTGAAAAATCAAAACGGGTCATGGTACATGACCGGTTGTTGATTGAAAGGAGCAGCCGTTTGATTAGATGGGATTGGACCCGAGCCCCGCTCAGCGATGAAGAGGTTGCTGCCAAGTTGACGCTGGAAAATATGTTACAAGGGGTGGTATTAGATGATTCAGCCGATACTTGGTCGTGGTCGTATGGGAATTCATGTGGTTTCGAGGTTGCAGCGGCCAAGCAATGGCTTCGTGGTTCTATGGTTAGTGATGTTCCTTTCGAGTTCAGTTGGAGTTCATGGGTGCCAAATAAATGTAATATTTTTATGTGGCGAGCGTTTTTGGATCGTCTTCCTACAAAGGCGGCGCTGGCTCATAGAAATATGGTAATCGACAACCCTTTTTGTGTGTGGTGTGATGCGTATGAAGAATCTATAGAGCATATTATCACTGGTTGTGGCGTGGCGCATGGGGTTTGGGACAAGGTTGCTTCTTGGTGTATGATCCCGCGACCGTTCGTTTTTCATGTTAGAGACGTGGTGCTGATGCACGAGCAGTATAGTGGTACGTCTGTAAAAAAAAGCGGTGATTCAAGGTATTAATATCATTACTTGTTGGAGACTATGGAGAGCCAGGAACGAGAAGCGGTTTGACAATAAAGACCCGAATGTGGTGAACTTGGTGGCGGATATCAAGGCTTTGGGGTTTCTTTGGTACAAGCATAGATTTAAAGGTGGGGTGGTGGATTGGAATCGTTGGTGTTCTTTTGATGTAACGTAACGTTTTGATTGTTGTGGTTTTCTTTGGTTTTCGGCTTCTGTTTCTGTCTTGGAGATAGATGTCGGTTTTGGTTGGTGTTAATGAAATTTTGCTTTCAAAAAAAAAAAAAAACCTTCTAAACTAAAATCTGGAGTTCCAAAGTTCTACGGTTAACTTCTGGAGTTCCAAAGTACTGCTGTTGACAACTGAACTTAACTCTTTTGAACTAAATCTAGAACTCATCCCAGAAAATTTGGAACTCATCCCATATTTATTTCTAAACTAGTTCTGAAGTCTTATAAACTAAGCTAAAGTCTTCCAAACTTAAGTTAAAGTCTTTTAAACTAAACATGAAGTACATTAACTTATTCTAAATTGTTTTTTAAATTGATCTAAACTACATGAATTTATTCTAAAGTGATTTAAACTGAATCTGAACTACTTGAACTGATTCTAAAGTGTTTTAAACTGATCTGAACTACATGAACTCATTATGAAGTGAGTTAAACTAAATCTAAACTACCTAAACTGATTCTGAAGTGTGTTAAACTAAATTTGAAGTACATTAAGTGATTCTAAACTCTTTTAAACTAAATCTGAAGTACTTGAACACATTATGAAGTCTTGTTACTAAATTTAAAGTACATAAAGTGATTCTAATGTCTTTCAAACTTAATCTAAACTACCTATGTTTATTCCAGACTAAAATACAATCTACTTTACGTGTTTCTAATATCTTTTTAAAAACTACATATTTGTCCCAGATTTTATTTTCCCTGATTACCCGATAAATTCATTTTAAACCCAAAATATTCTCATATTTTCATTATGATAAAATGACTAAAGAGTAGTCATCCTAGAAACTTAGACTCTTAAGATCCTCTAAACTTATAGACTTTACTTGGACATTTAGGTTAAATTCCTCAGGATTTATCTTGCCCTCCAACTCACAAAAGCTTACGTATTCTCACTTGAAAAACTGTGAGTATACATGACCCTTTTTCGTTTTATGCAATTTTGGGTGTAAACATGTGCCTATACCAAACATACACAACACATGCATTTTATATTTTTACAATTACAAATCCATATACATGTTCATTAATAAATTATGCTTATGTTCACATACTTGTTACCTTTGTACCTTGCAAATTCATTAACTATGTACAAACCGACCTTAACGTGTATAGTGGTATAGGTTGACACTCGCCTAGTCAGACACTAGTGAGAGGGATAGTCATGGTCATGTTAAGTTTACTTTTCATTCAAATTGGTATTGCGATACTACATTTTTGTCACATGAAGGTTTGAGTTTGCCAAATTGTATACAATGCATGTTACATAATTTCATAATGGTACTTTGACATGTGGATTGTACACTTCAAACATTTGATACTTACATATACTAAACTTGTATGCTCGCCAACAATTTATTTTGTTGACATTTACTTTACACATGTTTACAAGAAATGCTTGAGTTACTTTTGCCAAGATGTGATCACATAGGAATCATGGACTTAGTTCAATAATTTAAATCTTATGTATTTGTTTCCGTTGTTTGACAAATGTGTTTTCTTTCCATGTAATGTAAGACAAACTTAAAAGGTTGATTAATGATATTTCAATTTAGTACCTTGAGCTTTTGAACAATCACTACGTTGCACCCCAATGTTTCCGCCATCGGTTGGGGTGTGACAATGAGCCTGCACAAATGTGCATATGCGACCAAGAGAAAAATATCATAACACATACAATGTACAGTAGTTTTGCAAATGAGTCATGGGTCAGTTGCAAAAGTCAACATAAAACAATCTACTACTGGGTCATGCATGAGCCTGTACAAATGTGCATATGCATGAGTCCCCTCTGCTGGTGTATGACCCATTTGGGTTGATCAAGTTCAAAACTGCACCTTTGTGCAAGCATGACCCATTGACCAAACTGCACATTGCCTATTTAGAAGATATATGAGATTTTATTCTATTGTGAGAATAGTATCATTTATCATTAATTTCTTTACATAAATTCAACATAAGCTATGTTATAAACCACTCTCATAAATCAAAGAAATGTAACCATCTGATCTATAATAAATAACTTCATAGACTCTTAAGTTGTTAATAATTGAAAAGAAATCAAATCTAATATGAACTTCACAACAAAATAAGTAATCAATTATTATTTGCATTAGTTCAATTTCTTCAAAGCTATAGCATAACTGATTAGGCAACAATAACAAACAGTCATAGATGAACCGAATTAAACCTCAAAATAAATCAATACCAATATCTAGTCTATAAACTCCTAGGTTACACAAATTGTATCGAATTACACGTCGCTTTGCGATTAGATTAATGAGAGAACTGTTATTAAACTAATAATTGAAATTGAACAAACGAATTTCCTCATAATAAACAGGTCAACAAACGAATTTCAAAATATCACAAAGGAGCTGTTGTGTAGGGTATGGAGGGAAAGGACCTGCTGTGGAGGGAAAACGAGTCAGGGGCATATAAAGAGGAGAATAGGGACGGTTTTGGCAATTAACTAAAATTTAACCCAGGTGGACAATTTTGCCCCTGATCTAACGAGGTTAAGTTAACCCCATTAAGTAATTTGTCTGTTTTGGCTTATTTTGTCAAACTTAAAACAATTATTTTGATTTTAAGCTGGATTAACAAAATGGCCCAAAAAAATAGAGACTCTTTTGGTAATTAACTCTTAAAAATAAAAATGGATCTAGAATAGGTTACCATGCATCATGTGGTGGCGTGGATAGCCAAAAGACAAATTGGTACATGCACCGATCGGGTTTGTCCCGATTGCTAAGTGTTTTGTGCCTTATGTCCAAGGCTTGATATCAAACCATATCGAGCCGGGGGTCTCACTGGAAGCAGCCTCTCTATTCTTAAGGCTAAAGATAAGACTGTCTACATCTTATCCCATCAGACCCTACCTTAACTTTGCTAAAGAATAAGTTACCATGTATGTAGAGTTTAACCAAAAAGACTTTTACCCAACACAAAGAAATCAACATTCAATCAACAATATTATGTATATAAACCCAATTCGATCGAACCTTGGTCCGAATAACAATAATAATCTCTCAACGACGACTCCAATTCCTCCACAGCTCACTGATATCTATTTCTTTAGGGTTTCTTCCAACATACTAACCTAGGGTTTTTGTCTCACCAACACACCATAATAATTAATAATAATGGCCGGAAACACCATATTATCCGACGAAGAAGGTGCTCTTTCTTATTACCACCTCATCTTTCCAATTACCAATCATTTTATACAATTCGTATCTTCATTATTATTTAATTAATAATAATAATGGGTTTTGTCTTTTTATTAATTAGATGAGATTGAAGTTGAAGAGGAGGAGGAAGAGGAGAGGGAAGAGCCTGAAGGTGAAGAAGTTGATCGTAGGGATCGAGATGATGATGATGAGGATGAAGAGGACGGTATGAAGTTTATTTGATTGTGGGTATTGTGTTTTAGGTTGGATATATATGCAGGTGATGTTATTGGTTGTGTAGAAAGATCTTTAGGGTTTCTTTATTGATTCTATGTTATCCCTAATTTAAAATTTTGTTAAATTATTTGCAGAGCTAATGAAAGTTTTCATCTTTTTGAGTTTTTATTTGTAGAGCTAATGAAAGTTTTCATCTTTTTGAGTTTATATTTGCATAGCTAATGAAAGTTTTCATCTTTTTGAGTTTATATTTGCAGAGCTAGTTTTAATGGTGTTCTTGGTGTTTTGAACATTATTGGTTGTGTAGAAAGATCTCTAGGGTTTCTTTTTTGATTCTATGTTTTCCCCAATTTTAAATATTGTTAAAATATTTGCAGAGCTAATGAAAGTTTTGATCTTTTTGAGTTTATGTCAATCAATTTGTTATGTGTCATAGTATTGGATATTTTGTGTAGAAAGATCACTAGGGTTTCTTTTTTGTTCTCCTACGTTTTCCCCCAATTTTAGAAAATTTGTTGAATTATTTGCTGAGCCAATGAAAGTTTTGATCTTTTTGACTAAATATTAATCTATTCATTATGTGATGTTTTGGAGGTCATTTGGGTTTAAGATTTGTAATTCTGGTTTTGTGAATGTGATGTGTATAGATATAGTGTTGTGGTTGATGTTGTTCTGTATTTTTGAGTTGTGGCTTCTAATGCGGTTTTGCTCGTGGGCTTGATCAGAAGAAGGACAGGATGAATATGAGAAGGATGGTTTTATAGTGGATGATATTGATGACGAAGAACAGGATGGGGAGGAAGAGGATAGAGCGGATAGCGACGAGGAGAGACAAAGGAAGAAGAAACGGAAGAAAAGGTAATTTCATGTTCAGTTTTTGTTTTAGTTTTTGTTTCTGTTGCAAACCGTTCTAACTTGTGCTATAATTTTTAAGAGAGTCGGAAAAGAACTATGTTCTTGATGAAGACGACTATGAGCTTCTTCAAGATAATGTTGGATTTCGACGTCCGAAAGTCGTGAGTCTATGCTTTCCCCTATTTTCATTTCAAAAGTTATTTTGAAGACGGTGTTTGAACAAGTTAATTAACTCTACGTTTAATGTTTTATAGGAGAGCAAAAAGTTTAAACGGTTGAAGAAAGCAAGGGCTGATGCTGATGAAGAGCAATTTGGATTTTCTGACGAGGAGGAATATGACAGAACTGGAAAGGCGGGGCGAAGTGCTGAGGATAAGATTAAACGTAGTTTATTTGATGACGACGAGGGTATGTATAGTTTGAACTCAAAATACAACCTCATATATATTGTTATTGTACAAAGTTCATTTGTGATAAATCGTAAGTTGCCCATAACTTTTAGGTCCACCCTTAGAGGATATCGCTGAAGAGGATCAACGTGAAGAAGAAGAAGATGGCGACATTGGTGAAGAGGAGGATGAAATGGCTGACTTTATTGTTGATGAAGAAGAGGTTGATGAACATGGAGAACCAACAAGGTGCATCTATCTACTTAACCAGTTAATCATATATTTGGTTATATATTAAAGAATTTGTTGTTAATAATTGACGATTAATGCAGGAGAAGAAAGGTTAACAAGAAAAAATCGAGGCAGGCCCCAGGGGTCTCATCTACTGCAATTCAGGAAGCTCATGACATATTCGGTGATGTAGATGAGCTCCTAAGGCAAAGGAAACAAGGGCTAGAAAGGATCAGCAGGTACGATGACAGCGGTGAATGGAAGGAAAGGAGATTAGAAGACGAATTTGAACCAATCATTCTTTCTGAAAAATACATGACCGAAAATGATGACCGTATTCGGGAGATAGATATTCCAGAAAGAATGCAGGTGAATATATGAACTCACTATATATTATTTCCTATTTTTATCCGTTTTTCCGTATTGTTTCACGTAAGTTGTGTTCGTAGATTGCCGAGGAAAGCACCGGTCCACCCCCAACAGATGGAATAAGTATAGATGATGAAAGTAGCTGGATTCTTAATCAACTTGGAATGGGTACGGTACCTTTGTTCAGCAAAGAAGGGCATGAGCTGGCAGTAGATAAGGGTGATATCGTTAGATTTTTGGAATTTATGCATGTTCAGAAGTTAGATGTAAGTATTGTCTACCACAAATTCTGGCGTAACTTTTTTTCTTGGGATTTGTGTAACTTCTGATGTCTTCGTTACCAGGTACCATTTATCGCTATGTATAGAAAGGAGGATTGCCGAAGTCTTTTTGAAGATCGAGAGCCACAAGATGAGAAGGGTGATGGAAAACCCATGCTGAGGTGGCACAAGGTAATCGAGTTTGAGTATTTGCCTATTATTATTTATTATATGTGACTAACTTTGTTTTGCGGACTTAATGATATTTGGCTGCATTTTATATAGGTGCTTTGGGCTATCTTGGAGTTAGACAGAAAGTGGTTACTGCTTCAAAAACGAAAAAGCGCTCTCCAGCTGTACTACAACAAGCGGTTTGAAGAAGAAAGAAGCGTATATGATGAAACACGTCTTCATTTGAATCAAAAACTGTTCGATTCAATCACAAAGTCCCTCAAAGTTGCTGAGTCGGAACGTGAGATAGATGACGTGGACTCAAAATTTAACCTCCACTTCCCTCCTGGTGATGTTGGTGTGGATGAAGGGCAGTTCAAGAGACCCAAGAGGAAATCACAATATAGCATTTGTAGTAAATCAGGACTTTGGGAGGTTGCTACCAAATTTGGCTATAGCTCCGAAGAATTTGGATTGCTGATCTCTCTTGAAGAAATGGTTAGCAAATTGACTTTCTTAACCTCAAACTTGCACAAAATAATGTAGCATGATGCTGATGCTTTTCTGGATTTTTTTTTTTTTTTTTTTTTTTTTATGTAGAGAACCGATGAATTAGAAGATGCAAAGGAAACGCCAGAAGAAGTGGCTTCACGATTTACGTGTGCAATGTTTGAAAATCCTCAAGCTGTTCTCAGGGGTGCTCGGCATATGGTATTTGCTTAATATTCCTTTTTTGCTTATTTTTTCTTGTTATATCTTTACATTATCGTAATATAGTTATGCTTACTTATTATAGGCAGCAGTTGAGATTAGCTGTGAGCCATGTGTCAGGAGGCATGTTCGAAGCATATTCATGGATAACGCTGTGGTGTCGACTAATCCCACTTCTGACGGCAACGTGTCGATTGACTCGCATCATCAGTTTGCAGGGATCAAGTGGTTAAAAGACAAACCATTGACTAAATTTGATGATGCGCAATGGCTTCTTATTCAAAAGGCTGAAGAAGAAAAACTTATCCAAGTTTCTGTGAAGCTTCCAGCGTCTATCCATGATCAATTAATTAACGATGCTCATAATTACTATCTTAGTGACGGTGTGAGTAAATCTGCTCAATTATGGAATGAACAAAGAAAGCAGATAATAAACGATGCTTTTGATGGTTTGCTTTTACCGTCAATGGCAAAAGAGGCAAGAGCGTTATTAACCAGTAGAGCAAAAAACTGGTTGGTCATGGAATACGGAAGGCATTTATGGGATAAAGTTTCTGTGGCACCTTATCAGAAAAAGGAGCATGATGTTAATTCATCCGACGACTATGAAGTTGCACCAAGAGTTATGGCATGCTGTTGGGGCCCGGGGAATCCCGCTACAACATTTGTGATGTTGGATTCATATGGGGAAGTTCTTGATGTGTTGTATGCCGGTTCCATAAGCATACGTGGTCAAAATGCTAATGATCAACAACGTAAAAAGAATGACCAACAACGTGTTTATAAGTTCATGACAGATCATCAGCCTCAAGTTATTGTTCTTGGAGCTGTCAATTTGTCTTGTACTAAACTCAAGGAAGATATTTATGAGGTAAAAGCAAAGTTAACTCATCCATTATTTTTTTTTTTTTTTGTTAAATGGACCAGACGTTTTCAAGCCTGTTATTTTGTCATCAGATCATTTTTAATATGGTAGAACATACCCCGAGAGATGTTGGGCAAGATTTGGATGGTATACAAGTCGTATATGCTGACGAGACTCTCCCACACTTGTATGAAAACTCACGTATATCATCAGAACAGCTTCAACCACAATCGGGTAATTAATTAACTTAATTCACTTTTATATAACCAAGGTTGCAAAAGGCGCTAGGCGGGCGGTGAGGTCCAGCCTAGGGACTAGTCGGGACTAGGCGAAAATTAGGCGGAATTAGGCGTTTTGGTATTTTATACGTATTTTATATATATACACACAAATTTAGGCGTTTTTTTGAAAATATGTTAAGATATATACACATAATACTAAAAAATACTTAGAAATTTAAAAAAAAAATAAAACAAAATAAAAAAATCCACCGCCTACTCGCCTAGCACCGCCTAGGACCGCCTACGCCCGACTAATGGCTTATTTGCAACACTGTATATAACATACTTAAAAAATCAAATCCAACTCTATCATTTCTTTCAGGCATTGTTAAGCGAGCTGTGGCCCTTGGACGTTACCTTCAAAATCCATTAGCAATGGCTGCTACCCTGTGCGGGCCTGCAAAGGAAATTTTATCTTGGAAACTTACTCCCTTGGAAAAGTTTTTAACTCCCGATGAAAAAATACAGCATGGTTGAACAAATTATGGTAGATGCCGCTAACCAAGTGGGCCTAGATGTAAATTTAGCCATAAGCCATGAATGGTTGTTTGCTCCCTTACAGTTTATTTCTGGGCTCGGGCCCCGAAAGGCGGCTTCATTACAGCGATCCTTAGTACGGGCTAGCTCAATATACACCCGTAAAGACTTGCTGAACCACGGGCTTGGCAAGAAAGTGTTTGTAAATGCCGTCGGGTTTTTACGGGTTCGCCGAAGTGGAAATGCTGCTAGCAGTAGTCAATTCATTGACTTACTAGATGATACCAGAATTCACCCAGAATCATACGGTCTTGCACAGGAATTGGCTAAAGATATCTACAACGCAGATGGTCAAGATGATGTTAATGACGAAGATATGTATGAAATGGCGATTGAGCACGTGAGAGAAAACCCTGATTTGTTAAGAACCCTCCAGGTTGATAAGTATGCCAGATCCAAAAACCGTGAGAATAAAAAAGAAACGTTAAATCGTACAAGATTGGAGTTGATTCAAGGTTTTCAAGATTGGCGAAAACCGTATGCGGAGCCTAATCCGGAAGAAGAGTTCTATATGCTTGCTGGGGAGTCAGAGGAGACACTATCTGAGGGTAACATCGTCCAAGCAACTGTTCGCAGGGTTCAACCTCAAAGAGCGGTATGTGTTCTTGACTCAGGGTTGACTGTTCTACTCAATAAAGAAGACTATAGTGATGACCGTAGAGACAATGATTTGACCGAGAAGTTGGATGAAGGCGATATCTTAACTG
Organism: Ambrosia x helenae; assembly: GCA_030844895.1. Lineage (NCBI taxonomy): Eukaryota > Viridiplantae > Streptophyta > Magnoliopsida > Asterales > Asteraceae > Ambrosia > Ambrosia x helenae. The sequence continues at coordinate 101,459,019 of CM061230.1, read as the reverse complement.
GTAAAATAAAATCAATAGTGATTCAGAAAGGCCGAAACCAGGTGTTCTTAAGCTGTAAAGAAAGCGATTTAAGAGGTGACCGATCTCAAAACAATAAAGCCATGGATCCTTATTATCATGAAGACCGTGATAATTTAGATAATGAAAAAGAAAAGGCTCGTAAAGCTAAAGAGTTAGCGAAGAAGCATTTTAAATCAAGAATGATTGTTCACCCTCGTTTTCAGAATATCACAGCTGACGAAGCAATGGAGGTGAGTACGAGTTATATCATCGTTATTTTTATTATACGACTACTAGATGACAATTTATTTTTCTATTTTAAATTCAACAGATGCTGTCTGATAAAGAACCTGGTGAGAGTATCATTCGTCCGAGTTCTCGTGGGCCCTCATATTTAACTCTGACACTTAAGATCTATGATGGTGTTTATGCTCACAAAGATATTATCGAAGGCGGAAAGGAGAATAAGGATATTACAAGCATGTTGCGCCTTGGAAAGACCTTGAAAATTGGAGATGATGTGTTTGAAGATCTCGATGAGGTCAGTTTTATACTTTTATATATTTTTTTTGTTTTATATTTTACAAATGTATAATGTTGTATTTTATTTACCCAGGTAATGGACCGTTATGTTGATCCGTTAGTAGCTAACTTGAAAACAATGCTGGCGTACCGCAAGTTTAGAGATGGGGGGAAAGCTGAAGTTGATGAAAGTTTAAGAAAAGAAAAAAACGAGAACCCATCAAGAATTGTTTACTCGTTTGGTATATCGTTTGAACACCCAGGCACGTTTATCTTAACTTACATAAGGAGTTCAAATCCACATCATGAGTATGTTGGACTATATCCAAAAGGGTTCAAATTCCGCAAGAAGATGTTTGAGGAAATCGACAGACTTGTGGCGTATTTTCAAAGACACATTGACGATCCACTGGACGCTGGACCGTCAATACGTTCAGTTGCTGCCATGGTGCCAATGCGCAGCCCTGCAACCGGTGGTTCTAGTGGCTGGGGTGGCAGCAATGATGGCGGCTGGAGAGGCTCTTCTGGAGATCGCGAAAGAACATCCACTCCAAGCTCTAGGACTGGTAAGCGTCTAAACAAGTTTTTTTTTTTTTTTTTTTTTTTTTTTTTTTTTTTTTTTTTAAGGATTGATGATTTTGGTTGAATAACTAGTCAAATCTTATTGCAGGTAGAAGCGATTATAGAAATGGTGGCGGTCATGATGGACACCCAAGTGGTCTGCCACGGCCTTATGGTGGTGGTGGTGGTCGACGGCCAGGCAGAGGACGAGGGTCATATAACAACCGAGATAATGAGCGTGGAAATGGAAGGTCTAAGGATGGAGAAGATGGGTGGAGTGGTTATCCGGGTGGAAAAACTCATAGCTCACCAGGAAGCGTGGGCTATTCTGGCGGCGGCGGTAGTAAGAGAAGTTCTGTGCAATCACAAACAGGAGGAAGTAGTGCTGGTTGGGGCAGTGGATGGTAGTCTGGGTATGCATCTATAGTGTTGCTTAAACCGGAAACTTTGTATTACAAATATTTTTATACTGATTTATTCTGTGTTGTGTTGTTCTGTATTAATTTTTTTTTTTAGATTTAAAATTTTTGTTCTGACTTTTGTATTTTTGTGGTTGGTACTCTTTTGTAATAGAAATATAAAATGCCAAGCATGAATGTGCTTTGGTTTTACGGTGTATTTGTCATTTGTTTTGTACATAAGTTTTATTCTATGATTTGTTTAAATAATGCCTAAATTCGTCTGTTAAAGTAAACTAGATTACAAATTACATTACTAAATCATATAGCAAGTTAAATGAACAACACCAAAAGCATCTTCGGTCGGCAACGGTTCATTATCGCTCTTCAAGCGAAGGAAAAAGATAACCGTCTGAGCCATTCGAACTTGACATCGACTGCTCTTCAAGCGAAGGAAAAAGATAACCGTCTGAGCCATTCGAACTTGACATTGACCAGGGCTAACATTTTGCTCTCAACCGGTCTTATTACCATTGAACCTAAAATGTCCTATGTACATTAAAAAAATACTAACTCTTTCAAACTTGATGATTTCAAAAAAAGTTGACATTTTACTTGACTGTTAGAAAATTTAAAAATTTACTTGGAAAAATCCAAAACACCTACTTTAAAATAAAATTATAAAAATGTAGAAGTTATATCAAAAATACCAAACCACATCTCAACATGTAAAACAAACCACTTCCTTTATCATTTCTCAAATCCTCAAATTTAGCAACGATGCAATCGTCGATGCATAACAGATAACAACACGATCAAACAATCTCAAAACATTACAGGAACAGGAAAAGAAAATGACAGTGAGTCGATCACTTTTTAAGTCGTGAGTTCCATAATTGCAGATACAATGTCACCATCAGCAGCCTTCAAAGCCTTGACCGCCTTTGATCTTGAGACCCCAGCTTGTGTCATGACCAGCTCGATGTCCTTGGGCTCCACACCAGTTTCATCTACATCCTCATCGTCCTGAGCCACGGCTGTTGGCTCAGGCGTTGATATCACGTTGCTAAGGTTAGGCGCTTTGAATTGCTCTGCTGCCTGACTCTGCAACTGTGAGTTCAGATCCTCTATTTTTGCTTCACCAAATATTACATATGTATCCGAAGCAGGGGACTTGAAAACATCTGGCTTTGAGATCACAAACAGCATCTGCAAAATGATAACACTAATCATTCACAAGCAACAAATCACCATGGAAACTAACAGCATACAAGTATGTAATGAATAAAATTATAAAAGCTATTTTTCTTAAAAGTTTTTTTAAGTTTACCAGTTTGACCCTGTTAAATAATTAAAATTGACCCGTTTTTAGGCAAATGAGTCGCAGTTGCCACCTCTAGAGAAAAACATAATGCTTTCCGTCTTTTGGGTTCTAGATTTAGGTATTTTCCAATCAATATCAATTACCCTTGAAAATAATGGCATGATTAACTGTAGTTCGGAACTTTATGCTAACGAGTCATGATTTAGATAAAGTGATTGCCCACAATTCTTCTATATTTTTAGATGTAAATTTGTATTAATAACAGATATTTCTAGGTGCATAATTTTTGGGTTTAGTTGAATGTGGGACAAAGTTTAAAAGAACGGAAATGACCCTCGAAGCGTTTTCCCTTCGCCTCATGAGGCATAAGCCTCGAGGCGAACCGAGGCGAAAGCTCGAGCAGTCAAAAAATAAATATAAAAATTATGTCTATAAAAAATAAAATACTTGACCTAGAAAAGTCCAAAACATCAAACACACACACATCAAAAATAAAACAATTGACCAAAAAGTCAAACACTAAAAAGCACATCAAAAACACCCTAAACCACCTGAGGCGCACATTTTCTTAGCGCCTCAGCCCTTAGAGGCGTATGTACAATCCCGTTTTTTTTAAACCATGATGTGGGATATATTGAACTTACATTCTTGCTCTTTTTAACAGTAACACGACTGACTCCAAGAATGGGCTTCATTCCAAGCTTTAACATAGCCTTTCGGCTTTTTTTCTCACTTCTGCTTTGCTTAGACCTACCACTTGCATCTCCCTGGCCTGCTTACATAACACATTAGGCAATTAATTTTTAACCACAAGAACAATATGCGGGTGCTGATTCAACAAAAAAACGAAAAGAAGCTTCTCAGTACAGATGCAATTATCTCTTTATTTCTTACATAACAAATTAGGCAATTAATTTTTAACTAAAACGAGTAAGAAATAAGTTTTAAGGTGAGCACCATGGGGCAACGGTGCAAATTAAATCAACTTGTTTGCAGAGATATTGAAATTTTGGTGGAAAATGCAAAAAAAAAAAAAAAAAAAAAAATCATTTGAATGCACAAGAGCTACATGTACTTCCAAATGAATTCTCGCTCACCCTTGGTTTTAAAAAGTTTGCATGAAGCATGAGGTCATCGGAAAAATGCATCAGGGCCTTGCTGTCTAGGCGGCACTTCATGTACATGCGGGTAAAACATAGGGTCTAGAGGAGACTTGTGTGTGAAAATGACTAAAAGAATGAAAAGATTATCAATGGTTTACTTGATTAAAAGACTAATATCTTTAGATATGAAAACATGCAGCTTTTGATTATACATAAAACTTTTTTGGTTGTACATAGAGCAACGCCTTGCGTATGTGAAGCTCTCACCTCCCGCTTCGAGGCTCAGATTTCATGGCCTAAACACATCGGAACAACTCACACTTTTTAAAACCAACCCACCTTAATGTGATGTAAGAGTAGCAAACATGCTTTATCAATTATAGTCAGTTATTGAGTAAGATTTAAGAAATAAAGCTAAATAATTTATGACAATATCTTAAATTTTTATATTTTTAACTCAGGTGATGAAAGAATGAAACACAAAGAACCATATCGCAATAGACCATAATTGTCAATAGCGAAAAGCTACCTATATGCTACGTAGATACAGCGATAAAATAGTGGCCGCTATTTCACGTTTAGCGATACACTAAAATTTTAGAAACATTTTATATGTATATTTTACCAAAAAAAATAAAATAAATAAAAATTAAAAAAAAGCAAAAATCTCGCTATTTCATGTTTAGCGATACACTAAAATTTTAGAAACATTTTATATGTATATTTTACCAAAAAAACAAATAAAAATTAAAAAAATAGCAAAAATCTAGCTATTTCCGCTAGCAATTATACAGCGATACACAAGTGCTATGCTACGTTATTCGCTACAGCGGGCACTATGCTCGCCATTAACAACTATGCAATAGACTACAAATTTATGCACAGTTTCCAAGCACATAATCTCACCTTCAACATCATCCTCATCGTCTTCATCATCATCCTCCTCATCATCATCATCTTCAACCAGAGGCTCCTCATTCTGCATCAAAACACCATTTAAAAACATACAACCATCATTTGTGTACACACCATGCTAATCAAGGTAAACACAATTAACATGTAGATGATATAAAGTAACCTCTTTTATTCATACAGAAAAGCAAGATTAAACATTAAACCAATATCAATTAACTAAATAAACCCTAAGATAATACAAGTTATAGTCTAACGGATAAATCACAGTAAAAATGAAGTCTAGAACATTAGATATACATAAGATAATATAGATCGTACATGAATCTTTTGTTGCTCGAGATGTTCGGCGAGTTGTTCTTCTTGTGTAGGAGCAGCCATTGTTATGTTTGCCGACAACAGAAGGTAGAGAGAAACGAATAAACCGCAAAACCCTAAATCTCTTCAAACCCCTAATGTATTCCCTTTTCATATATTTTTTGTTTTTTTAAATGTATATTTATTTATTTATTTATTTAATTATTATAGCTTTATTTTTTAACTAGCTTTTATCCCGGGAGCGTCCCAGGTTGAAAAATATAACAATTCTAATAATACTAATACTAATAGTAATAATTATTACCATTGTAAATAAATAAATAAAAAAAATAACCTTGCTATAAGGTGACACCATGTGTTGCAGTGTTGCGCGATTCTTTCTCCTAGATTCTCTTGATGAAGTATACCTATACATCTTTAAAAGAGTAAAATTCCAATGAAAGCATGGCGATTGAGCTGAATTTCAACATCATAGATAAGAACCTGGTTTAAAAGAAAAAACATTATTAATGAATAACCTGAACACTTTGTGTTTTTTTTTCCTGTATGAACGAAACCACACAAAAAATAGTTGTTTTTTTCTCCGTTTTTTATGTACAACTATGGTACTCATTGGAAAGATAATAAAACGCTCGTTAATTTGGTGTAACTTTTTTCTTTAAAAAATATCGTATATAAAATATATTAACGTTTAAAAATTATGGGATGAAAATAAGAGTGAAAAATTTAAATTTGTTTTTAAATTCTTTTTTCCTAAAATAATTCAATCTAAATTTAGTAGATTAGGTTTTATATTATTATTTATTTATTTTTAATTTACCACATGTCATGACACATGACACACTCAATGAGGAGAATGCCTCCTTGAATGCCATGTTATTAAAATGACTTTCTTAGCCCTCCATTGAATGCCATCTCATTAATATTCAATTATTTTATTATAAGTTATAGATGGGGATTTGTGGAGTAAAACAAAAAGTATAAAGATTTGAAAACCTTTGGAAATGTATCTAAGAATCATATAGATATTATAAGTTGGAATTATGGATGAGAACGGTATCGTATTCGTGTTTGTATTCGTATATGTATCTGTATTGAAAATACCGGTAATAAAAGTGGGTATCGAATAACACATCGAATATATAGGTACGGTATGGGTATGAGTACGGGTATCGGTACCGGTATTTCGATACAATACTCATTTTTGTACCACTTTGTTATTTTTCTTTTTTTTGAGCACTCGTATAAGTACCAGGCAGGTAAACCATTACGAGTATCAATACTATACGGGTACCAAATTGAAAAAATTGGTAGGAGTTCCAATATGGTAGAGGTACCAAATAGGTAAAATTGATATGAATACCATGAATACCATAAATACCATAATACAAAGTAAAACATATTATCAAATTCATTAGTATATTCGTTTCTTTGGCTCCCTGGCGCCAGAAGCTATTCGTTTCTTGACCAGGGTCCAACGGGTCGTCCACAACAATGTTTTATCCCCAGGGGGCAAGGTTTTGTCTTTAGTAGACTAGGGTTTACAATTCAAAAAGGGGTGGCGGCGCAGCTTGTTGCCCGTCTACCTGCTATTATGATGTAACTTTCATATTTTGTTTTAATAAATAAATAAGTTCATTAAATACAACAAATTTTATTAGTATATAGAATTCGGTACCCGTACCCTTACCCGCACTGATAACGAAAGTACCGAGTACCCAAAATCGATACGGGTATGAGTACCAATATAGGTACGAGTATAGGTACTCAGGAAAAAAATGTTCATCCCTAGTTGGAACTTGGAAGAGTTTATATATCGGGTTGGTTATTGAAAATCCTAATTTTCTCTTATGCAATGTTATGGTCTTGGCTACATTATCTTTTAGAGTTATCACTTGACTGATCTATACCAAATGTAATGTCTATAAAGGACTAAGGACCGACCAAGTCAAATTTCACAACTAAATGACTAAAAGTTTGAATTATGTAGAATGCAAGTATTGGTGTAATTATCGATGAAACTCTAAGAATTAGAAAATCTTGTCAAAGTATATCTCTGTTTAAAAAAGGTTATTTGATTAATTTGTATATAATAAATTGATATGATATTAGCTTATTAGAAAAATAAAAATCAATTTATTCGAAGTTTTAGGTTCTTGTGATATATACGGTCTTTTTCTTAACTCTAGGTATTATGTGTGGGTGGGGTGGGTTGGGGGGTAACGCGGAACGCCCCTACCACGATGGATGGAATTTGGGCGTTTTTCAATGTCCCAATAAGGTGTTATGAGAGGCATGGAAGGCTTTTTGTGAGTTAACGCCCTTACCATGATGGATGGAGTTTGGGCGTTTTTCAATGACACACTGTCCCAATAGGGTGTTATGGGGGGCATGGAAGGCTTTTTGTGAGTGTGATCACAATTCACATGTGTTAAAACTTGCGTGTGTAAGTATGGCTATGGCAGCCATTCATCCTTTTTTTACCACTTGGCATGCCCATACCCTTCACGTGATTCCACAACAAATAGCCTAAGACGTGTTTGGTTTGCGAAATTAAGTGTGATTTAAAGGAATTGGAACCTGCATTATATTTTTAATGTGTTGTTGGAATTGAAATTTCAGTATCATTTTTAATGTAGGGTTCTAGAATTCATACACCCTGTGACGTCACATTATGGGGGTGTGACATCATATTCTGGGGTATGTGGCAGCCTGCTATTGGTATGTGATGTGGGCCAGGGTGTATGAATCCTAAATAAGGGGTGTATGAATCCTAATTACCTTTAATGTATTTGGTTGAGTAGGGCATTGAAACTTTAATTGAATTTATTTCTCCCAAGTTCCTTTCCATGAAGAAATCTTAAAGCTTTCTAACAATGTGAAGGAACTGGACTGAAGTAAATGAAATCCCCGACCGCTCGCTATCGTCGTATCCACCACTCTCACCCTTTGCACATCGACTCCATCCTTCATGACCTCCATCAAGACGACGTCATTAACAATCACGTGCATTACAAGTAGGTGGTAATTTGTAGCAGTGGCGAAGCTTGACCCGAAGGTTCGGGGGGTCGAAAACCAGTTTCGGGGGGTCGAAACCCTATATTTCCAAATTTTTTTTATGCAAATACTATATAATCGGAACTCCTGTGCGAAAATTCGGGGGGGGGGGGGGGGGCTCCCGCCCCAACTAAGCATCGCCCCTGATTTGTAGGCAAAAATCTATGTGAGGGGCGTCCTCCCTAAAAAATTAGTGTAATTTGTATGCAAAAATCCACATCGCTCCTTTGAAAGTTCGGTTAACCCTCTTATCACCCCACATAAAATAAAACTTGGGTCCGCCACTATTTTATAAGAACTAGTAGGTAGGATATTCATGTCACTAAAGGACAAACACATAAAACAAAATAGTAACTGTTGCGCAAACATTTAGTAACTAATATATATATAGTAATAACATTTTAGCACCACTTTGACACATGTACATCAACTTAGTCCAAAGAAATACATGATGTGCACATGTTAAATCAAACACTAACAAATCTACAGGGACACTTTTCAAAACCAATAAGACATTAAGAATTGCAAGCACAACACCATACACTTGTACATAATGAATTTGAGATGATTAAAACGGTGTGAGAGAGAGAAAATATAATGGTTACATAAATGTTTTATCAATGTATCACAATGAAAATATCATGTACATATGTGATTTTTTATGTAGTAACACATTTCTTCATCCTAAGACTATCAGGAGTGGGGCGGGAAGAGGCGGGAGGGGGGGGAAGCCCCTTGGCGTGGAAGAGGTCACCGGCGTGGGGCATTTTTGACAAAATCTGATTGGTCCAATTTTTTTATTAACTTAACTTACAAAATAATAATAATAATTTATTCCTTTCACCCCCTTCCACCCCCACAATTTCAACCCCCCCCCCCCACACACACACACACCACTCTGGGTAGTCTAACATGAACACTCCACCTCCCGTGTTTATAAATGAAAAAACACACAAAAATCAACTTTCGTTATTCCTAGCGGAATCAGGCAAAGTTGCTAAACAGGCGAAAGCTTGTTTAAAAAACCAACACGTGTTATCTCTTTTACTTTTGGTACTTTTTATTTTCTAGCCGCGAAGGCTGTGGAATTACTAAACGTGAAGTAATTCCACGGTTGTGCATGGTAATTGTCCAACCTGTAAGACCAAAACCTTTTCTAATACGATCAGTTTTATCAATCAAAAGAAAAGAGATTACGGCACACTTGCCTGTTTACCCGCCACTTTATTCTATATAACAACATTTTAGAATGTGAACTGAAGAAACAACGAGTATTAGAGAGGAGTAGGATGGGATAATATGGGGTGCAATGACCCGTGTTCGCTGCAGGGTATAATCCTTGGCTCACAACGATGGTTAATCTATGGTTATATGCACAAACGACAAGCAGAGTAATACAATAAGCTAGGGTATAAGTGGTTCGATCTCGTAAGACCTACGTCCACTGGAAAATATAATCCTTATTGATAAAAGGTACAAGTAATCATACAAGTAATGATACAAGTGTGTTGGTTCTAATTGGTTGATTCAACGTCGTGAAGAAAGGAGGCCAAGTCCTCCTTTTATAGGAGGTGTGTGGGCCCGAGGCTATCGGGCCTACTTTGATCATTAATGGGCTCGGGTTCGAGGCCCGGGCCGGTTACTTGCGAGCCCATCTAGTTGGATCTCAATCCTTAGTTAGATAAAGTGATCCAAGTTGGGGAGGGCTGCTCTTGATTGGCCCACGTGGCGCCTCGTGGTTGGCCGGCCGGGCGGTGCCTTGTCTTTAATACACGTGGCGCGTTGTGGTTGGTTCTGCAGAAGGGACTCCTTTTCTTCTGATGTCAGGAGGCGTCAGGCGGCTGACCAGTTGTCAGCCGACACCTGGCGGGAGGTAGCAAGTTGGGCTCCAAGGGGGATGTTCCCGGGTGTTGCCAGCGCAGAGTGGCAGCTGCGCCCTTGGCGCTGCTGTGTCTTCAGGTGTGTTATCTTAGGCGGAGGCTCTGGATAGTGGGTAGGGTGCGCCTGAAAGCGCTGGAGAATAGTACCCTACCCCTTCATGAACAGTTCTAAATCTTGATTGGTACTATTTGGGTGCCACATTTCTATTTGTTATCCAATTTATGTTCAACTTGATTCCTTTGTTTTTATTCCAATGCTACCATTTACAAACGCCAACAATTCTAATTTCTTATTGGTTCAATTTTTTTTTTATATTAACATTTTATTATTGTTTTAATATACAAATATATTAGTTTCATATTAGCAGTATTAGATTTAAATAATCCAAACTATCATTTTTTTGTTGCCATCGATCACAACTAACGAAATATGTGCTAGCAGTCTCACATTTTAACATATTGGCTACTAATGGACTATGACTAAAAATAAATATGTTCCATTTAGAAAATTAGTTAGTATTCTGTTAGTCATAGTCCGTTGGTGGCCAATATATTAAAAGTTGGGACTGCCCGCACACTTTTCCTTAGTTGGAACTAGTGACGGCCAATTGCTAATAGTTGAAATTATTTAAATCCAATACTCTTTTATATTATATTTAGTGTTAAAAATCTTGTGTTACAACACGTAATTAGTTACGTGCTTATTTTTATTGGTATTTCGGTGTGATTTTTTTTTTTTTGCGTGGTTGATACCAGGTGTCCGACCACGATTTGATTGCGTGCCTTTGCGTCATTACGTTTTAATGTTCAGAGTCAAGTCACAACTACAACAAACCGCACACATGTTGATATTATATTGTTCATGTTACAAATTTTTCTTTGGTTTTATTTATCCTTGTATATAAACAATTTGAATTGATGTAAACAGTAACTTCTTATTGGTGGTCCATGTTTTTTTTTAACGACAAATTTTTATTGCACCTTTATTCCGCATCACCTTGCATTTGCAAGGATTTGAACCCACAACTTTACATTTGTAAGGGGGGACACCATACCACTAGACCAAGAGGTTATGGGTATTGGTGGTCCATGTGGCCCAATGATTCTTTTCAATATATATGTGATGGCATGTTTAGAGACTGAAACACAAAATTTTAGAAATCCTAACAAACATTAATTATTGGAATTATAAATATATTAAAAGCTTAACACTTTAAATAGTGTTTTCATTTATGGTGTTTGTCTTTTTCCTTTTTTTTATTTTATACAACACTTATTATATATAAATATATATGTTTAGATGAAAATTAACAAAATGGGGGGTAGTGGTGGGGTGGTTTGTGGTTGTGGTGTTGTTTGCATATGCTGTCTACCCGGGTTCGACTCCATTGGTTATGTTTTTTTTTTTATAAAAGTCTTGGTGGCAGTTTCGTTATTATATGGTTTGGGAGGGGCATCTACGTCAATTTACTGTCTGCTTAGTTTTATTCAACACACCTGCTGTTACCATCTCAATACACGTGTCCCTTGCACCCCATTTGAACTCCACGTATCTGTCTTACTAATATTAATAAACCGTTTTGTAGAGAGAGAGAGAGAGAGAGAGAGAGAGAGAGAGAGAAAGGAGCAGATTGGTTAGAGAGAGAGGGTAACCGGAAAAGGAAGGATAGGCGGGAGAGAGAGGAGAAGACTCGGCGACGGCAACAGTTGGGGCTCCGATAAGGGTTACAGTGATGACGAATGATTGTGACGGTCAATAGGTCTGAACTGCCGGCTCCTTTCACGTTCCCAAATCGCTCCGATAAGGGTTACACCGGTATGTTGTATCCATATAAAGTTAGGTCTAACTTATTATTTTCAGTTATTCCTGATCTGCTCTTTTTGTTTGGCCTTCCCAGAGCTGAGCATAGGCACGATGCTGGCGAGTGGTGGACGAGGTCTCCGCTGGTGGTGATGTCACCAGAACAACAAAATCGAGTGTTTGGCTAATCAATAAGCTGAGAGGTAAAAACCTGCCCCATCTAATCATGCAACTAACTAATGTTGTGTGTTTGTAAAGTTTTAGGTGATTATGTTTACATTTTGTTTTGTGTTTGTAAATTAGGTTACAACAAAATTGGAATCTGTTGTACATGTTTTTAAGAAGATTTTTGCAGCGATTGATGCTTTGATTTTGTGTGGATTTATTTTGTGTTTGTAAATTAGGTTTATAAAGTTTAAAGCCGTCAAATATGTTGCTATAAATGCTATGATTTTGTATGGATTTAGTTATATGTTTGTGAATTAGGTTTAAAAACATGAAATCCGTATAATATGTTATTTCAGATGTTTGTTGCATTTCTTTGATTGATAACACCTTGGTCTGTGTATTGGAATGGATAGTTGACCGGGTCAAAAGTTGTTTCAACTCAGTCATAATGACGGGTCTTGACCAGTCAAATAATCTTCCAATTAATCTTGCTGTTTCAACCCAGTCATAATGACGAGTTTTGACCGCTTGAATACCTTTTATTGCAATTTATGATCGACTTTATGACTGAAGATTAATTGCAAGATGAGTTTCAACTTGGTGAAACTATAAATTGAACTTTAGGTTCATTTGTATAGTTGTTTTTGTTGGTTCGTTTAAAAGCTCTGTGAAGTATACTAAACTTATATTGTTTTTTTGTAGGGTTCTGACAAGGATTAGCGTAAAGAGATTGGTGAGAAAAAGGACTGCCGTAAGAAGTTAGTTTATATCAACTTTATTGTTGAACCAAATTTTTTATTCTAATTTTTTTGACATAAATGTGCCTGTCACATTATACATGTCCTGCGATAGTGCATTTCTCCTGTTTGTTTTTCGCAGTGTTCATAATTTGGCCAAAGAAACATACTTGAGACTCCACATGGACAAACAGGGTTGGGTTTATGTTCAGTTAATTGCAGGTTTCAATAGAGTGATTTTTTTGTTAATTTGGTTTGTCCGCTTCTACAAAATGAACATGCTGCTAATATTTTTACATGTTGCATCTTATTTTCCTTCTTTAAAACCCGTCTTTACATTGGAATTGTTTCAGTAACATTATATTTGATGGACGCCAGCACAGAGGTGTTGTTTCTTGAAGTTTGAAGTCATCAAAGGTTAAAAATCGTATGCGGTAAGTCAATCTCAACGATGTGACGATTGGGTTCTAGACGGTGGTGACTACTTGGCTACGGGCAATTACTGCGCGATAGTCATGGAATCCATTTCTCGAACTTCGGCATCCTTGCGCCTGTCTTTCCGCATATGATTTTTAACCTTCAAAGACTTCAGTCATCAATTACTTTCGATTTTAATAACACATCTGAAATTTGTAGGTGTATAAACAATTCACGACCTACCAGCTTAGGTGGTAACATGCAGATTCTTCACGGTAGCCACAAATATCAAATGCCAAGGTGACGCATGCTATCTTATATTATTTTCACCTTTTTAAACCTAGGCTAGGATATGATTTCTGCTGCATTGTAGGTCGTTTTAGGTATATATGTAGCAAGATCATGTTTGTTGTGCAGTTTGGAATCAATAATGTTTAGGCTTTTATTTTTTTTCCCTCTTGATAGTTAAGGTTGAGCTTCAGTTTAGACACAATATTGGACTATTTGGTTGATTGTTAGCGTTGTTGTCACCTGTAGACTGTACTTTTGGGAAAACTAGCTGGCCCAAAATCTCATGCTGCATGTTACATGGCTCATAGAAAGGTATGCAGCAACAGGTTTTGCCGGAACTAAGGGCTTCAAGCATAAACCAGAGCCCAAATTGCCACATAACGTTGCCACTGACGTTAATGATAAACTCATGATGCATTATTGTCGTTGGTGGTCTACAACTCATCTTTTTGGCCAAAAGAATACGGACTCTAACTAAAGCCAAAAAAGGGCATGATAGTACGCTATGCTGCTTTCTTTTGGCTTTATTTAAGACCTGCATTCTTTCGGTTGAAGAGGAACACTCTAGATCATGATCGTCAGTAATACATTATCACTTGATCATCATTGCTAGCATTAATGATCTCGGGTAATTTGGCTTCTGATTTATGCTTGAAATCCTTCTTTTCATCAACAACTGTTTGCCTACACCTTTCTTTGGCGCATAAAATGTCTGCGATGAGGTTGACTGCATATGTATAATTTGCGCTGCAGTCAATCAAATTTAAAAATGTTGTACCTAAATTTACTTCCAATTTCAACCATTAAAAGGTAAAAAAAAAAATCCAGTTTCAGATTCAGCCATTCTACATCAATAAGTCGGTTGGCATGCACTTAAGTTGGTTGGCATGCTTTAAGTGCTTAAAGTTCAAGAATAAAATATTTCTTTAACCTGTAATTAAATGAAAATTTGAACTTAAAAACATTTTAGCCTGAAAAACAAAACAATATTGCAGACCGTAATGTTAGATTAAAAAAATTAGATTATTGGGATACATCAAAGCATATGCAAGGCTAGGTTAGGTTTTGTTTTCCTTGATTTTGATTATGTTTTATCAAGATAAGATTTGATCAAATAAGTTTGTCACATCGAGTACATTATTATATATATTTTCCCAGGTGATTAAATATATCCGAAAGTAAGCTTCTAATTGTCGATAAATGTGTGGTAGATTGAAAATGGGTACTTACTAAAGTCATAAATCTCATGCTGCACGTTACATGGCTCATAGAAAGGTATGCAGCAACAGGTTTTGCTAGAACTAAGGGCTTCAAGCATAAACCAGAACCCAAATTGCCACATAACGTTGCCACTGACATTAATGATAAACTCATGATGCATTATTGTCGTTGGTGGTCTACAGCTCATCTTTTTGGCCAAAAGAATACGGACTCTAACTAAAGCCAAAAAAGGGCATGATAGTACGCTATGCTGCTTTCTTTTGGCTTTATTTAAGACCTGCATTCTTTCGGTTGAAGAGGAACACTCTAGATCATGATCGTCAGTAATACATTATCACTTGATCATCATTGCTAGCATTAATGATCTCGGGTAATTTGGCTTCTGATTTATGCTTGAAATCCTTCTTTTCATCAACAAATGTTTGCCTACGCCTTTCTTTGGCGCATAAAATGTTTGCGATGAGGTTGGCTGCATATGTATAATTTGCCGCGCAGTCAATCAAATTTTAAAATGTTGTACCTAAATTTTCTTCCAATTTCAACCATTAAAAGGTAAAAAAAAAAAAAAAAAACCCAGTTTCAGATTCAGCCATTCTACATCAATAAGTCGGTTGGCATGCACTTAAGTTGGTTGGCATGCTTTAGGTGCTTAAAGTTCAAGAATAAAATATTTCTTTAACCTGTAATTAAATGAAAATTTGAACTTAAAAACATTTTAGCCTGAAAAACAAAACAATATTGCAGACCGTAATGTTAGATTAAAAAAATTAGATTATTGGGATACATCAAAGCATATGCAAGGCTAGGTTAGGTTTTGTTTTCCTTGATTTTGATTATGTTTTATCAAGATAAGATTTGATCAAATAAGTTTGTCACATCGAGTACATTATTATATATATTTTCCCAGGTGATTAAATATATCCGAAAGTAAGCTTCTAATTGTCGATAAATGTGTGGTAGATTGAAAATGGGTACTTACTAAAGTCATAAATCTCATGCTGCATGTTACATGGCTCATAGAAAGGTATGCAGCAACAGGTTTTGCCGGAACTAAGGGCTTCAAGCATAAACCAGAGCCCAAATTGCCACATAACGTTGCCACTGACGTTAATGATAAACTCATGATGCATTATTGTCGTTGGTGGTCTACAACTCATCTTTTTGGCCAAAAGAATACGGACTCTAACTAAAGCCAAAAAAGGGCATGATAGTACGCTATGCTGCTTTCTTTTGGCTTTATTTAAGACCTGCATTCTTTCGGTTGAAGAGGAACACTCTAGATCATGATCGTCAGTAATACATTATCACTTGATCATCATTGCTAGCATTAATGATCTCGGGTAATTTGGCTTCTGATTTATGCTTGAAATCCTTCTTTTCATCAACAACTGTTTGCCTACACCTTTCTTTGGCGCATAAAATGTCTGCGATGAGGTCGACTGCATATGTATAATTTGCGCCGCAGTCAATCAAATTTAAAAATGTTGTACCTAAATTTACTTCCAATTTCAACCATTAAAAGGTAAAAAAAAAAATCCAGTTTCAGATTCAGCCATTCTACATCAATAAGTCGGTTGGCATGCACTTAAGTTGGTTGGCATGCTTTAGGTGCTTAAAGTTCAAGAATAAAATATTTCTTTAACCTGTAATTAAATGAAAATTTGAACTTAAAAACATTTTAGCCTGAAAAACAAAACAATATTGCAGACCGTAATGCTAGGTTAAAAAAATTAGATTATTGGGGTACATAAAAGCATATGCAAGGCTAGGTTGGGTTTTGTTTTCCTTGATTTTCATTATGTTTTATCAAGATAAGATTTGATCAAATAAGTTTGTCACATCGAGTACATTATTGTATATATTTTCCCAGGTGATTAATTATATCCGAAAGTAAGCTTCTAATTGTCGATAAATGTGTGGTAGATTGAAAATGGGTACTTACTAAAGTCATAAATCCTAGAAGAAGCGCAGGGGAGGAATATCTGGACTATGCAGCAAAAGTAACATTTGTTAGTCATTTGTTGTTCTATCTCAGATACATTAATAAAAAATTAATGCAAAATTGCATTGTCTGTTTTTTTTTATTGCAAATCATTACAACCTTCAGCGTGGTGGATAACATCAAAGAGCAGCTCTGTTCTCAACATGGAAAAACTTCCAGGTAAACTAGAATCGGCCAATCTGGTTTTGCTTCTTTGGTCTGATATTGAATGTTTTTCAAAGACCTTGAAAACAATGTGCCAGGTTTTCATGCAGGAAAGAAGATACACATATCAAAGAACTGTTTGAAAATATTGGAAAGTTAAGAGTAAAGTTTGGTTCAATTGAAAGGCCGAATCTTGAAAAGCTAAGGGTAAAGTTTGCTTTAGTCTAAACATTGATAGCTTCTTCTTAGGATTATCATGAATTTATGCCGACCTTGAGTTGGTTATGATGATTTTGAATAGGCTCAATGGTGCAGTGGAACTGATTCAATGGACGTCATTATGTCCAGGATACAACAGAGAGAGGACACCATGACAAACCCCGGCCCCACGGCGAAGAAGGGAAACGTGTTTGTTTTAGAGAGTGAACTGCAAAAAGCGATTAAGTAGGGAGCAAACTGCAGAAAGTGATTAAGGCTTCACAATGAGGCTTAGAATACATGTTTGATTTCATATGATCTATGAAAATGAGCTTCTTGCTGTTTGAGTTTTTTGTTATTAGGTGTTTATTGTAAACATTTTACATTTTCATGTTTATTGACTGTTTCTTGATTTGGTTCTTCGTACATAGTGTAAATGCTACAAAATATTGTGTTAATTATCTAATACAAAGTGTGTTGCTAAATGTAGTATAACTGCTTATTGCATCATTTTTGTAACCAAGATTCAATGTTAAAACGACACTCTTGCATTTAAAAGATGAACACTTTGAACAGTAATTCATAAATGTTTTTTGTCTTTTCTGTTTTTTTTTTGTCACACGCGTCCTCTTCGGTAACACGCGTCCTCTTCATTTGGCAGCCACCACACCATTCTCTCCTATAATCCTCTTTACAGACCCCATATTTCACGACTAAAGGCGCCTTTACAACAGACCCCTTCTCCGCAACGTGGGGAATGCACACTAGTGTATATTATGTATGGATAGTTGTACATAGGTGTGAGTTTTTTAGTTATGTGGAACAGTGGTTATTTTATGCATTTTACATAAACAATTTCATAGTATCAATTTCTTAATTTAGATTGTTTAGTTTGTCTCTTTAATTCAACTAGATCACTTGACATACAAAGGTTTTATTATTGTTTTCTTTTTTAACTTTAATTTTTCTTTATCATATTGTTATGATAACTAATTCTATTTATAATTTGTCGTAATAATTACTTTAAACATATTTTGTTTTTGCTATATCTTTTTTGAACACGTCAAATATATATTTTATTCTTTATCACGAGGAACCAGAACGATATCGTTTGAACATATGTACTGATACGGTATTTCTTTTGAAGATTCTCATGATGTCGCAGTCATTTTGAAGATTTTTATGATGTAACAGTATAAAGTTCGTTGAAGAAGTTGTAATGGCAATAGAGTAATTTTTTGGTACCGTATGTTACAGCGAATAACGGCATGGAAACAGGTACCGTGACGAGCTGAATTGACACCAAACGAACAACATCGGTACCGTTAATATATTGAGCCGATGTGATACCAACCGAAAACCGCTGCGAAGCGCGTGTAATCCCCTAGTTGTATAATCATTTTATTTCAAACTTTTTGACTTTTTGTTGTCATACACAAATATATAAACCACGAAAATGGTACAAAATAGGAACCCTCCGACTCCATCGCTCATAAATTTAGAGCCAAAAAAAGTTTGCTCTTGGGGTTTGGGTAATCGTAAATATAGAATTGTTGATCGTAGAAAGCAGGGAGATATAGAAACAGATAGATACATACATAAAATATAATCAAAGAAGACAAAGAGATATAGAGGAAAGGAGGGAGAGAGAGGATTTGTTCATCCATAAACTCCCCTCCTCTTCTATATTTCTTCATCTGCATTGCATTGCATTGCAATTTGCATGGCATTGCATTTCATGTAAATGGGTTGTCGTGAATATTAATCATAGCCATGATCAACCATTCTCCTAATCTTTCTCCTCCTAACACCAAGAGGCTTTATCAAGTTTGGAAAGGTCGTAATGTGAGTTCATTTAATCGTTTTCTCCGTTTTATTATTAATTTTTTTTAAAGTCAAACAAAGCCCGACGACCCAGGTACATGCATAGGCAAAAGGTCACACACGCTCACGATGCCCCGTTACCGATTCCGAGGAAAACTAACTGTCCGAAAGCCCATGGTAGTTAAACCCCTAGATTGCTTATGACATTTTGTCAGGAACGCGAGTACGAGACTCCAACCGTTGACCTCCCTTAGATAAAGTTGCCAATTGTTATCATGCAATTTTGTAATTATGTTCATATTTTGTATTTATAGCTTAAATCACCACTTGTTTTGATGGCATATGCTTCCCAACATGTTAAGTCTTTGGTGTGGGATTTTGACTTTTAAAGTCAATATTTAGATGAATGTTATTGGGGATGATTATGATAGGAACAAAAAGGTTGCAAAATGTGGGTATAATAATGGATTATTGTAGTCACTATATTGTGTTCAGCATCATATGTGTGAAAAGTATGGATTATCTGCAACATATTGGTCAATGGAAAAGGTCAATGTTTGACTTTAAAAGAATGGGATAATCATGGAAATGCTTTAATATTTGCTTGCACTATACAGACAGTAATGTGGACATTTGATAAATCTCAAATATTTATCATATTTTTATCTCTTTTCTGTGTGAGAGTTATGGTTTTTCTATATGTCTTAAGAAAGTCAGCATTTGACTTTTATAAGTCAAAATAGACATAGATGTATCTTGAGGAACAATTCTTTAAGAATGTCAACATTGACTTGTGTAATAAGTCAAAGTAGACATGAACATATTGTTAGTAAGAATTACATATAATGCAATTTGTGGATTTGTCCAAATCTCAAATACCATTCCAATCATTTTGGTGAATGGTATGAACCGCTTAATCGCTAAGTTGTTGATTGTTATGTTTGGTTTTGGTTACAGAAATTTTGTTGTGGCGGTAGATTGATCTTTGGTCCTGACGCCGGCTCAATATTTTTATCCACATTCCTTATTGGAGCGCCAGCAATAACCTTTGGCATCAAATATCTACTCGAAATAGAGAAAGATGGAAGCGCCTTCGCGTACGCAGTACTTTCTTTAGAAATCGTCCTCACCCTTTTGGTACGTTAACCATCATTTCTTATTTTCTCGTAGAGGTGGCGCAAATGGGTTAAAAGGGCTGGTCGAACATTCCTCTTATGAATATATCATAAATCAAATCGACTAAGTAAATGAGTCAAAATTATCACATAATCTGTTGCTTTAAATAACATGACCGGCCTTTATATAAGCAGGTTCTAACTTTTCTGTTCATGACGTCCGCAAGAAATCCTGGAATAATTCGTAGGAACAAACGGCAGCCAGAATCCGAGGACTCTTTCATTCTTGGGTCACAATCATCGGATTGGTTAGATGGTTCGTCCATGAGCCTGAGATTACCAAGAGTGAAAGATATGATGGTTAATGGGCACTCAATAATAGTAAAATACTGTGAAACTTGCATGCTGTACCGCCCTCCACGTGCTTCTCATTGCTCGGTTTGTAATAACTGTGTGCAACGGTTTGATCACCATTGCCCATGGGTCGGACAATGTATCGGAGTTGTAAGTCTCCTGACCATGTTTTTCCATCCATCATCCATGCATATACATAACTACATATTTTGAAATAGCTACATGTTTTTTTTTTTTTTTAAATAAAGGAATCAATTACACAAAGATGGTTTTGTGGTATGTCTATTGTAGTTTTGGTCCCAACTATTCGGAAAGCGTCAGTCGTGTTTAAGTATAGCGCGACGACTTCAATCTTATGATGTTCAATTTGTGGTGATGTAGGTCGGTGGCATCCTAGAGGATTTACGTGCTTTATCTGGACCATTAAAAAATGTGCCACTTAGGCTTTAACGAATTAAATAATTTAAACTAAATTTTATGTATGACAATCAAAGTTATAGCAATAAACATAGCAATTAGCAAAATCATAGTATTAGATACGAGTGAAATTATATACCGATCAAAGTTGGGCCCAATTTTAAGTGTTAAATAGGTTTTTTTTTTATTTATAAACACACACACATATACATACATTTTATAGAAAAAAAAAACATGCCCCCTAAAATTACGGACCCTAGCCCGGTGGCCTCCTTGGCCACCATAAGGATCAACCATGACGAAGGTGGCTGGTGGCTCCTGGAATTCTCAACACAAAACAAGGTGGCCAGCAACCCATGCTTCATTGGGATAAATGGTGATGAATGGAAGACAATCATCGCGTTTTAGCCGTAGGTGTTGGTGGCAATTGGTGCAACTGTGTGGTAATAGGTGCAACTGTGGTGGTGGTGTCTGAGTTTCAGTCATCGACGATAGACCGGATTCACACAGAAAAATATGGGTAAAGTAGGCTTTTCAATCTTTTGGTATTAGTTTTTATTTTGCATTTTATAATGTAGAGGGTAAAATCTTAATTGGACAAGAAACTAAGAGAAAGGTTAATGTCATTTAGTGTCAAGAACACCTAATGTGCTTCCATTGACTGAACATTGAGGACTAAACTCACACTTTACAAAAAGTTGGCACCAAAACCATAATATGGACATACCACTCCTCTTCATGTAGTTAGTTCTAAAAAAAGGTTAAATGACCGTTTTGGTTAAACCGCCGATATTAAGTTTAAAGTGTTTGGTCAGTTTAACGCCACAAAAACCGAACTGTATAAATTTCAAAACACATGATTTTCTTGGGTTCATATGGCCCGATTAATTTCAACTATTTACGAGAACACCCCTAAATACAACACAAATTGATACATTTGCTTGTAAATGAGTTAAAACTTACACAATTATGTTAGTTGTAACCATGGCTACTGCATTTGCAGCGTAACTATCGATTTTTCATCCTGTTTATTACATCTTCAACCGTCCTGTGTGTATACGTCTTCTTGTTTTCATTGTTCGATATTATTAACCAAAACGGGAGTCTTAGGGATAATTTATCAAAAGACGTGGTTTCGGTTATGCTTGCGACATACTGCTTCATTAGTGTTTGGTTTGTTGGCGGGCTTAGCGTTTTCCATTTTTATCTCATTTCTACAAACCAGGTTACAATATTCTTACACTTGTACAATAAAGGTAGCAAATCGCTACTTTGTCCTAAAATTTTTATTACCGTGTCGTGTTTTGCAGACAACGTATGAAAACTTCAAGTATCGATACGAAAAGAAGAAGAATCCATTCAATGAAGGGTTTATCAAGAACTTTAAGGATGTATTATGTTCTAAATCGCCACCGGCTATTGATTTTCGAGAGTGGGTGGTAGTTGAAGACAATGATGTTTCGACTGTTGGGTCCTTCACACAACGGTTTTTTTGCATCTATGCGTACTTCAATAGGAAAGTTAGATAGGGATTCAAGCATCTTCCAACAAAAGGATGGTACATTGTCAACCAGTAAGACTTTCAACAATACTGATAAAGATTTTACAAAGCAACAACAAATCCAAAAACATGCCACAAGAACATAGTCCATGATTTCTAGTTAATCGACGAGATTTAGGTTTCTATAACGATAGAAGAATCCTATGAAACAAATGTACCTGAACAAGATTTGAATAGAAAGACGAGTGATGTTGCTTTTATGGATAAAATTGTTTACTAACTTTGTTTAGGCACAAGTGGCAATGTTTCTTTTTCTAGATCAATAAATTTCATGTCGTATCTATGATTGTTTGTTTGCAATGCTTGGGGAATTCTACTAGTTATATTATTATGCGGGTAAATGGTAAAATCGTCTATGTAGTTTGGTGAAAAGTGTCACTTACGTACAAACTTTTGATTTTTTGTCATAATCGTATCATGGTTTCACTTTTTTTTTGTCTAAACCATCCCTGGCACTAACTCCATCTAGTTAGTCTAGTTAAGCGGAAGGCATTTTCGTCCATTCACCTTTTAAAGAAATAAAAATAATATTTTAAAATTTAAGTGGGTCCCACCCACCCCCACCCCTACCACACCCATTTCATCTTCTCCACCTTTTACCACCACCCATCTCCACCCACCGCCTCCTCCTTCGACCTGCACATCTGACCCAACACAGGAATCACAACCACCTCCTTCTTCGACCTGCAGATCTGACCACCACCAACTTCATACGATCACCCGCACATCTGAACCCGTCTTCCTCCCTTGAACCTCACCTTCTTCTTCTTCCTCTGAACCCACCGTCTTCCTCCCTAAACCTCACCTTCTTCCTCCCGTGAACCCACCGTCTTCCTCCCGAGCGCAGCCAACCGTCTCCCCCTCACTACCCTCACCTCCACCCTCACCGACCGAGAGAGAGAGAGAGAGAGAGAGAGAGAGAGAGAGAGAGAGAGAGAGAGAGAGAGAGAGTATGTTGTGATATGGTGGTGGATGTGTGTGTGTGTTGAAGGTAACGCCGCCGAGCACCACCGCCTGTGGTGGTGAGAGAGAGAGAGGGGCATTCTGAAACAGAACGGTGGAACGGATGTGGTTAGGTGGTTGTGGGTGATCGGTGGTCCGGGGTGGGGGGTGACGAGTTGCAGGTTTCTTTAATTAAGTTGGTGGGTGGGGTGGGACCCACTTATTTTTAAATTTTAATTATATTTCTTTGATTCTTTTAATTTTTAATAATTGGGGAGGGACGATTTCAGCAAATAAAACTTTAAAAGCTGAATGGATGAAAATGCCCTCCAAGCACTAACTGGATGAAGTTAGTGCCAGAGACGATTTAGACTAATAATTGAAACCATGGTACGATTATGACAAAAAAATCAAAAGTTTGTACGTAAGTGACACTTTTCACCAAACCACATGGACGATTTTAGTAGTTTACCCTATTATGTGTTAAAACGATCATTTTATTTTTCAAATAAAACTTAATACATTTTTTTAATTTTAAAACCTACATAAAACCAGATTGTGTGGTGGAGGATGGAGATGGAAATGGAAATAGATGATGACGTGAGACCAACGTGGAGGATGTAAATTAACAGAAGTGACTTTACGATAACAACAAACCTTAACATAACGCCACACCAGTCCGCCATGAAAATGTGGTTTAATTGTTTAACTAAAGGACACAAAATCACTTTGGCATCTTCTTGAAAGGTAAATTCCCACTATCCAAATGAAGATATCATGGGCACAACCCGATTTCATCCGGGTACTCACTACCCGGACACGGGTAATGTCATGCCCTGTAGTACCCGTTTACGATAGAAGAGAGAATTGTGTAAAAGACAAAGTCCATACTTGAGGGTAGTGTTGCGTCATCCTAATCAAAATAAGCAAGCAAGACACCTTTAGAAATAATAATAATAATAATAATAATAATAATAATAATAATAATAATAATAATAATAATAATAATAATAATAATCTTCTGCAGAATAAGCAGACACCCTTCCCTGTGAATGCAACTTCACCAATCTTTCATACCCATTTTCCTCCTGTCAACATAATCACCACAATTCACTGAAACCACAAATGATTCACCAAATGCAAACCATTCTTGGACCAAAAGGGTTTAGAAACAGAGACCACAATCATTATAAAATGGCTGGTATAGTGCAGGTGGTTGTAACAGATACATTATTGTCATTCATGTGGGCTTGGGCAAGTGTTGTTATCAGGATAATTGTCCAAGATTTATTAGGGTTCAGCTCTAGTTATGCTGCTGAGTTGTTTAGGTGTTGTCTCTCTGTTGGCAACATGTTCTTGTTTGCTTATCTGGTTCAAGTTACCAATGGTGGTGCTTATAATCCAATTGTTGTTTTTACCTCTGCTATTAATGGAGATTTTCTCATGTTTCTCTTCAATCTTGGAAGAATCCCCTTTCAGGTAATTTGTTGCATTTTTTTTTTTAAATTGTTGCTTAATTTGTATATATTTTTTTGCTTTATTTATGAAATATTTGATGATATCTGAAGTGTAGTTATGCAATTAAGGTATAATTGACGTTTTTAGCAGGATAGGTTTTGCAATTTAAAAGAGGGTAGCGACGCAACTTGTTGCATGTCTACCTGTCATTCTCATGTGATATGTTATGGTTTCATATTAAGTAAAAAAAATGGAGTTAGAAACTAAAGTAAAAAAAAAAAAAAAAAAGTGACATTGTGTTCTTCAATTTTGAATTAGCTTGGATAACTTGTGAATCAACATTGTTTTCATATGCTATCTTTGAGGATTATTAATTGGAAATTTGACCATGTTGCTCCTTTTGAATGGCAGATGAACCTTAACATGACATTATTCGCAGCTCGCCATGAACACAACACGTTTAACCTAGATTGTTTTTTTTTTTTTTTTTTTTTTTTTTTTTTTTGCATATTAATACTCAAGATTACAAATTTACAAGTAAAAATACAAAGTTGTATAAAACAAGTATGTATAAACGATAAAACTCGATGTTGATTTTAGCTTTAAACTTTGGCATAAATAACTAATATGTACAAGTTATGACAAAAAAGCACATCTTTTTAAAGTTAAATAGGTCAATTTGGACCCGACCCGTTTAGCTAAACATGTTCACAGGTTTGGCTTGAAACCGACCCGAAGTTGTTTAAACCAAAACCCGCGAATTTCGTGTTAGGTTCATGTCGTGTTAGAAATTCATTTTCCTAGTATAATAGTTCATTGCCTAAAAGGTCTCCCAATATGGATTATATATGCAGATTCTGTTAGTGACTTATTGTCTCATGTCTTGTATTTGAAAAACCATCTAATTTGTTCGGTTTCTTTGGTTCTTTTCTTTAGCATGCAATATCAGTTAATTAGATGCCAACATACATACATACATAAAGAAATACACATGCCCTCACTTATGTCTGATTTATCAGGTGTTCGGATCGATCATAGGTGTGAGGCTTATTCTTAAGACATTTCCTGAATTATGGAATGGGCCAGAGCTGGTCATTAACCTCCATCAAGGTGCACTAACAGAATGTTTATTGACATTCATGTATGTATTGATCACACTTGGTCTTGCTAGAAACATGCATCGCAGTTTCTTCATGAAAACTTGGATTAGTAGTGTCTTAAAACTCTCTCTTCATATCCTTGGATCAGATTTAACTGGCGGATGCATGAATCCAGCTGCTGTAAGTATCCCCTTACACTTTAAATTTACTTCTTTTCTCCGTTTGATTGCGCATATAGTTAATGATAAACTCAAAATCGAGGTAAGTTGACTTGCACAAAGAAATACTAGAGGCGAAAAATTAGACACTTTTAAGTGGAAAGGAGTCATTCCGGGTTGTATGATATTGAGAAACGGGTCAAACTAGTGAGAAATTTAAAGAAAATCGGTTAGCTAAATAGTAAAAACCAAGCATGTCGTAATTACCTGATATGTATTCAAGTGCCTGCAGTATACTAAATCGTTTTCTTTTTAAAAACCCAGGTTATTATTTTAATGTAGTTTTTGTAACCATATTTCATATGTAAACTATTTACATATGAAACGAACATATACCAGCAGCAGGTCAAACGGAAATTACCCTTTTTGACCCGTTACAGAACCAAGAAAACGACTTGATTAGTTTACCTTTCTTGGATGTTACATCATTGCATATTGACGCTTACTATATTTTACAAATGTAGGTTGTTGGGTGGGCGTATGCTCTAGGCGTTCATATAACAAAGGAGCATATAATCGTTTACTGGCTTGCCCCCATGGAGGCGTGTCTATTGGCGGTATGGACATTTAGGTTGTTTGTAAGCCGTTCAAAGCCCAAGAAACAGAAGACTTACTGAAGCTGACAGTTTACTTTCCGAACTGTACAATAATATAGCTTTCTTTTCTTCCAGTTGTGTTCCTTTTAGAGATACTTTTACTTAGTCAAGAATGTATGTTTTAGTATTCTAATGGGATGTATATTTTAGTTAGGCGATTCATTGTACAAAAAGTTTAGATACTTTGACTTTTCATAGTCAAACAAGTTTTTTTAGAGTATTCATACATGATGTATATGTACTTTGATTAGAGGGAAAAGATGTGATGCAGAAGGTGCTCCAAATGCAATTATGAATTATGTATCAAGTAAACAAACCAAATTTTCACACTTCTTTCGCGGGTGCAAAGAAATAATGACAAGTCTATCGGTGGTGACGCAAGAATGCAAGATTTGGTTTCTTCTCTTGAAGCCGCTATTTGAAAATGCTCGATGAACTAGTATCACTCGAGCGTTGGATACGTAAATAACATATGAAGAACGAGTATCATATATTCATATAAATAAAACAACACACAAAAACAACACTAGACATCACGCCCCTGACTCTATTAGTAACTTTAGTGCTAACTTTAAATTTGTAAAAATTAATGAAAAAACATTATTCTTTGGCCAATTCATAGCAGCATCTGAGCCTAAAAAACTTGAAGAAAACTCTATAGCTGTTGCTGGCCTTGATGTTTATTCCATTTTGTACAGAAAACATCATTTACTTGTTTCTTCTGTCATTTAATTCCTTTGAATGACTGCGAATCAGCGCTCCTTTACGAATAACAGAAGTTAGAACCTTTTCTTTACGAATTATGTACTCTACAATATGGCAACATCTACACATGATCAGAAAGCAAAAATTAAAATTAAAACAACAGGGAAAGCAATCTGAGGCACAGATAAAAAGGAGCGGAAACAAGACAAGAACTCGCGTTACCATAAAATAGTGTGTTCATTCACCACCCGAGTTCTGTATATTATTGGAAGTATAGCACACTGTTATTCTTTTTCCTTGACTGCTTTTGTCTTCTGTATAGATTCCATTGCTTCTTCGAATGATTTCTGCAGATGAATATAAAGGATTGTCAATGTCACTCCAAACCAGTAAGACTGTCCGCTATGATCAGTAAACTAAGTTTCTTGAAACATGGTTACAAAGGACAAGAAACATACCCCCGAATTATGCGTCTTCCAGATTTTATCTCTACCTATCTCAACCATTGCTAGACCGCTCAATATAGCCCTGCAGAAAGTTTTTCCATCAGATCAGATGAACAAGTTTTCGCATACCAAATTATCACTCAACTTTAAAACAATATCATTATCAACCATACTTAAACAATTGGGCATGTCAATTCACCTGTTCGGCTGTTCCCGACCCAACCTGTACAAACCCATTACCCGGAAATCAATTGTTAATAAGGCCGGTATAGTTTAAAAGAACGGAAACGAGCCTCGAGGCGAACCAAGGCGTAAGCCTGAGGCGGAATTTTAAAAAATATATGTAAACTATGTATCTTATAAAAAATAAAATACTAACTAATTTATCCTCATATTCATCAAAAACATCAAAAATACACATTAAAAAGGCATGGAAAGTTTGAAATTGGCACACAAAGTCATAAAAAACAAACATCCAAACCCCCTGAGGCGCAGATTTCCTTAGCGCCTCAGCCCTATGAGGCACACATACCAAATAACCCTCTGAGGTGCCGCCTTAGACTTGTTTTCATACTGAATCGTCTTAAGGCGCGCCTCGAGGCGCACACCTCAGCCCATTTTTTAAACCATGCCGGTATCAATTAGACCTTTAAACGTTAAAGAAAAAAACAAATATCTGATCACCTAACAAACAGAACCAACGAACCTGATTATGATATTATCGGACACAATATCATAAACAAATAATAATAATAATAATAATAATAATAATAATAATAATAATAATAATAATAATAATAATAATAATAATAATAATAATAATAATAATAAATAACCTGGCCTGAACTACCCAAAACCTTAACAATAAACCCAATCAACAGCTCACAATCCAAAAATTTACCGACTTTGCGGCAAAACTAATCAGATTCAGATAGGCAAGCAAGACATCTTACAAACAATCCAAACTTTTAAATCAATACATCATCTTGATCCTTAAAGACATATAATAATATCTTCCCAATTCCATATCCAACAGGATCATAACCTTAAATCTCACTAATTGGCAAAATTCATATCAAATTTTCAACAAAAACAAATCATACCCAGCAAAAGCAACATGAAGAAGAAACGCCCGACTATTTATATACCCAAGAGCCATCTCCATCTTAGAAACAGATGCCTTCCTATTCCTACTATAATAATAATCATAACCCCTCTTTCTATCATCACGTGTATACCCATATCCATAATTCCCATACCCAGACCCTGACCGTATCCACCACCGCCCGTATTGGTTTGACTAGACCGAATATTATAATCAGCACGCTTTCGATCATCGACTAAACATTCGTAAGCTTCGGATGCTTGTTTGAATCGGACGGTGGCACTGTCTTTGATGGATTTAGGAGAGGTGGAGTGTTTGTCTGGGTGGAATTTTTTGGCGATGTTTCTGAATGCTTCTTTGATCTCGTCTTTTGTTGCGTTACGGGTTAGACCCAGAACCTTGTAATAATCCATTGTCGTTGGATTGAAGGGTTGATGTTTGACATATTATTATTTCTCCTATTATTATATTGTAAGGTTTATGAGATTCGTTGGGTGGTCGGGAACAAGATGTCGTGGCTTGGGGATAGCCATGTTAGTTTATGTTTAGGTTAGTTATGTAGAACGAATAGTAGGATTGCTCAAGAACACTGGTGAAGCTTGACCCGAAGGTTCGGGGGGTCGGAAGTCGCCGGAGGGTCGGAAGTCACTAGTTTTGGGGGGTCGAAACCCTATATTTCCAAAATTTTCTATACGAATACTATATAGTCGGAACTTCTGCACGAAAATTCGGGGGGGTCGGCCGCCCCGCCGACCCCAATAAAGCTTCGCCGGTGCTCAAGGATATTGATTATGTGTAAAAACTATGAAAACGAACTCGGTAAATCATAGACGTTACTGTATCCGCGTTCGTTTATAGCCTACGAAACAAAAGACATACCATGTTTCCAATGAATTTTACACCGGCATGTCAAGAAAATTATATAAACAGATACAATACTAGTACCGATGTTATACATATGTTGGAAATTTAGTAAAAATGTTATTTTCACAAATTATAGGAAAATGAGTTTTTCTTAACTTTAAAATGATATATATATTTGAAACAGAGATTTAATAATATATTTCTTTGTGGGTTTATGTTCTATGTTGTGAGAGCTTCGCAACGAACCAAACCACGTCCAAAACGGAGCTAAAATGAATGAGATAACAATGCTCAAAGATTGGTGATTGAAACACTTGATGCTAAAATGAAACAAAGTGGAACTTGTCCCACATAGGAAGAGTGATGATAAAATGAGTGGTATATAAGGAGGAACACTCCTTTCTTATTGTTTCATAGGAGCTCATATTGTGGAACTCGCAAAGGGTGCAATGTGGCGCACTTTGCACTTCGCACACTCCCATCATCGCGAGCCGCTTGAGAGCCTCGGCGCAGACGCGGGGTTGTTGTCTGTTCGAGCAGTTTCATCTGAAACTTTAAAAACTTAATAAATAAATGCCATTAAAGACGTTCAATGACATTTATTTTTCGTTTTTAATGATTTCCAAAACTGACATGATTGAAGACTAGTATATAAACCAAGGAGGGCCTTGGTAGAAGACACACCTTGATACACACTGTTCTGAATCAATAACACTTCTCCTCTCTGGCAATTTTGTTCTTGAGATCTTTCTGTTTTCAGGTACACTTCGGGTCAGAGCCAACTCTGGCAGCACTCTTGCTGTTCCGGCTGTTGTACCTCGGGAAACAAAACGAGTTCTTGTTAATAGACTCGGAATTTGTTTTAAGGGCCACGTGTTCAACACGATCCTCAGCTTTTGTTTATTTTCTGCTTCTACTCCATTCTTTTATTTGTTTCTTTCAGTTGTAATTGTATTGTAATTTCTGCTTTCATATTTCTCTGTAATTGTAATTTAAGTTTGTTTTATTTAATTTTACACGAGCGGTTCCTACAACATATGATATCAGTTTGGTTCGTCAAGTAAGAAAAAAATTAATGATATTTGACATGTTTGAATTAAACTTTTATTGAATCATATTGACGACTCTTTATACAAAGAAAAAACTAAACCGCAGGGTAAATTTGATGAGATGTATGTTTTGTGTTTTGATAACTTGTATGTCGTATCGTGCAGCCTGCCTCTCTAAAATCTCAGAAGAAAAAAGGTGCGGCAAAGGCTATATAGTGTGATCATGGGGTGAAGGGGGGCATAGAGCGACATATGACGGCAACGTCAACAGATGATGATTTCCTCTCCAAGCTCTAAAAAACCATGGGTTGGTGAGGTGTGGAGGAGGTCACATCCCCTCCCATGCCCCATACCGTAAAATTGTTTGGGTAATTGTTTGAAAAAGACTTTTTGGGTTTGAATAAACGGAAAAATAGTTGGAAAAGGAGATAAGTTATAAGTTATGAATGTGTGACTTTTTGAAAAAAGAGATAAGGAGGTGAAAAATGAGATAAGTAAAAAGTTATAAGTTTATCCAAACATACCTTGTATAGTCTAACGCTCTGTTCCCGAGTTTACTTGAGTAGGGAAAAGAAATGAAAAGAACCGAAGAAAAGGAAAAGAAAGGATACATATCCTTTCCTTCCAAATCGGAAGGAAAACTAAACTAAAAGAATTTTGCTTAGTTTTCCTTCCATTTTTTTTGTTAAGTGTAACTCGGGAACACAACATATTATGTTTTTTTTTTCCTTTCTTAAATGAAGTTCGGGAGTCGGGAACACAATCACATTTTTCTTTCCTTTCCTTTCCTATCATTTCATTTCATTTCTCTTGTTAACTTAACTCGGGAACACAGCGTAAAGGTGGTGGGACACTCGCAAACCACATCGGCAAGCACCAGTGCTTGGCATGCGGCAATATGGTGTGGCAAGGAGTTTCAAACCTTTGCCTGATATGCCAACAGAAAGAGTGGGTCTCTCCTAGGGGTGTAAACGAGCCGAGTCGAGCCGAGCCAGGCTAAGCTCGAGCTCGACTCGAACACAAATCGAGCCAGCTCGGCTCGGCTCGTTTTTTGGTCGAGCTGAAAAGCCGAGCTCGAGCTCGGCTCGTAAATGTTCGAGCCGAGCTGGCTCGAGCCAGCTCGTTATTTTTTTTTAATATTTATAAAATACAAAACAAAAAAATAAAAATAAAATTATGTATATTTTTTTTATTTTTCTAATATTTTAATGAATGAAAGGCATACTAAAAGTATTATTTGTGTTTTTGTTCTATTATTTTTCATATTTTATTGATTAATTCAAAGTATTATTAAGTATATAAAAGATGTTTATCGAGCCGGGAACCGAGCCACCGAGCCGAGCCACGAGCCAAGACCCCTAGCTCGAGCTCGGCTCGATTACAAATTGAGCCATCTCGGCTCGGCAACAAAACGAGCTTTTTGGAGTCGAGCTTTTTTCGAGCATTTTTCAAACGAGTTTTGAGCGAGTTGCGAGCCGCGAGCATTTTGTACACCCCTAGTCTCTCCTCAAAATCCAACCAATCACAATTTTTTTTAACCATTTATATTTTAGATTTAATTTAAAAATTAGTTGTGGATTAGTCACCCTAATCCCTTACCTACCTACCTACCACAGCACCAACCTCCTCTGATAGGTTAGGTTCCATTTCCATACTTTTTAAGCCATATTTTATTATTAACAGATCCGCATCCTTTTTCTTCCTCATTTTGTTTTTTTTCTTCTTCCGATAAGTTCAAGGTAAACCTTTTTTTTTATTTTTTTTTTTGTATCGTTTCAACTTTTATATATTGTTGTTAAGTGAATTATGTTGAATTAGCATTTAATCTACAATCATGCTTTCGATCAACTCTGTCGGATCCCTCCATTCTTCTTTCTATATGTATATTTAATATAGATATATCAATTCGTGTTTCAATTTATAAAATTAGAATTTAAAACTACTTCAAAACTTGATTCACTGAATAATTATATCAGTGAATAGTTATTATATCAGTTCAGATGTGAAATTGTTTCTAAAATTGCGGTCAAAATATAATCATTCAACATCATACGCACTTATTCGGTTTATTATACAATACAATTAGACTATAAGCAACTTCATCTCATAATTCCTAGTTATGTTAGTCCGAATGCCCGTGGTTACTTATTTTTGCAAAGTTTAGCGCTCGCTATAGCGAATGGCGTGAGCTGACCGCTATAAGGTGTTTAGCGCATACAGAGCGATGAAACAGCGATCAGATACATTTTTTCTTTTATTTTTTTAATAAATACAAGTATATTTTGATCAAATAATCGTATTTTAGGTGTTTTTGTTACAGGATTGACATAAGAAGCGTATATTCTTCCGTATTTTTTTTTTTTTCGAATGAGTATTTTATAAAAATTTCTCATTCAATCCAGGACAACGAAAAATTACATCAAGATAACGGGTAGGCGGGCAACAAGCTGCCCCGCCACCCCTTTCCGTATTTATCTGAACTTTTACAAAATAGACATAAAATATTTTTAAAATTTTTCTTCTAGTATATCGCTATCTACTAAATAGCGCCTGCTATTTCATCGCTATCGCTACATTGCGTATCAGTAGCTTGTAGCTATTTACCGCTGTTCGCTATCAATAACTATGTGTTTCGGCTTATAGCTACAGTAGATCCTTTTATTCATTGTTGTCATGTGATGGCAATTATTATTGAATTTTTCTATCTCCAGTTAGTTTAGATACGGTTCTGGACAAAAAGTAGCATATAGAAAAACGCTTTTTTTTATCATACCAATATGATTATGGTTTTTGGCAAGTAGCTTCCAGACGCAATATATAAGAAAAACAATCTAATTCTTTACTTCTGCAGCAATGGACTTTTTGGAAGCGAAGGAGATCCAGGTCGGCCTTGCTGTTGCCGTTGTTGCTGTGGTTGCCACTGCCGCCTACTTTTATTCCTCGAAGAAAACCAAAGGTTTGTCATAAGACGCCTTCAACAAGTTTTTCCTCAATCAAACTTTTTTATTATTCCATTTTAAATAGCGTAGCTCATGAGACTTTTATATTCTGAATCTTAGTTTCTGTTGATTTTTTTAATTTCGTGAATCTGAATGAAAAAAAAATGCTGTCTTGTCAGTTGGGAGCATAGATCCTGAAAATTTTAAGGAATTCAAGCTTGTGAAGCGCACGCAACTTAGCCATAATGTGGCCAAGTTCAGATTTGCACTTCCTGCACCGACTTCAGTGTTGGGCCTTCCTATTGGACAGCATATAATTTGCAGGTATATTTTGTTTTGCTTTGCGCCTTTGCTTTGCGTTTTCTTAACCGATAAATCTATATCAATCCTCTGCACACTTTCACGGTTTCACCTCACATGTATTACATGTAAATTTTATACCTCATACTTGATTTGAATTCTAAGATCGTAGGGAAATCATTCATTATCATACTCAGTAAATCCCACCAATAACAAAGCTAAGATAGGGTTTGAGGAGGGTAAGATGTAGACAAGTTATAATTTTTTGTGTTCTTTAGTGGAGAGTGTATTTAGGTTTTGCTATCTGCTTTCTACATGTACACCACTGAAAACATTAATGTGTGTTTTGTGTTTATCATTTACATTGCTTTCTACTTCAGGGGTAAAGACAGCCAAGGGGAAGAGGTTATTAAGCCATACACCCCAACCACCTTGGACACTGATGTGGGATATTTTGAGTTGGTTATCAAGGTACACATCAAATTTTAATTTGATTTGATTTATTCATGCTCAATTTGCTAGCATAAATGTATAACTTTGATGCTGTACATATATAAATAGATGTACCCACAAGGCCGGATGTCCCACCACTTCAGAGAGATGCGTGAAGGTGACTATTTGCCTGTAAGGGGACCTAAGGTACATTCACTTCTCAGACTGTGAGAGATTGTTAGCAGTAATGAATTATTTACACTTTGGGTAACCGGTATGATGTCCTTTACAAGTTATCTAGAAGCAGTTTGTAATCGTACTGAGCTACTGATTAAAATCTGTTATGGATAATTATAGTGAAATGCCCTTAGTTGTTTACTAGTTAATTGATATGAGCTCAGTGCTGTTCTTAAAACAAAGTTTAACTAAAAGTTGTACGATTCCAGGGGCGTTTCAAGTATCAACCGGGTCAGGTGAGAGCTTTTGGAATGCTTGCTGGGGGATCTGGAATCACTCCAATGTTTCAGGTATTTATTTATTTGTCAATCTTATGATGTAGAAACAAGCTGGTTGTATGCTTGGTTTAAAAAAACGTGAGGCGCTCCGAGGCGTTTTGGTTCGAAACGCCAAGGCGCGAGGCGAGAGCTTCACGTATGTGAGGCGCCCAAGGTAAAAAAGAGTAAAAAATATTTATACAAGCCAATACTACATATTCTACTTGTTAATCAATCCTAAACACAATAACTAATTATAAAACACACTTAAACCCTTCATTAAACATACATTGAAGCCGAAACACACTTAAAAATCTTTAAAAAAAATCCCTGATTTTGACTTTTGGCCCAAATAAACCTAATTTGGACTGAGGCGGCGCCTCACAGCGCCTCATGCCTCAGGCGCGCCTCAGGCCAGAAAAAGCGCTTTTCCTAGTGCGCTTTTTTAAACCAAGGTTGTATGTGAGGTAGCATCACATTATTTATTTATATATCTATTTATTTACTTTATGAGTTTTATCTAGGTTGCTAGAGCTATACTAGAAGACCCAAAAGACATGACCCAAGTGCATCTCATCTATGCCAATGTCACATACGATGACATCCTTCTTAAGGTAAATAATTACGTTTTTTGTACGTCTGCATGTAGATTATTATTTCCATGAATGCTGTATATAATATATAAATATAAATGTTTATTAATGTTATTGACTTGTTTAATTATTTTTAGGAAGAAATCGATGGACTTGCAACTAATTACCCTGATAGGTTCCATGTGTTCTATGTATTGAATCAGGTATTCAGATAAAACTGATAATTGTTTGCTATTTTATGTTCTTTTGTTTTCATTGGTTGTCTTCATTATACGCATACACACATGTGTGTATCAGTATATGTATATACAGTTATACATATATCTCTTTGCTACAATTTATTGTTTATACTTTTGCAGCCACCTGAGGAATGGACAGGTGGTGTTGGCTTTGTATCGAAAGAAATGATCCAAACCCATTGTCCTGCACCTGCATCCGATATTAAGGTATGGTTTAAACACGTTTTAAACTTATAGGAGTATTTTATAGGGAAGTTAAAAGAGGGTGTCTAGGAATGCATATTGAAATCAAACACCACTTCGATATAAATGAATAATATTATCGAACTTTCAGGTTTTAAGATGCGGGCCGCCACCAATGAACAAGGCTATGGCTGGTCATCTAGACGCTTTGGGATATTCAGCCGAGATGCAATTTCAGTTCTAAATATATCAAGATAACAGTTGACGCCACATGTTGTGCATCGCCGACATTTGGCTAGGATTATGGTGATAAATGTTGGTGGACAAGTTACAAACTCGTTTGTTAGACGACTTTAACCATATGGTTGTGTTTCCAAACAGTTTTGTTTGACAGATTTTGTAATACATTGCTGCAAAATAATAGCATCAAAAGTTTGATCACTTCATTATAGAATATGGTTTCAATATCACCAAAGATGATAAAGTGTGGTCACTGCCACCGGCAATTTGCAAGGTTTTTTTTTTTTTTTTTTTTTTTTTTTTTTTTTTTTTTTTTTTTTAACCATTGTAGGCACTTTAAACCCAAAAGCAAAACAAGTGATAGTTACTAACATATTAATGGGGAAAACGAACGGTTAAAAATGTATGATTGTAGCTTTTTTTTCCGGCTCGGTTATACGACTATTGGGCCTCTATTAACGCATTAGGCTATAACTAGTATCGATTTGGATTTAAACAAACTATATTGGTGGGTTATGGAGCTAAGGGTCTCTCTGAAAGCAGTCTTTCGGTCCTCAGGAATACGGGTAAGGTTGTTTACATCTCACACTTCTTAGACCCTACTAATAGCTTTGTTATGAGTGGGATTTAAACACTTTCCAAGAGAGATTATAAAGAAAAAAAAACTCTTTGTTTGGATTCAAAGTTTTGCAAAAGTATAAAGAAAAAAATAAGGATCTAGGAGAGGAATGTTTGTTAATTTTGATAGGTTAATATTGTATCTATAGGGGCGTCAATTAATTGGTTAAAGAAAATATAACTCGTTATCTTTTCTACCAACTTTTAAAAAAAATATTTATTAATCACCTTTGCTAAAAGTGTCATGTGACTTTCCTTGAAGGTGGTCCATTTCAATTTACTAAAAAAAACATATTATTATAGTAACGGAAATTTTGTAATTACATTTAATATATTATTCATACATAAATAAATAAATAATAAGCCAACTAATTTTTTTTGAACGACTATATGCAAACTAAAACTATATAGTAAAATATGTTTTGTCCCATTATCCCACATATCCTTTTGGCACCTAAATTAATTTGTGATTGACTACAATAAAAAACTTACAACTAAACTATTTAGTAAGTACATTTTGTCCCCTTAAGCCGGGGTCACATACTCGGCAACGAAGTGGTCGACACCATTTCAATTTGCATATTACAATGTAATAATAAAAAACATGCGGCGACACTATTGGTTTTTAACGAACGACACAATTGTTTTTTAACGCTTTACATAACAAACAACTTTATAATTTAAAACTTAAATCCTAGTTACTTACTTTTTAAATAGTAAACTTAATCATTACAAGGCCCATATTTTGAATTTTTATCATCATAAATCAATAGCATGAGTAAATGCTACTTATTCTTCAATCTTTAATTTTAAATTAGACATAACCTTTTATGAAAAAGTTTAAAATTAGTCATGAATACATGTATGGAGCAACTATAAAATGTATTTACTATATCATAATGCTTATGAGAAGGATATATTAAGAAGAGAAAGTTCAATTGGAAAATTCATAGTTAGGGAGAGAACTCGAAAACTCATACTTAATATAAAAAAAAAAAATCATAAAACAAAATTTAAGTAAAAAACTAGAAAATTGGTTTGGAGCTTCTATTTCACACGTCATCCCTGTTCAGAAAAATAATAAAAAATAAGTTTTCAATTGAACCATACTCAAAAGTTAAGAATCATTTTTAATTTAATGCATAAGGTACAACTTTAAAAGGGAGGTAAATTACAATTTCAAACACTAATCTTATTTTAATCCTCTCATTTTAATTACACTTTAGTTCCCTCATTTTAGTTTTCCTCATCTTTATTAAAACACTAATTACACTTTAACCACTAAAGTCTTATTAGTTTCATCATCATGCATCAAATGGAATAAGTAAAAAAAAAAAAAAACATTTATGTGTTAATGTGTTATACACGTATCCAGGGATCCAACAATAAGGAGCTGTTTGGTTGATTAAGTGTTGAATCATTAAGATGATCTGAATGGTTAAGAGGCTCTGAATGGTTAAGAGCTGAATCATTCAGCATCCCTTATTAGCTTAATGGTTCAGCACTTAATCATTCCATTCAGATGCTGAAACAAACAGTCTGAATGTTGAATGATTCAGACCTGAATGGTTAAGAGGCTACCAAACAACCCCTTACTGGATATTCAGGTATTAATATTAAAAATATTAACACTAGTATTAATAGTAATATTATTATTATTATATAGTTTTGGATTGAGAAGCCTATACTTTGACGTAGTGTGGTCGCCCTAATGGCACACAGAGCATGTAACCGATGGATATAAAGCTAGCAAAAGGCTGCAACATCTTTCTACTCCATTCTGCTTCATTTCACTTTGCATTGCAGCCTTTAAAACTGCAACATCCTTCTACTCCATTCTCCTTCAAGTAATCAATCACGTATGCATTTATGATTCTTAATCTGTAAGGGTCATCGTAATGACACACTCACCTATACGCCACGTATAGGGCTATACGCTGCTTATAGTTTGGTGCACAAACTCCCACGCATCATTATTGTCCATCAGTCACGTTTTGTCAGACCTATACACCGCGTATAGGCCCAGCATTTGTCGTTGTCAGACCCCTATACGTCGTGTATGACCCTATACACGGCGTATAGGGGAGGATGATGTGTAGATACAAGTTGGGGGTGTGCCGATAAGAGGACCCATCTGTAGTCGTCGTATATTTGAATCATCTATTTGCATTATTGATGTAAAAAACCAAATGTTTAATTATTCATGTTTGCTAAAAGTTTTTTGATTGAATTGGTATGCCAGTTACATTTACATATACACATGTGTGATTCAGTACAAATGAATTTGACCTACTAAACGTACTAATAAGTAGAGTACTTAATTGTTATACTACAAAAAAGTTAAAATTACTCTAGTTTGATCAAAAACACTGTAGAGGTAATAATCATTACTATAGTGTTAGAATAATTACTCTGGTTATTTGTACGCATAGTATGTTACATCTATTCGTATTTGATCCTAACACTACATATATACTGATATAATGTAACAATTTTGAAGGATTTTCAAACTATTTTAGTTCTATAAATGTTTTGCTAAAAGTTGCTTTAATACAGTCAACAAAACATATTAGATTTGTAATTTTGAACAATACTACTACTTGTCACTTGATATGAGAAATATCTTTTGCATAGGTATAGTTTCATGGATGCCATGGGGCTCTTCGGTAGTAATCTGCCAATGTGTCCTGCGGATCAACATTGTTCGCAGTGGGCTAAAAGTTACATGAAGTATTGTCTTTGCACCAGAAGGGATTGGATTTCGCTGATATTGGGAATAGTTAGTGTTATCAGTTGGGGTGTTGCCGAGG
Source organism: Ambrosia x helenae (assembly GCA_030844895.1). Taxonomy (NCBI): domain Eukaryota; kingdom Viridiplantae; phylum Streptophyta; class Magnoliopsida; order Asterales; family Asteraceae; genus Ambrosia; species Ambrosia x helenae. The sequence goes on along the minus strand of CM061230.1, from coordinate 101,419,363 downwards.
TACCTCAGATCATCACGAATATTATACAGAAAAAATCTTCTGAAGGCCTTGCTATAGGCTTCCTTTTCACATGGATACTCGGGTACTATTTATATAATCTGCTATTTTGATGGTTTTATAACTCATCATGCTGTTACAATTTTCCTTGGATTGACTGCCACCGTAACACTTAAAGTGGTGTTTGGTAAAATGTATAGTGGTTTTGCGAACAACTAATCCTGCTTTGCTCTCTTTTGTATATGTCGTTTGAATATTTTCTTTACTTCGTTGTAATTGGCAGAGATCTTCTGAACATGTTCGGTTGTTTGCTAGAACCAGCTACTGTGAGTTTTTTTTCTCTCTTTTAAACTCTGCACTGTCTCGCCTTACTATTCATGTATTCTCTTGAGAGTCTAGTCTCATTTGAAAAATATGAACACATAATATGATACATGTGAAGGAAGAAAGACGGAAACATGATGGCGATGAACAAGGCTTTAGCAGTTTAGCTTTACAAATAGGTCTCATGGAGATCAAATGATTTGTCTGAAATAATATCATATAAAAGCTTAGTATTGAATATGCATCAAACCGGTGGAGGCTATGTTTTTGTGTAAAGATGTCTCTTTCATGAATGCTGTGTTAACGGCTGTATTTTAATCTATCTTATCCTCTTATTCTGCAGCTTCCAACACAGTATTATACGGCAGTGGTATGCAGTTCTTTGCCTCTAACATATCCTTAAATTTTTGTAAATTTGATGAATTACGCTAAAAGTGGCACTATTCATTGAATTTTGGCGGTCATGTAGCTGTACTTGGTGACGACGTTAGCTCTTGCCGCTCAAGCAACTTACTATGGCTACTTTTCTCATTGGACATCTAAGAAATAATCCAATAAGGTAAGAATAGGCCTTCTTATATGTTGCTTTGCATTTCACTTGTACTCTAAAAGTCATTTCAAAATTATTTAGATCGAGTTGTTAGACAAGGAAACAAAATGCAGCCATGATAGTAAACAACGGGTAAATGGTGACAACCTTGAAGAATCAACGGTTCCTATGCTATCAAATTTTACTCCAAGTGTGCAAATTCCATCTCCTGATGACAATTCTTCCCTTGAAAGATTATACTACAGGTATTGACATTTTTATTCAAGAATGCTATTAAGTCGAATGCTTGTTCTGTGGAAAATTATGCTTAATATACATGCATCTTACTTATTTATCTTTAATGGCGCAGTTCTGCTAGATCTCTATCTAGAAGTCACACTCCTACTGTGAGTTTCTTTCACTCACAAAGAACAAACGCAAATAAATATAATCAGGATACTGTTCAAGAACCTTTGCTTGACGGGCATGTGTCGAGGCAATCACCACGTGCTTCAGAAACCAAGACTATGTTATGTGTGGTGAGTCATATAGGAGGTAAACAAATAACTCTTAAAAACGTTAATCGTTACTGAAGCAATGATGATATGTTCTTCTGTGATTTAGGTTTTTACTATGACACTATTTCTCTGCACATACAACCTCAAACTTGAAAGAAACAGTTCCTCAATTTAGATTCAGTAAAATCACATAACGGAATTGTCATGCAAATAGGAAGAAGGCTTTTACAGGTAACGAACCAATTTTTTGTCCTAATTATCTTATTTGGTCCTTCAAATTAGCATATGCAATTGTTTAATATGGTATTTTGTTTAAAAAAAAAACTATGATGAATTTTATAATTGTTGTCTTTTACTATATTTGCTAATTACGTTCCTTGTTTCGAAATAAAAAGGTCTGTAGATTAAAACTGAGAGATACTTGATTAGTTACCTTGCTATTATGTAATTACCTTAATTTTTTTTAGTGACTTTTTGTTATTGTTTGATCGTATGTGTTAATTGCAGGTAAGTGGTAGTTTACTGGAAGCTAACGAAGGCACAAAGAGTATAGGGATTGGAACCTACTTTGGTTGGGGAATGGCAGCTATTTACATGGGCGAACGTCTTCCACAAATTTTCTTAAATGTAAGAATCTCCTTGTCATGACCATTACATACAGTTATATGTATATTATACACACAATCAGGTTAAATGATTTTATTGTACAGAGGGCATTGATGCACCACTTTTGTAACATTGATGCATATTGGTGCCTTTTTAATAGATGTTCGATCAGTGTTATATAAATGATCCACGTGTGCGTTTTGTGCCTTGAAAATAGTTAGTGTCTTATTTCCGTCATCTTGTCAGAAAAAAAATGTTCAGTTTTTTATGTACACCTGGGTTTGTCATGAAAATTTTGGGCAATATGGTATGTATGATGATTGACGTATAATATTATCGATCAATCATGTTCATCTTTGGATTTTGATATTTGCAGATCAGAAGGGGAAATGTCCAGGAAAGCATACCCTAAAGTAATCCTTTGTCAACTAATAAGATGCATATAACATGTTTGCATACTGTTACAATGTGCAGGGTCTAAATCCACTAATGTTCATTTTTGCTCTTATTGGAAACTCTACTTATGTAGCAAGGTAAGTGCTCTTCGGCCTTCGCATTTGTTTGCTTATAGTGATAAAATTAAAGTAGTAGACTTCCTTTATCTGTTTCTCATGCGTATGAAACTGTGCAAACTGCAATATCTGAGTTGGCTTTTAGTTTAAGAAATTTGTTTGATTATTGAGTTAAAAATACCTAAAGCGATCTTTAACTTACCAATCTTTAGACTCAAATCGATACCAACCACTTGTTTGTATCTGTGATGATAATAAGCACATCGGACCGACACATAAATTGTGTCTCTAATATTATTATTTTTTAGGGGGGGGGGGGGTTCAAATTGGAGTTTACGTACTTTCCTCACGAAAACAAATATAACAAGTTCAAACGGGCGGAAGTGATCTTTTTAGCCCAATTCCAAACACAGCAGTTAACGCCGTGAGTCGTGATCATTTACCTTTTTCCCAACAACATAAAGTTTAAATTAAATATTATAATCTAAAATAAATATACAGAAAAGAAAAGAAAAGCGTTTGACCCAATGGGTCAGACCTGCCCAAATCGACCAATGACACATCTGACTTGTGAATTACCCAACTCGGCCTGAAGCCATTTTGATCAGTTACCTGGCTTGCCTTTGTTCAACATTCAATAACAAGGATATATGTGACATCTGGAACTGATAGCATACCTAAATAACGAAAGGCTGCAACTTTCATTACTTGTCCGAAAAGGAGAAAAATGTTACAATATTGTATTAAAGGACTTGTTACACACTTGATCAGCAGTCAAAACATTTCTACTGAACTATGTTATTACTCTTTACGATTTCTGTTTTTTATAGCATACTTGTGAGCAGCATGGAGTGGTCAAAAGTACAACCAAATCTTCCATGGGTGGTGGAAGCAAGTGGGTGCGTAATGCTTGATACTTTCGTATCCTTGAAACTTACGGATCGATATTCTAACAATGCATTTCAACAGTGGTGATCACATTATATAACATAAACTTGTTGAACCTTGACATCATATTAGATTTTAATCCAGTTTATCTATTTCCGTAAATGTCTTGCCACCAAACACACAGATTTGGATCCATGATTGGTAGTACACAAGGTAGATACTTGCGCTTGCTCGCCTAGCTGTATTCATGTCCATTAACATCAAACATGCATGTGAAAACTGGTTGGAATTATGATTTCTATTTGGGATTTGACAGAACAGAAGTGTTTGTTTTAATCGCTTTGCTTCTTTAATATGTAGCTAATATTGTTTACTCATCACTGTATCTCAGCATTACTTTGCAACTATCACTATTAGTACATGTGTATGTTTGTTTGCTGGAGTTCTCTTGGCTGCATTTTCTGTTATCAGAATTGTTATACTATACTATTATGTTAAACTATTATGCTGTAAAAAACGGTTTAGGAACCGTGGGTAGCCTCTATCCCCTGTGATAGAGCTAGCGTCCCCAGTCACACCATCCTCATATCCTACCAATAGCTCTATTATGAGTGGGATTACAAGGTACATTTGTTTGTTGGTTTATTTGGGATTTGACAGAAATTTCAGTTATATTGTATGTTTGTTGGTCTATTTGGATCTGGATTATGGAGTCAATTAGTCAAAGCTCTTTTTGTTGAAACATGACAATTTTGACCTTTAAGAAAGTCAAAGTCAAAGCCAGTGTCAATTTCAGATTAATCAAACTAACCCTTTGCAAGTATCCAAACATGCATGGGAAAATGAAAATCATAATTTTGATGTAGTTTGCATCCCTAATTTATTTCTCGATTGGTATCAGTTATTTTCTCACAGCAAACAACAAAAAAATCAACTATATTCTTATCATAGATAAAAAAACACAGTGGTATATTCAAAATTTATAAGATGTTATATTATATTACTTCTATAACGAAAATGGTAAACACGTCATTTAAAAAAAGATAAAAAATTAAATCGAAAAATAAGCACGCAACAACGGCACATATTCTTAAAAACTATAAGTGAAAAACAAAACATGATAAAAAATAATTAAAATAGTAAAACAAAAAAACGCTATTTTCAACCGACATAGGGTTTTAATGGTTTATATAATTTCCTTGTACGGTATCAGATCAAAACATTAATGTTTCAAGCTATTAAGGGGGTGTTTGGGATTGATTATTCAAAACAGATTATGCGTTTTGGAAAAGCATGGGTGGAGCTGCTTATAGATTATTGCGTTTTGGTAGCCTAAAAAACTGATTATATGCGTTTTCAAAACGCAATCCCAAACACTAAAAACTGATTATCTGTGTTTTCAAAACGCAATAATCTAAAAATCAGATTCAATACGCAATCCCAAACACCCTCTAAATCGAGTTCGATCCTACCCCACCCTTGAACTTTTAACTTTAAAAGACATGTTTCATAACATGAAGGGTAGAAATAGTCTAGTTCCATAACAATAGGGACCAAATACAAACTTTCAAGCTTTGAGTTGACTGTAAATGTAATCATAGCATACTGTAACGGATTATATTTGAATGTGTGGATGTGTACCAATAATAATATTTAACAATAATATTTGAAGCCCTAAATCTTGTCGTATATTGATTGTTAGGAAATCGAGCTAAGATTGGGGGGAAGAAAGATAGAGCTGATTATTATTAGCTATTTGAAAACCCAAACCCTAGATTCAATCGTCCCCTGTATATTGTTTGATTGAAAATTTGAATCGCATAATAAGGATGAGCAGCAGGAGGGAGGAGGAACGAAATGAAAAGATTATAAGAGGTTTGATGAAGCTTCCTCCTAATCGAAGATGCATCAACTGTAACAGCTTGGTATGTATGTAGTATACTATGTGTTTCTTTATATTATTATTAACTGTATACTACTGAAGGAAAGATTAATGAGTTAGTATTGTTAGTAATGAATATTTAGGTAATTAGATATTATTGAAATTAGGTGTAACTAAGTATTTTAAATAATAAAGCAATAATATTGAAAATGATAAGAGATAATTCTTAAATCTCCAAAAAAAATGTATTTATAGAATATTGTTTTTTTTTTTTTAAATTAACTTTTTGTATAAATTAAGAATTGGAATAAGAAGGGTGAAATAAGAGAAGCGGGAAGAGAATGACGCAACCGGTTACTTATTTAGGTATAGATATGTATGTATATGTAGAATGATGGTATATATTTACGCATGTAGGCGAACATTTTAGGCGAACAAATGTTAAATGATATAATGCATAAAGATATAGGCGATGGTTTGTATAGTCTAGCATCTTGCTAGCATTGGTGTGTATTTTTTGGGCGATAAATAAAGTAATTTTCCGTTCCAAAAAAGGAAAGAATTTATATTTCTATTTGTGTATGTAAGGTATATACACTTGATGGCTGTTTTATGTGCTTAAGTTGGTATTACCTCACAGAAGTTAAGAACATGGTTTAAAAAAAAACAGGTGAGGCGTACGCCTCGAGGTGCGCCTCGAGGCGAAACTCTAAGAAAACGAGTCTGAGGCGCGCCTCACGGGGTTCAGATTGTACATACGCCTCTAAGGGGTGAGGCGCTAAGAAAATGTGCGCCTCGGGTGCGCCTCAGGTGGTTTAGGGTGTTTTTGATGTGCTTTTTTTTTTTGGTGTTTTAGACTTTTTGGTTAGTTATTTTATTTTTGATGTGTGTTTTTGATGTTTTAGACTTTTCTAGGTCAAGTATTTTAATTTTTATAGACACATAATTTTTATATTTATTTTTTGACTGCGCCTCGAGCTTACGCCTCATGAGGCGAAGGGAAAACGCCTCAAGGCTCGTTTCCGTTCTTTTAAACTTTGGTTAAGAATTTATACTATTTGTGTATAAAAGTGCTTTTTGAAAAGCTTTGCAAGAAGTAAATCAATTTGTCATAATCGGATATTCTCTTAATTGGGACTTATTCATAATTCAGTATAGAACGAATTTAAAGTAGGAAAGTGCAAGAACCACATAAGCTCTTCTGCATGCCAGATAAAGCGGGAGACAGAAAGAGAGGCCTTTGTGCGGTTACTTAACCGCCTTATGTGTCGTCATACTTAAGCAATATGTACAAGTGTTTATGCGATTCTTACGTTCTCACAGCTCTCTACTTAAGATTAGTTATGTGTTTAATGACGTTTTATCACCATAACTGAATGAGTATGACTTGTTGGTTATAAGAAATTTATTTTTCTCTTGTCATTAGAGTAGTTGTATTCTTGCCACAGACATGGAATTATGGTGGAAGGCCTGAAGCACAAATTGTTTATGTATTCCATTTCATAATAATTATCTATAACTTTCACTCCATTATCTATGCAAATCATACTTGCTTGTGGTCATGGAATGTTCTTAGGGATAGGAATTGTTAATGTTTATTTCAGTTAAGAATTATATTCCTTGACCCTATTTTGATTTCAAAAAATTGATTTCCAGGGACCTCAATACGTGTGCACGAATTTTTGGACGTTCGTTTGCATGACGTGTAGTGGGATACAGTGAGTTTTTCTTTAGTCATTGTTTACCATCAAATTTAATCTGTATCAATGTGGGACTCTATTCAAACTTCAGAAATTCAATGTTTCTCTTTAGTCATTGTTTAACATCAAATTTAATCTGTATCAATGCATTTCACAGCCGCGAGTTTACTCACCGTGTTAAATCCGTGTCAATGTCGAAGTTTACTTCACAAGAAGTTGAAGCCCTTCAAGAAGGCGGTAATCAGGTACAACTATCACATAACTTTCTTTTCTTTGGGTGGAAATTAGTTTATTTTTTCATAGGATATTTACTTGTCCAGCGTGCAAGGGAAACATTTCTTAGAGATTGGGACCCACGAGAACAGAGACTTCCAGATAACAGGTGATGCACTTATATAACTTTTACATTTATTGTTGAAGTAGAAGAATGTTAAATAAATTTTCTTATGCATGCTCTCTATTACAGCAATGTTGACAAAGTTCGAAATTTCATAAAGAGCGTCTACGTGGACAAGAAATTTTTTGCTTCAAAGGCGTCCGGAAAACCTCCCTTGGTAGCATGCATGTCTAGTAATATATATCATTTTGAAAAGAGATAATGTATACACACACCACCCTAACATTGAAACAACTTTAGAGGCCACCCAAGTATCAATTTGGTTTCATTTACGTAGAATCTTGCAAAACAAATTGCCCCTAATTTTAAGCTTTTGCCTCTTCTAGAGTCGTAGAATGACAAAAATACCCTTTATTTTACTCAAATTTGTTTGACAATCCTTCTAGAGTCGATTATATTGAGTAGATTCAGGGGAATATTGTCATTTCTACAGCTCTAGATTTTTTCACACGCTTTACATTTAAAGGCATTTTGTCATTTTATGGTTTTTCGCCTAGCTTTTTGCCAGGATCCGCGTAAACGGACCCAAATTGAGGTATGGGTGGCCTCTAAAATTGTTTTAAGAGTTAGGTGGCCTCTAAAATTCTGTACACACATCATTATCTCTTGTTAGAAATATGAGTTGATTGGCGTACTAACGTGTTAATTCTGGTAATCATTTTGTTCAGAATCTTAGAATTCATGAGGATGAAACTAGACGAGCCAGTTCATATCATTCTTACTCTCAGAGTCCACCATATGATTATCAATATGAAGAACGCCGTTATGGAAAACAAGCTCCTGCACTAACTAAAAAACCTGGATCAGACAGAGGAATGTTGCGGATTCTTAGTACAAGTCGGTTAAGTGATCATGTGCAGGAAGACAGGTTTGCAAATGAGGTGGCTAGTGCTAGGGTTTCAGATTTTTCAGTGACTAATGGAGGTGACTTATTTAGATCCGGTACCCAATCACCTCCCACTTTGTCACACTCCTCAGGATCTGGAAAATTTGATGGTCTGGACCTTTTTAGTGAACCAAATCAACCTCAATCTGCCATATCAGCACCTTTTGCTGAATCTGCAAAGTTTGATGGTTTGGACCTTTTTAGTGCACCAAATCCTCAATCCACCACATCCGCACCTTTTGCTGAACCTCGAAAGTTTGATGGTTTGGACCTTTCTAGTGCACCAAATTTGCCTCAATCCGCCACATCAGCAACTTCTGCTGAACCTGGAAGGTTTGATGGTTTGGACCTTTTTACTGCACCAAATGCGCCTCAATCCGCCACATCAGCACCTTTTGCTGAACCTGGAAAGTTTGATGGTTTGGACCTTTTTAGTGCTCCAAATGCACCTCAATCCGCTACATCTGCACCTTCCACAGAACCTAGAACGTCTAATGGTCTGGACCTATTTGAGTTATCGGCTGCATCTTCGGCTTCTATAGCACCAACTTTGAGTGTGAATCAGGAGTTTAAATCTTTTGAACCTTCTTTGGACTTATTTACTGTTATGCCACAACAGCAGTCGACTGGAACTTTAAATGATAAATCAACGGATATGCTTACTCAGAAAAATGAAGGATGGGCAACCTTTGACACGGTATGGCAAGCACAACCGAGTCAACAAGATGTTGGTGGCAGTGTACCTTCATCACTAACGTCGTGGAATGGAGGTGCTCATGATATTGGGGCTCCAGTAAATGTCAAGAATAATAATCAGGTGTGATATTGTTATCTTTGCAATATATTTGTTTACTCAAAACATTATTAGAAGCATAGGTTTGTTCAACCCTAACTTTTCCTAGCAGTCATGGAGTTCATTTGAAGAATCTACCGTACCCTTTGAGAGTATTTATACAAAGAGTAGTGAACAAGTTCCCGTACAAGATCCTTTAGTTGCTGATCCATTTTTGGCATGGGGAATATCAGAGGTATCAGTTTAGCTAGATAGATAACAGTTACATTGTTATATGCAAGAAACTATTTTATTTTTTTTATTATTTTGTACGAATTTACAAAAAAAAAAAAAAAAAAAAAAAAAAAAAAATCCAAGATGAAGAAAGCTGATTTGGACACTAGATCCGCTCCTTTTAAATTTTTATTTAATATGATTAGTCTGAGTTGACGCGCTCTCATTATTATTAACTTCTTTTATATATTCAGGATGGAGCACAATCACATGGACTTGATATGAAATCTTGCAATCCCTTTGATTTGCCTAGTGAGGATGATCATGAATCTAGCAATATGGTAAGTTGTTCGTTTATAATTTCAGTTATAATGGCCATTAAACTATCAATTGATCTGTTCTGTCTTCAACTACAGTTGTTTGATATGAGCCATATGCAATCGGCTTTGCCGAATCATAACATGTCTTCGCCTTGGTTTTCGGAAACTGCTGCTATACCTTTTACTCCTGATGATTCACAAGGTAAGATCTAATCAAACAAATCAGTTTCTATTGTTTTATTTGAATATTTTCAAGTATATATATTTTATATGATTCTGCAGATACTTTAGTATTCATGGCAGGGCCAACAACAAGCATGCAGATCCCGTAAGTCCCTTCCATACGACTTTATTTTACGATGTTTCCGTATTTTTCACATGTGCTATGTCTCCATGCGGGATTGTTGTGTACCATTAACGACATATTTAAAGTCTTTTGGCTCATTTTGTAGGAGTATTCAAGTTCAGGGCCCAGTAGCTACAGGTGGTGGGAACCCGTTTGCATAGGTTATGTAGCTTCATTGGTGGGAATCCGTTTGGATAGGACCGATTATTCTTTTGTGGATAGGATCTAACATGATTATGTTAAGTTGTTATTCTCTGTATACCTTGTAAAAATAAGATCCGTTGCGTTTAATCGTATCGGGTATCCTAAAACTTATGTGATTTGAAGTTTTAGGTACGTTACTAAGAAATACTCATGAGTACTTAAAGTTATTTGTTTATGCAATATGATGCATTATGTGTATAGTCTTTAAGCAATGCAAGTTTATGCGAAAATGAGTTGACTGAGTTTTGACTTGTATCTGGTTTTTAATGTGTTGATGTTGTCGCTTCTTACCAGAGGTGTGCTAGGAGGGTCTTTAGAGCTCGGGTTTGGTAGGTTGGTTCCAGGTTAGTATAAGCCTAAGTGCCTACGATAGAGATGCATAAATGGGATCAAGCCTCGAACCATTCCGACCACGCCTAAAAACTTGGATCATGTTTTGATATCGGGTTCTGAACATTATTCTGTTTTGTTTCTTTAAAGCCAGGTTAAAGACCAAAGAGCCCCAACAAGACCCAGGTGAGCGTGGGAGGAAGACAAGCATGAGTCAATTTGGTTATTGTAGTAATGAAACCTTAATGGGACACTTCGGTTATTAGAAAAGTATGACTGATTGATTTTGGTTAAATCAGATTCGGTTCAGTTTTTCAAGGGTGGTTCAGTTAACCGAACTTTTGAAGTTGTAATCTAATCAACCATAACACCAATTAAACCGAAGCAAAGAATCAGTAGTCCCTTCGTATGTAACGACCACATCTGATTCTGCCAAATGAAAGAAGATCCAATATCTAAGAAGTATCGCTTACGAGTTCTTTGCATCCACTAAAATTAAAGTAACGGGTCAATTTGATAAATTCAAATTATACTACGGATCAAAATGTGTAACTTTTATAAAACTTGCCAACTTAGGGGGGCGGGGCGCTACCATAATTGGTCACGGGTACCCACTACTAGCACGGTAACACCGCCGCCACCTATGCTGATAGTGGTCCCGTGAACCAAATTCGGGTTCTACTTACCGTGCTGGTTCACGGATGTGGGCACAAACTTTCACAAAACTTTATTATTTTTAATTCCTTTACTCAATAGTTATGTGACTATTGGAGAAGATGAATATTAGAGATGAAGGAAGAAGAAAAGGGATGAAGTAAGAAGATGGATCTTGAGGAAAAAAGGTATGAAAAAGAAAAAGGATGAAGGAAGAAGATACATGTTCAAGAAGATGATGATGATGATGATGATGATGATGATGATGATGATGATGATGATGATGATGATGATGATGATTATTATTATTATTATTATTATTATTATTATTATTATTATAATAGAGGTTGTACTTGTTTGGCAAGGATTTGGAAAGTAAGTCAAAAGTATGTGAAGTCAAAATTTTTATATGGGAAAATGATCAAAATAGCCCGTTGACCGGGCGTTTTGCACAAATAGCCCTCTCCACCGTCTTTGGAGAGACGGGACACGGCTCCCAACGAGCCTGAACCGTCTCCGAGACCGTTTGGTTTTAGAGCCAATTGCCAACCAACACGTGGCGTCTCTGATCCCGAGGCTGTACCGTCTCTCTCCAGACGGGTCAGAACTCTCTCCCAGACGGGTCAGAACTCTCTCCCAGACGGTTCACGTTTCCCCATGCCGGCTGCCTTCGGTTCAACCGTCTCAAAAGACGGTTCACCTTTCCCCATGCCGACTGCCCCTTGGGTTCAACCGTCTCAAAAGACGGGTCACATTTCCCAAGTCATCTTAAGCCGTTTTGTGCTACCGTCTGAACCGTCTGAACCGTCTCACGAGTGTATATAAATAGCCCAATTCACTTAACGAAATTTGCACCCACCGCTCTCCTCAAAGCTTTCATCTTCCAAACCAATGACGTTAAATTTGCACCCACCGCTCTTCTCAAAGCTTTCATCTTCCAAACCAATGACGTTTTTTGCTTTCCCAGCCGAAGCCTACCGGCTTACGAAAATAGTGTCCGATTACTTGGATTGTTGTTTCATCTGCGTACGGCTACTTGGATTGTTGTTCCATCTGCGCGTGGTTTAACCCGTGTAGAATGGATCGATGATGTGGTGGTCTACATTTGAGGCAAGTTCGTTCGCTTCCCGAATTTATGTCTCGATGTTCGACGTGTGCTCACTGAGAACTATTGTTACATAAAACGAGGAAACGTCTCGGACTTGTCTGTGTAGAGCACATACACCATTCGAAACAACGTCTATGTAGACCACTGCTACTACCACCGCTGTGGAGGACAAAACATCTAACACTAGGATATAGTCTTCAATAGTTGGTTAGACACTACGATTACTTCAAACAAAGTTTTTAGTTCTGGAAGTAAATTTAGGAAGTTTGTTGTAATAGGGTAGTTTTTTTATTGTTGTTGTAATAGTATAGTTTGTTTATTTGTGATTATAATAGTATAGTTTGTTTAATGAAATATTTACTTTAATATAAAAAACAAAATTTAAACATTCATTGCATTAATAAAAATATAAACATTCATTGCATTAATAAAAAACTGAGATTACTACAAAAGTTTAATAAACTACAAATTAATTAAGACGATCCCTCATCATTTGCCAGGCAGACACGTGTTTAAATTCTTTGCGCTCCCTGTTTTTATACTGTCTTTGACTGCGTCTAATTGCCACGTCTTCGGGAAAGTTAGAGGGTACGTCCTGAAGTGTCCGGTTGTGGTACCCGTTGAAGATTTGACACTTCGTGGTCAAATCGGTCAACTTCCGGCTAAGGGACTCAGTTGTTCGGTCTGACCACCATAAAAGCAAAACATAGAGACAAGACTTGTTTTGGTACTTTTAATTTCTAAAACTACAAACGTCAAGGCAAAACCATTTGGTTAGAATACCTTCTTACTGTAACTAAAGGGTCCAAAACTGATAAGTTTTTGAAAATATTACACATAAAAACCAAGTTTTTTGACCAAATGACTACATTTGTCAATGTTGTATTGTATTTATCGAAGCCTGATGAATTGATGATTGTGGCAGGCTAGAATGCGGTGAATCCATGTTGAATTTAACTTTTTGGGAGTGTAAAACACAAGTCATATTTAGGCTATTGGATAGGAGGAACTCAACTACAAACAAGTCACATTATCTAAACGAAGTAGGCTAATTCTGAAATATGAACTTCTAACAAAAAAAAAAAAAGGGCGGGGCCTTGGCCCCCTCCCACCATTTTTATGTTCCTCCCCTAGCTGTAAAAATTATAATCTCTAACTAAAACCTAAATACTCTAATATTTTTACTCATGTGAGCGTACAAATACATAGAGTATTTTTTTCGTACCGTAAGCTACTGTGACTGTCAGTACAATAAAACTAACGAACCAATTCGATATCTGCTGAACAACATCAATATGAATACCAATATTCGTTTTTATAATTTTTGATTAATGTAAAACATTTGTTGATCAATGTTATACCAAATACGCCAATGACCTTGTAGCCCAGTGGTTACAAGTGAGGTGGGAAAGGTTTTTACCCCTTGGGGGGTTTTCTTGCCCGGGGTTGCGAGTTCGATTCCTGCCATGGACATAATTGCCATGGGTGGTAGAGGCGGGTTTTACCCCTCAACGGCTCCGAATTTAGTAGGGCCGTTTCGAACTCGTGTGACTTGCCTAACCACTTAACATGGATGTTAGCAAGTCAGTGGAGAATCAGTCGATCTACACCTTTAAAAGAAAATGTTATACCAAATACCAGTGCCATACCGTACCGTACCGAAAACCCGCTCATAAGGCTATGGGGTGTGGAGACATGAGAAAGGTCATGTCTCTATGCCACATAGGATGCCACCTAGGCTTGGTCATGTCTCCATATGCTTGAGACATGGGTGGGGTGTGGAGACATGAGAAACCCATGTCTCAAGCATTAAATACTATTATTTTTTTATAAAAATTAATTTTAACAACTTTTATAAAACTAACAAATAAATAAAATAATATTAAATTAAAAACTAAATATTATAAATAAAAAGTACAAGACATGATAAATTTTAAAAATAAAAACGAACACACCGAAAAAAAAAGATACGATATCCTAAAATATATAAAACTATTTCCACTTGTTAAGCAACTTGTCTTGCAAATTTTTCAACGCGGCGCGTTTCTCTTCGGGATAACTCGAGACATCGGCGCGTTTCTCTTCGGGATAAAAATGTGGTTAGTTTATAAAATGTAGAGATATGTGGTATAAAATGTAGAGATATGTGGTTGATTTTGGTTGATTTGGGGTATTTATATTAAAAAAGTAAACATTGAAAATATAATTTTTTTTAAAAAATAGCCGTTTGGCTATTCTGACCGCTGGCCCAACGTTTCTTTTTCAAAAAAAAATAAAAATAAATAAATAAATTAAAAAGATCTGATTGGTCAGTCACGCGCGTCCTCAGAGGAACGGCATGGACCGGGGGGGGGGGGGGGGGGGGGGGGGGGGGGCTGGGACGGGGCAGGGGGCGGTGTGCTGGGCTGAGACGGGGCAAAAAGGTGGGACGGGGGTGGGGCGGGCGTCTCCATACCCATGAGCCTAATCATCCGTATTTATAACCCCTGTATTTATCATTTAACATCTTTTGACATTTCTAAAGCCATCACCCATTCAACATGTAAAAAAAATCCCCAATTCCTCTAACACCATAGATCCACAATAACCCTAGCCCTAGAATCCAAAACTCAATTACCTAATCATCTCCATCTCCATCTTCATCCTTAATCCACAGCCATGGATGGAAGCATCCTATCATCAATCGGACTCGAAATCATCGGCGTCATGTCACCCGTCTCCATCTGCATGCTCTTAGTCGTCCTCTTAGTCTACTCCCTAACCCCTTCTTCTCCTTCTCTCCAACCCATCCGTACAGCCGCTAATCTCGTCTACCTCGAATCCCCTTCAGACCCCACTTCCCAAAAGATCGAAGGTTCCCTCTTAAACGCCCTCGTTTTCATAATATTAATCGCCTTAGTAACCTTCCTCCTTGTCATCCTTTATTATTACAATTTCACTAATTTTTTAAAAAATTACATGCGATTTTCTGCCTTTTTTGTTCTTGGTGCTATGGGCGGATCGATATTGTTATCCGTTGTTATACGGTTTTCGATTCCGGTTGATGTTATTACTTGTTTTGTATTGTTGTTTAATTTTACTGTTGTGGGAGTGTTGTCGGTGTTTGCGGAAGGGTTTCCGATACCGATTGTGTTGCGCCAGGGTTATATGGTGGTTTTGGGGATAATTGTGGCGGCGTGGTTTACGAATTTGCCGGAATGGACTACGTGGACGTTGCTTGTCGCGTTGGCGGTTTATGATTTGGTTGCGGTGTTGGCGCCGGGTGGGCCGCTTAAGATTTTGGTTGAGTTGGCGTCGAGTAGGGATGATGATTTGCCGGCTTTGGTTTATGAGGTGAGGCCGACTGTTAATAGGAGTGGTGGGAGGGGTGGGTTGGGGTTTTTGGTTGGGGGTGTTTCCTCGGATGAAGTTGAGGTTGAGATGAGTCGACGGAATGGTAGTGGTTCTGGTTCTGGTTCGGGTTCGGGTTCGGGTTTGGGAGATCGTGTTTTGGTTGAAATGATGGATGAGGAGGAGACGTCGCCTTTGGTGGCGAGTCGTACGGATCAGTTTCAGGAGAATGGGATTGTTGAAGGTGAAGGGGAACGGGAGGGGACGCCGCTTGCTGCAATGTTGGGTATGGGGAACGAGGTGGAACGGGAATCGAGGAGTGAGGATGCGCGTGAGGAGATGAGCAGAGGGATAAAGCTTGGACTAGGGGACTTTGTTTTCTATAGTGTTCTTGTGGGTAGGGCTGCGATGTATGATTTAATGACGGTTTATGCGTGTTACCTTGCTATTATATCTGGATTGGGGTGTACGCTTATACTGTTGTCGGTGTTTCGTCATGCTCTGCCAGCTTTGCCGATTTCGATAGCTCTCGGCATCTTGTTCTACTTCTTGACTCGTGTGTTGATGGAGCCGTTTGTGGTTGGGACGTCGACGAATTTAATGATGTTTTGACTCTCATTTTCTGTAAGAAGTTAACGAATTGAGGCATTACCAATTTACCATAGAGGTCATTTCAGATTATATAGTCGAGTCGTTCTAGTTAGGGGATAACTTGCGCCCTTTTAGTTGTAAAGTTCTTGCACACTATATCGTGAATTCATGTAAGTTTTTGAGGTTGTCATGATTCAAGAGTAAATGAAATCAAGTACCAACTTTATCTAGAGACGAGACGTGTTATTCTTGCATATATATCGCTTATGATTTGTGCCTTGCGGTTAAGTTTGCAGCCATGAATGCATTGTATAGACGTGCGGATCTTGTTTCTTATATGCTCTTTACTTGTTGCCTAGCCGTATGAAAATTTTGTTCTTGCTGTTGTGATTTGTGAAATGCAGCAGTCGAGATGATCTTTTAATCAGTTATGATAAGTATTCTGTGTATACAAAGGTTAGTGTGTGTACATCTTTTGAACTGAGCTTGATGCTTGTGTAGTGGTATAACTGTAATACAAATGGATATACTCTTTATACCACACAAGCATGGTATGAAAGCTGCGTTTTTAACAGTTCGAGGCTGCATCTTCTTAAATAGTTAGTGTGCGATTAATCCACAATGTTTTCAACATGCTGATTACCTTTATACCGATTCAAAAAAGTTATGATTACTTGATATACAAATACAAGAATCTGGGTCAGTTCATGTCATTGTTTATATAAGCTTTGATAACTTTTGACTGAATTGCCGATGACTAGGGTCTAGGGTATAGTTTATCAATGTTGTTCTGGCGATCATGGTGTTTGATGCTCGCATATATGATATTCTTTATTGTTTAAGTGCGCATCTTCCTTTGATTAACTCCATCTGTTCTTTTGGTAAAACATGTAATACATTTAAGCCCTTATGTTACCAAGATGGTGTTATTATTTTTGTTAAACCATTTGCTAAAGTAGTAAGGTGAGAACAACTTGTAGACTTTAAAAACTAATTCAATAATTTGTTAAAAGTAAACTCTAAATTGATAAGTGATAACCACTAAATACTTTGTAAAAGCTAACTAGTAAATGCGGTGAGCTGATATTTGAGATATAGGTTATCGCGGTCGGATATTGGTAATTTTAATATCATGCAGAATTTTGATATATATATATATATATATATATATATATATATATATATATATATATATAACCCAAAACATATTGAACTGTTAGTGGGTTAGCAATGACAAATGGGCGCCCTATGGGCAACCCAAGTCAACCAAGCCACAAATTCGGGGAAAAACCCGCCGCCTGAAGGCTCACACTGCAGTAAAACCCATCTGGATTAGATTCAAACTTGAGACTAAAATCTTATCTTTATTTTCACATGGTGGGGACACTAAATTACTAATAGTAATATCAAAAGTCAATACTCTAAAGTGCCATTATTTGAAACATTATTTAACCATAAGGCTTACCGGTATGGAGACCCCCCCCCCCCGTCCCTCGCTTTTTGCCCCGTCCCCCACCCACACACCGCCCCCTGCCCCGTCCCAGACCTCCCCGTCCCTCACGTCCCTCAGAGAACGAAGAAGCGTGGCCAATGGGTGATTTTTCTTTTTCTTTTTCTTTTTTTTTTAAATTCGAACGTTGGTTGTGGTGGTTTCAGAGGAGGAGGTGACGGTGGTTGTGGTGGTTTCAGGGGAGGAGGTGACCGGTGGTTGTGGTTGTGGTGGTTTCAGAGGAGGAGGTGACCGGTGGTTGTGGTTGTGGTGGTTTCAGAGGAGGAGGTGACTGGTGGTTGTGGTGGTTTCAGGGGAGGAGATGATTCTGGTGGTGGTGGTGGTGGTAGCAGATTGATGATGATGATGATGATGGTTTAAAGAAAATTTTTAAAATTAAAAAAATAATAATTAAATAATGCAAGAGACATGAACCTTGTGGTGTCTCCACA
Source organism: Ambrosia x helenae (assembly GCA_030844895.1). Taxonomy (NCBI): domain Eukaryota; kingdom Viridiplantae; phylum Streptophyta; class Magnoliopsida; order Asterales; family Asteraceae; genus Ambrosia; species Ambrosia x helenae. The sequence goes on along the minus strand of CM061230.1, from coordinate 101,401,294 downwards.
CCCCACTCATGTCTCAAGATGTTTGAGACATCAACTTTATGAGGTGACATCCTAGTTGGCATGGAGACATGACATTTCTCATGTCTCCACACCCCATAGCCTAAGCCATGAAATCTTCCTTCGAGTCCACATCAGCCAATGAATCCAATTGTTTATCAAGATCTTCCACTTTAACTCTAATATCATCATTATCATCGTCGTCGTTATCAACATCATAGCACGATATATTGTTCCTAGTACTTGGGTCCATCAACTTTTCACAAATCATGCACACACTTTATTTTTTTTCTTTGATTTAATCTACATGTGAAACCATTACATAATTTTAGGAAAAAGTTAGTAAAAGCCCACTGGCTGAGTGGTAGTGACATGTTATACATAGTCTAATAAGCTTCGTCGTTCTACCTTCTCCTGCCAAGGTTACCTTCTTTGAAGATTCAAACAAGATTAAAAAACTAACATGTGATATTAAAGAATAGAGCCGCCACGTTGCTCCTTATGCATGCCCGAGTATATGCCAAGACCAACCATGTCGATTGTCGAGTTCAACTTCATCAGGTAGATCACATCTAGAGGAAGTGCTACTTTTGCTACACTTGATTTACAAACGGATATACCAGTGGTAAGTGTTCCCAAAAAACAGTCATACAAACCGCAGGTGATGCTTTACTTAGGGCATGTGTAGAGGAGGGGAGTTATAGGGCGTTATGGAGATTAAAATATTAAAAAGTAATAATAATATTATTATTTGATTGAATATGTTATTATTTGATTGGGTGTAGAAGAAGAGGGTATAAAACTGATTAAAAAATAATAATATAAACTTGATTTGGAAAATATAACGCCCGTTATATATAAAACGCCTCCCCCCCACCCATAAAGCTCATAACGCCTAAGGGGGCGGTGTTGGGGGCGTTATAATCCCCCTATAGCGCTCCACTACGCATGTTCTTATGTAGGATTATGGAATTAAACAGTCGTACAAACCACATGCATGGAAATCGAAAAACAAAAAGGTCACCGTCAGCCCATGAACTCATGACTCATCCCTTTTTCAAGGATCATGGGTCAACTTTAACGAACGAGTCAAGAAATTAGAATTTATGAAATATCGGGGTAGAAGACAACATATGTTTAATATTGCCACCATGTAACTTCTATCCGTATACCATACAAAATAAAACTTTGATAGAGCCACCTTCGGGTCCTTCCACCTTGCAAGTGGAAAAAAGTACATACAATCAATGTATGACACATCAATTAATGTGACCCCAACATTTACTAGGTCAGTTAATGTCTACAATGGCAGTTGGAACTTGGAAACCAAATACACTTCAATCTATTGCTAGATATTGCTAAGGCTGTTTGGTTGATTAAGTGCTAAATTATTAAGAGGTCTGAATGGTTAAGAGGGTCCGAATTATTAAGTGTTGAATGGTTCAGCTATACACAAAGTCTGAATGATTCAGCTCTTAACCATTCCATTCAGAGCCTTTTTTAGGTTGAAACAAACAGTCTGAATGTTTAACCATTCAGAGCTGAATGGTTCAGAGCCTCATTAAGAGGCTACCAAACAAGCCCTAAAATCTATATTGCCGAAATCGACATCATTTAGGATTTAAAGTTCTTGGAAGAAAAAAGACGGATTGGTCTTGTTGGCACAATGGTTCTTGCTAGAATCATTGGGATTGTTCTCTGATGCGAAGATCAACAAAACAAAGACATAGCCGCAAACAACACTTGTTTGGAAATTGAATAAAATATTTCTTCGTAGAGCGTATTGAATCGATCCCATAAGCAAGACCACCACCCAATGGTGTGTTGCCACCTAGAGAATCCCCTAATTACCCATTCAGATTTTTTTGCAACTCAATCATAGATGATGGAATCTTTTCAAACCGTATTACTATATCTAATTAATACATAATTTAAAAGTGAAAAGTACTCCTCTAAAATATGTTCCCCACACATAGATTTATAGGATGTGAATTGTTGTCACCGATTCACAAACCTATGAGACGTACATACGTACAGTAATAAGTACTACTAGTTGGGCTTAGTTAATTAGATAGTTACATAAATTGTTCATGACTCATTAAACTAATTAATTAGGGACATAATAAACGTAGGCACATAAGTAACTAAATCCGATAAGAACTAGAATTACCGTTCCAGTACCTCCTATTCTCCTAATCATTGTTCGGTAGCATCTTGCCATCTCCATTTACCTTGAGTTTTTTTTATCACCCTTAGGTTTCTGGCCTTGTTGGTTGTGCACAAAGATTGTGAAGTCATCCAAGTCGACAATGTCATTGATCGAGCATAGTGAGATCAAACTCATGTTCGAAGTTTTCATTTAACATACTTAGCCACGTGAGATCGCCATCATCTTTAGGCAATTTACCATCTTCCTTTCAGTCGTCATTTGCATGATTCTTTGTATCTTGGGCTTCAACTTGAACTTCATCAACAATATTCTCGGTTTCTTTCAAAACATCTTGAGCATCAATCTTTGGAGTGGTTTTTATAAGAGAATGATCAACCACATTTTTTTATTAATAATTCATACACTATATATATATACACAATGAAGAAAGACATAACCTACAAATATTAAACACTAATAACAACTTTGACTATGACCTTGACCAAGACTTAGACTTGAAATACATATTCAAAATATATAATTAATAACATTGAGAATTTGTTGCATCTCTAATAGTCTTTGCTTCAACTTTGTCTTTAGTTATGGTCACCGACTACCTTATTCACCAAATATTTCTTGCTTGGTCTTTTTCATTTCATACTTCCAAGCCATCAACTCCGAATAACCATGGTAAATAATACTAAGATTTGGAGCATAGGTCGTATTCAAGTCAAGCCAAGCTTATTGGCTATATAGGGCGACTTGCCTTCACTTGAAGCTTTCTTGTTTCCAACTTTTTCTTCAACAAACATATAAAGATCAAAGAGATCAATAACAACACCATTTGGTAATTTCGGGGATATTTCGTGTTCCTCATAGAACCATTCCACATATTTAATAAATTGATCCATCAAATAATCCTTACTAATTATTACATACTAGTGGGAATGCCCGCGCGTTGCTGCGGGTGCGTTTATTTTATTGCCTTGTAGTTTTTGTTGTGGTTTGTGGTGTTTGTGTATGTCATTTGTGTATGATTCGTTATAATGATACGAAGCATGTAGGAAGCAACAAGCTAGTAGTAGGGTGTAACGCATAAATATTGGTTACTAAATTTTAAAACTCATAAACATAGACTACAATAACAATAAAGATCCGAACAAGTTACTGATATCCGGTATCTTTTGTTTCTAGATATTATTCCCTTTTTTTCTTGATAAGATAGCTTTATATCCCTACATTGCGTGCCAAAGTATTCGTGACTCTGTTCTTAATGTCTGTCGTTCTTTTGAAACTATAATTTATTAAAAAAAAAACTACATATTAATGAGCATAAAACATACCCAAAACCTCAACAACGCTGAAGTTTAAGTTACCGAAGTGAACCTTAAAACAAAATATGAACACATCACACCATCATATAATCGAACAGAACCGTCCATAAATCTAGCTGCAAACTGGCCCCCATGAACTTGAGAAGCAGCCTAAAACCAGCAAAAATAAAAAGGAAATAGATATCAAAAACTCAAAAATACTACAGAGCAATTAAACAACATAAAAACAAACTTCATACTAAAAAAAATATGAAGACAAGACATTATATACAAAAAAAATAATTGACCTACTAAAATGCTGCAAGCTGATGCTAGAGGAACAGAACTTAGAAGTTGCTGTTTATTTAGGTCCCATACCATGGTTGATGAAATTCCACCCAAAGCATACTGCAATCATAAAATATATTTTTTGTATACAAGTTCAGCTATTAAACTTATATTGAACCAAATTTCTATAGGTCCTACAAAAAATATAGCTTTACATGGCAACCCATTTGACCCGTTACAGTAAAATAGGCTTTACATATGTAAAATATACCATATAGCCAGACTGCTACTGCCAATCAACTACAACACCAACACCCCTGCCACCATGAATAGAAGAAAATGCGGTTACAAGTTTTTGTTTATATTTAATTGTGTAATCTTTCCATACACGCACATCTCTGTTACCTGAAATAATTAAAGCATATACATTTAATTAACACATTAGAAAATAAAAGATAATAATAGTAAAGATGAATCTAACCAAAGGGCCTTTGGCCTAACGGTATCAAGGTGTTGGATAAGGCTTTGCCTTTCCAAACGTTGAGGGACCAAATCCCGTGGATGACAAAACAATTAGCCGTTCAAAAAAAAAAAGTAAAGATGAATCTAGGGATGGTAAACTTACTCGATGCTACAAGCAACAAATTATTGTCAAGCTCATTTACCAAGCATAGTTTTGATATCCCTTTGCCAGGATATTCATGATTATTAAAATAAAACTATTAAGCATCGTTGCTTTCCCGTAATTCCATACCCTAAAATAATGAACAAGTTAAGTTTAATTTCAAATGACATAAAATGTGTATGTTACTATGTTTTTCTACAGCGTGCATGAACCTTTTGGATGGTTCAGGCCATTTGAAATTAGTTTTGGCCAGTCCATGTCAGTTGAGGCGTTGTACAGTATTTTTTGTCATCATGCTTGACCCGACTACATGTGTAAGACAAGTAATAAGGGACAAAAGGCGTGTGGGTTCAACCCAACCCCATGAGCGAACTTCTTTTGACTTGTCAGACAAATGACAACCCATTACCCTATTGACCCACCATTTATCCAGACAACTTTGTATCTGTGCAGTGTGAAATTTGGAATTCTCATTTTACATAGAGTGTCCCATATTACTATCTAATTTTAGATTTATAAAAGCAGGACCTTGTTAGTAAATGACCAGCAAAAAGAGTGCATAAGTATTAGGGATACTCATAAGTCGTTAAAACAGACAAGTCAAATTGTTTAAACAGTTTCATATCCAAATGTTTCAGTTCTCAACTCATTGATTCAGTTTTGATGGTTTTCCGGTTTAATGGGTTAATCCGGTTTAGAAGTTTGAACCTGCCACGCGCTGAAATGGTGGTTTAACATTTATTATTTATATTATTTCTTTTACTTTTGAAATATGTATTTATATGTGTATTATGATTATGAAACATCGTTATCATATTAAAACGTCTAATAACTTTGAAAAAAAAAATCGTTTCAAACGACAACTAAAAGTTATTAAAAATAATTTGATAAAAAGAAACAATACTGATAACCCAGTGTGGCAGGTCTCATGATTCCGTGCGTCTTCGATCTTGTTTGGAGTTGTATTAACACATACACAAAGAACAAATAAGAGGGGAACTCACCTACTGCTTTTTGTCAGTTCCTTTACTTCTAGTGAAGTAGTATCCATTCCTTCTTCAATAGGAAGAGTTCTTTTAGAACCATCCAAAGCAACACCTAGAACAATGTTTTCTTCCATTGGAGCTGGTCGTGGCGCCTTTTGTTCTGTTACACTATAACTTTCAACCGCTTCATTGCTCGGTTTTCTATCATCTACATTTTTATCTCTTATGATACTCTCGGGATTTGGCATCTTGTCTTTTGCATCAGAATATGATTTCTTATCAATGGAATTTACATCAGGAGTTGGTGTCTCTTTGGTTTTAGAGTCAGATGGAACACTTGCACTTTTCCCTTCTGTCTTGATATTTGACTTTGTTGATTTGCTATTTTTCAACTTTTCGTCATTGAATTTGTAATTGGGTTCCATCAACAGCAACGGGCGATGTGGAGGTGCCTGGCCACGAGTAAAGACTGACTCTGCAAAGGGATAGCTGTCCAAGTAAGAGTCGCTATACATCTTTTGAACAGTACGGATTGGCGCTAAGAAAACTTGCGCCTCGGGTGCGCCTCATGGGCTGTGTGTGTTTTTATATGTGATTTTGATGTTTTAGACTTTCTATGTCAATTATTTTATTTTTGATGTGTGTTCTTTATGTTTTAGACTTTCTTTGTCAATTATTTTATTTTTTATACGATATATAATTTTTATATTTATTTTTTAATCCTACCTCGGCCTTCGCCTTGGTTCGCCTCGAGGCTTACGCCTCGTGAGGCAAAGGGAAAACGCCTCGAGGCTCGACTCCGTTCTTTTAAACTTTGTTTGGATCCTCTACATAACATTTTTGAAAAAAATGTCATGGTTTAAAAAACATTATAGGAACACAAACCTGATGATAAACTTGAAAAAACAACTTATTCGATAAAGAAATTTATGACCTTAACAGCCATAGAATCATGCTCCACCCTGATGCATATATATATAGTTATATCAAATTATCAATATGTATTCAACAGATCAGAAAGATTGATAAATTTGCAAATATTAAAGCACATACCAAGTTTGGCCTTGTTTCTGAAAGGCATCTGCTTTGGATCCCAACTTCATAGCTTTGGATCCCAACTTCATACAAGCAAGATACTAAGCAACTGTTAATAAACTAAATAAGATTGACCGTCACCACTCGCCAGAAAAGGTGCGACCCGGCGGCAGACCTGGTCGGACCTCCGCAAAGCACGTCATCCACCTCACCCGTCGCCGTCATCAAGCCCTTCATCTTCTTTAACTGTCACCGCTTTCCTCCGATTCACGACAATCAAGCACTTCCAATTGGAACCCAAATTGTTATCGCCTTCACGAAACCATGACCACCTGCGTACACCTCACCTACAACCACCATTAACCCGCCCCTTCTTTGAAGAAGCCAACAAAACTAAAACCAAAGTGGATAATTCAACAAAAACATACAATTAATAATGAAGAAGTAGATCACTGAACCTAATTTACGAATAAAGAACAAGCCAATTAGAAATAGTAAACAAAGAACTATAACCACAAGTGGATAATTCAACAAAATGGAATTTGAAATCGAAAACCTATAAAATGCATTACCTTTAGAACTTTGACATGAAAGCAATCAAAGAGGAACCGTAGGAAGAGCTTCAACGAAAACATACAAATCAACCGAAACAATGGAGGGCCTGAAATGAGGGGCAATTCAATTGCATTCAATCAAATACTCAAATGGACAGTTACATGTAGTTCGAGCAGCAATCGAAATCCTAATTTAAAATCCAAACCATAAAATTGAGATTAGAAAATACATACCCGCCTCCTCCTCAATCGATCTCGAGGGTTCACTATTATAAATAAACCATAAAATCCTAACCGGCGGTGGTACTAAATTGATTAGGGACTGTTTCAAAAACGTTTCATCTTCGAAAATCATAGCGATTAATTATTTGTATTGAAGAACTGACGGTTTCAAAGACAATTAGCACGCGATCCGAACATATCAAAGGCAGAGAGAGGGCATAATGGGAATGATATTTTACCTTATAACTAAAAACATAATATAAAATTACAATAATAACCTTGTAAGTGTCTTAATATACCTCTAGGTGACTAATTTACCCCTATCAATTAAGCTTTATTAAGTTGTATATGTAGTTACAAAACTTGTACCCATAACAAAATTACAATCTTAACCATAACTCTTCCTTAATAAGATAATATAGATTATGGATATATGCAATGTGTTAAGGAAGGTTATCCACGTCAAACATACATTCGGTCAAGATCCCACCAAACAAGCCAATAACCTCCAGTCAAAGATGTAGCATTTATTATGTGCATTATCTTAGCTATTAATTGATTGTATATAGCTCTTTCCTATTTTTCCTTTGACCACTCTTCATGTATATATGTAACCTCTATTCATCCATGTAAAAATCAATAAGAGTTGGTACATTTATATGTTATCAGCTAGGTTTTATTAAATCCACTCCTTCTTCTTCATCACCCTACCACTCCTTATCATTCTGCCCAAACTTCAAGAAAACTCACCCTACTATCACCCCTCCAACTTACAACCGAAACAACACCCAAACTAAACCACAAGCACACATGATGGCAACACACCATACTGTGGATTCAGATTTATCATGGCTGAAAGACAGTGGTGCTTCTCACCACATTACTAATGATCTTAGTGCACTCTCCATGCACAGCCCGTATGATGGTATCGAGGAACTTATCATCGGTGATGGTTCATCTCTTAAAATTACTCACGTTGGCACTATCACTCTATATTTCTCTAACGTTCCTTTTATTCTAAAAAAATGTTCTTTTTGTCCCTTCTATATCTCGCAACATAATTTCTATATCTCGTTTATGCATTAACAACAATATACTAATCCTATTCTTTTCTTCTTATTTCATTATTAAGGACTTTCAAACTCGCCGAACCATTCTTCGGGGAACATCTAGCCATGGTCTTTATCAACTATCTTCCACCAAATCTCCACAGCTGTTTCACTTGCAAACTCACAAGGCATCTTCTTGGCATCATCGCCTAGGACACCCAAATTTACGAGTTTTGCAATATCTATCCTCTTTTGTTCCTTTTATTTCTAGCAAATATGACTCATGTAATTCATGTCATATCAATAAAAGTCACAAGCTTCCATTTCATACATCTTCTTTAAAGTCTAATACGCCTCTTGAATTATTATTTTCTGATGTTTGGTCATCCCCAATTACCTCTTTTGATGGCTACAAATACTACATAATTTTTGTTGACCATTTCACAAAATACATTTGGATTTATCCCTTAAAACATAAATCGGATTCCCTCAATATTTTCATCCGTTTTCAAAAACTCGTTGAAAACTATTTCAAAACAAAAATTAAACAACTATTTTCCGACAATGGTGGAGAATATATTAAACTATCTTCTCGATTATCTTCTTGTGGCATTTTGTGACATCCGTCACTTTTCTTTTTACATATATATTAATAATAATAATAATAATAATAATAATAAATAAAAAAAAAAATCAGATTTGTTTTTATTTTGTTTTGTCAAAATTTTTGACTAAGCCAAGCCCACAAAACACCTCTCCTTAAAAACTCTCAGCCCAAAACAGAGCCCAAGAAAGCAGCCCAACTCCCTTCCCTCTCCTTCCCTTGCTGCTTTAAAAAAAAAAAAAAAGAAAAGAACCTGCCGGGACTCGAACCCGGGCAGGTAGCGGCCCGATCCAAACACACACATACACAACCAACTGGGCTAGACCTCAATCTTGTTATAAACCCAACTCGAGTTATATAAAATACCTTCGTTGCCTTCTTCTTCCCTGTTACCCGGCTTCCACAAACAGACCCGGCCATCCATCCAAACCCGACCCACGTTTCAGTCAATACCCGGTCCACTTTCTATAGATTTTGACCTCAATTTTGGTAAAAACTTTATCCCTGTTGACCGATAAAACAATCCCTACCGTCTTGACCGTGATTTAAGCCTAAAATCACTCTAATTTGAACACATACGCGTATACCTTTGACTAGCATTGAATCTCTCTATTTCAGCCAACACCCTATAAATTGAAACCTCTCAGTAAGCCTAAAAACACCGAACAACAAACCCTCACCCTCAATTTATCCAAAAATCTCCTTATAATCTGCATCCCCTTCACGTTTGACTTTCTCAGTTGACCGCTCAATAAACACGATTTAATCATTGTAAGTTTCAATTCTGATGTAGGGTGTGTTCATTAGCCATCTGCAAACAATAACCCTATGATTAATCGGGTTATTGTTTGCTAGATTTGATTATTGTTATGGCTAGGGTTCGAATCATATGATTTGGGGAAGAACATTGATTTTCTATATATGTTATATATTAAACAAACTGAATCTTAACACAACCACAGGTCTAGACCAAGTGGTTGTGTTGATGCTTGGATTCCCAGCAGACCCGGGTTCGAGTCCCGGCTACTGCCCTCATTTTTGCTTCTTTTTATTCTTTTAAACAAAGCTTTATTATATATGTATATTAAACATTTTAAATTCATTTATAAATATTAAAACTATTTTATAAATTCTAAAAAAAATATATTTGTTTAATCTGAGATAAAAGGTTTATTTACAATTTTTATTTTTCAAAAATTCATTTATTTAATATTTGTAATAATTAAATCAATTTTATACTATTATATTTATAAAAATCCATTAAAATATCAAAACAACTTTATTAAATTCTACAAAAATTATCCCGTGTTTATACAATGTTAAACTTTACTGAAATAATTTTTAATTCAGTAAAATCATTTATTTTATATTTTTAATCAATTTTTGTTGGATTTAATCATAATTAAATCATAATAAATTCAATTTTCATTGTTTTTGCACCAAAATTTTACACAATCTATTTTTATATATTTAGAACAGAAATGTGATTTTTAAAATAGAAATTCTTTAATTTTAGTATTTTTGAATATTAATGTTAATTGTTGGCAATTTGTAATAAATAGATTTAAAAATCTATTTTAAATAAAATAATTTTATGAAAATTATTTTTATACTCCAAACACTTTAATGTGTACATTTAAAATTCAAATTCTATAAAAAGACTTTCTTTTATTAATTATCAAATTTTCCCTTTATTTAATTAACATTTTATTCAACAATTGGTTATCCCCAATTCGAAGCCCTAGAAATACATATATCCCAGAGTTATTTCCCTTACACATTATCGAATACTTTAGGTTGATCATTTGGGAGTAATCTCAATTCATATTTCGTTGTCCAAGTCCAATTTCAAGTTATTACGTGAACTGTGAGTATTCCTACCCCTTTTTGCTTTTATATATTTTTGGGGTGTTACATGTACACTATTACAATTTCAAATACAAGTTTACATTTTTACAATACAATTCTAGTACTATGTGCATTGCTTACAACGTGCTTTATGCTTAGACAATACATGTGGATTACATTTGTACTTAGTGAAATCATTAACATGGTACAAGCCGACCTTAACATTGGATAGCGCTATTTGGATTGACAACCCGCCTAGATTGATTCTCCCCTTTTTCATCGGAGAATCCGTGGCCAGTGTTAAGCTTTTATCCATTTATTGGATAAGTACACTACAGTTCATACAGTACATTATACAGTCACAGGGTTGATTTCGCTCATTTGTTTGATACATGGTTTACATATTTGCACTGTAGCTTGCACTTGAATTGTATAACTTTTTAACCTACTATATATATCAAAACTAGGAATGCTCACCAACATTTCATATGTTGACCAAATCTATTTTGTACATGTTTCAGGTGCAGTTTGATCTAGTGCTTTAACAAGAGATACTTAGTGCATTACTTTAATCAGTTATTTCATTATTTACATTTCAGTTAAGACTTTGTATTTTCCATTTCCATGTAAGACAATTTTGGATTATTCAATAATATTTACATTTTAGTACCATGAGCTTTTGAACAATCGTCACTACGTGGCACCTCGATGATTCCGCCATCGGTTGGGGTGTTACACATTTCTCATCTCACCTCCCCTCCTTACACACCTGAACAAAATGGCTACGCCGAACGCCGTCATCGTCATATTGTTGAAACGGGTCTCGCCTTACTCTCTCATGCCACAATACCTCTTAAGTTTTGGCCTTTTGCATTCACCATAGCCACCTATCTCATTAACAGACTACCTACCCCCACCTTAAATAACGATTCCCCCTACTTTCGACTCTTTCATACTCTTCCTAACTATGAAAAACTTCATAGTTTTGGTTGCCTTTCGTACCCTTGGTTACGACCATATTCCAAACACAAACTTGAATACCGGTCAAAACCATGTGTGTTCATTGGCTACTCATCATCCCAAAGTGCCTTCCATCTTCTAGACCCTCTCACAAATCGGGTCTACACTTCTCTCTCAAACAACTACATCTCCTACGCCCTCCCCTGATACGTGGTCTCCCTTAACCACCACCCCCATCCCCATCGATACATCTTCACATCCAAATCCACACACTTCTACATCCACCCCAACCATGGCACCTCCAACAATAACACCACCACCAAACGCACCTACTGATCCCCCTCCATCAATTCCCACTCCATCTCCTTCCTGCCCTCTACAACCTCACTACCCACTGACTCAAACACATCCAAACAATCCCTCTTACCCAACTCGACCCAACCGCAAACCAAACCCGAAATATCACAACTCCGATTTTTTTTTTCATTCCACACCTCATTCCTTTCCCGAACCCACTAATATCACCCAAGCTCTTAAACAACCACTATGGCGTGCCGCCATGCAATCCGAATTTGATGCTCTTAAACGCAACAACACTTGGACCCTTGTTCCCGCCACTAACGCTCCCAATATTGTTGGATGCAAATGGGTCTATCGCACCAAATTCAAATCCGATGGCTCGATTGACCACCTTAAAGCACGACTAGTCGCTAAAGGCTTCCATCAACGCCCTGGCTTAGACTATGTCAAAACTTTTAGTCTCGTAGTCAAAACCGCCACCCTACGCCTAATCCTTTCCATAGCCACTTCTTCCAATTGGCCACTTCGCCAACTTGACATCAACAATGCCTTCCTACAAGGTACCTTATCGAATCGGTCTACATGTCTCAACCACCCGGATTTGTAGATCCCTCCTATCCTAACCATGTTTGTAAGCTCAACAAAGCTATCTATGGTCTTCGTCAAGCTTCACGTGCTTGGTATGTTGAACTCAAAACCTATCTCCTTTTGGTTCATTTCAAGCCCTCCATTTCGGACCCACCTCTATTCATTAACAAAACTACATACTCTCCTATCTTTATTCTAGTTTATGTCGATGACATCATCATCACTGGGGCAAACTCATCTCTTATAAAGTCCTTCATTCAATCTCTTGCCACTCGATTCTCTCTAAAAGGCCTTGGCAACCTCTCCTATTTCCTTGGTATAGAGGTCATTCCTCACACCAAAGGTCTCTTCCTATCTCAATCCAAATATATTCTTGATATCCTAACTAGAGCCAACATGAGTAATTGCAAGCCATCCACCACACCAATGTCGACTTCCTCAACCATTACTATTTTGGACGGTGATCCTTTACCATCGCCAAACGACTATCGTGCATTCGTAGGAGCTAGCATTACAATACTTATCTTTAACTCGGCCTGACATTGCTTTTACAGTTAATAAACTCTCACAGTTTATGCATAAACCAACAACCACACATTGGGTCGCCTTAAAAAGATTGTTCCGATACTTAAATGGCACCTTACATCATGGAATATTTTTTAGGCGCAACTCCCCTTTACAGCTTCATGCCTTCACCGACACGGATTGGGCCGGCGATCGCCCTTCATACCGGAGTACAACAGGATACATCGTCTATCTTGGCCACAATCCGATTTCTTGGAGCTCTAAACGTCAACCGACACTTGCTCGTTCATCCACAGAAGCTGAATTTCGAGCCGTTGCTTCCACTACAACCGAAGTGCAATGGCTCATATCATTAATGGTTAAACTTGGTTGCAAATCATCGGTCACTCCAACAATCTATTGTGATAATCTAAGTGCTACTCATTACTCGGCCAACCCTGTTTTTCATTCAAGAATGAAGCACTTAGCCTTAGATTTTAACTTTGTTCGTGAAAAGGTTCATGATGGCACCATACGTGTGACTCACATTTCAAGGGATGACCAACTAGCCGATGCACTCACAAAGCCACTATTACGACAACGGTTTCAACTACTAATTTCCAAGATTGGTCTCCTCTCACGATCGTCCATCTTGCGGGGGCATGTCAAACATACCTTCGGTCAAGATCCTACCAAACAAGCCAATAACCTCCAGTCAAAGATGTAGCCTTTACTATGTGCATTTTTTTTAATGGCCAACGAATCAATTTCCGAGCACTCTTGGGCACCCTTTTGGCGAATCAGGTACTCGAGAGTACCCGGGCCACCAGTTGCCACCAATTCCCGGGAAAACCCGACCACTCACCCGCCCGAAGGCACGACAGTGAAATAATTGGTAAAACCGGTCGGGATCAGGACTCGAACCCAAGCCAATGGTCAGGTCATCCCTCATTTCCGCTCCATCAATGTCCTCCAAATGTAGCTAGTGAGAAGTGAACCCAAGCCCCCCATAGGAAACTTTAGGCCCTCATGTGACACCTGGCAAATTCGGGTTAACAACGTTGTCTAGATGAAAGTCTACCTTAGCGAGTCACGCGTATATTGTACTTAACTGGGTTAGTTAAGTCGGGATATGGTTCGGGAACTATTGGTTAGTCTAGAAGATCATTGGATGTTGGTCTAGAGGTTCGTTAGATGTCGGTCCTTAACCAAGTGTACAAACGGGGACGATTTGTAGGATCGTCAGGGCATACGGAACGTACGAGTCTCGAGTCCCGGGAATTGGTGAACGAGTGTAAATATGTGTATTTACTTGTGTTATGTGTTTACAATCATTATATGACTTGTCGGTACATGAATATGCATTAACATATGTTAAAACGGGGTTTAACGCGCAAAACACACCAACATAGGGGCTATAGGCGATTAGGCTTGGTGGATAGCCTAATCGCATGACTTTGGGGCGAGTAGGAAGATTCCTCTAGGCGAATAGGGCTAATCGCATGAACAGTCATGCGATTAGGCACCCTACTCGCGTATAAACCTGCACACTCGCATGATACGTGCTGGAACGACTAGGAACGCCTATAAATACAATACTTAACCTCCTAAACTCCCTAATATCAACCCTAGTCGTCCCATAACCGCCCCAAACACTGAAACAACCTCTGGGAGGCGATTTTGATCAAAAACACAAGGTTTCAAGGTCTAACCATCATTCTTTTACAATTCTAAGGTTTGATTCTCATCCATAACACTTTGTAAACGTTTTTAATCAATCCCTAATGGTCCAGACCTGTTCATAAACGAAAAAGCTTTCTGAAAATCGTCAATAAGGGTTGTTAAACGGATTATAACTAATTAACATGCGTTATGGGTATGTATGATTAGAAAGATAGGATTTTTATGGATCTTGATGATGTTTTGATGTATTATCATGCTAGGTCAGAATTAATATTGTTAGTATAATGATAGAAAACTCAGTAATCGGATAATAGGGTTATGATTACATGCGTTAATTGATGTTGCATGCTATGTGAATAGTGTTTGGATTGTTTTGGGTTACATGCAGGACTGATTATACGAGGTTGAACGAAGGGTTTTGGGTTAAACATGTTTAGGATAGTGTTTGGGATGATATTGGGTAGTTACACACGCTCTGGATCTGATTTGGAGCGTTAAACGCGCGAAAAACCGGAACAGCAAGGTTACAGGCGAGTAGCCTTGCTAATCGCCTGTATCAGGGGCGAGTAGACCCCCACTCGCATGCATTAGGGGCGATTAGGCCCCACTCGCGTGACACAGGGGCGAGTAGCCCCAATCGCGTGCCACTAGGGGCGAGTAGCCCCAATCGCGTGACACTAGGGGCGAGTAGCCCCAATCGCTTAACATTAGGGGCGATTAGCCCTAATCGTGTGACTGTGCATGCGATTAGCCTCCCTAATCGCGTGTACTGCTGCTGTAAGTGTATATTAGCATTCCGAGACCCGATTTGACATATAGTAACATGCTAGGAACCTCGTAACATGTCTAATAACTTGGTAACATATATTTGGATGTATTTCGGTGATACGTGAACTATGTGCTATAATTTGTTGTACGTTAACGTATGTTAAGTGTACTTGCGTTATTGTATGTTTTGGAGCGTAAACATAACACGGGGAGTCTCGGGTCACCAATGGGATGTCGAGTCTTGTCAATTGGGTCAGTTAAACAGTCACGGTATTTTCAAACGAACTTGGTTATGGTCTGGACATCTAGGGACTAATTAACCTGCGGGTTATTAGTCTAAGTACTTGTAACTGTCGTATGTTAGGTCGCCACTGTACGGGACTAACATAGCAGCTGAGTTTACTCGGGATTAGGAGTAAAGCAACTTAAGGTGAGTTTACGGCCCCTCTTTTAAACTGGTTTTATACTTTCGGGGGAGAAAACATGTGTTAAAACAACTGTTTGGTAACTACTGTCATACTATGGGTTTATACTGTGTACTACACGATCTTTGGAAGTCCCGGGGGGAACCATGAATGTGCGGGTTTGCACAACGGGGAAATGTGAATAGCGCTATTGGGAGTGACCAACCCCGCTCGTCGGCTTGGAGGGCCGGGCGAGTGCATATTGTCTCAAACAGGAACAACAGGAACATTTGGAACTATTCGGGCACAACAACTGGTATTCGAGTTAGTAATGGTTTTCCAATCGTGGTAGTAACAAAACGTACGCCTAGCTAGCGTATACTGGTTTTCTATTTGTTATAGTATGGACAGGTTGACTTGGTACTTGAACTGCAAACCTGTAAACTCACCAGCATTTTTGTGCTGACGTAAACTTTTACATGTTTTCTCAGGTCGCTAAGGTAGTGCAATGGAACTAGGGCGCACGCGTCTGCACGACGTCTAGATAGAGTTGCATGATTTCATAAGCATTGAACTTTGGTTATTTATGTTGAACTTTATTTTGAATAAGCTTCCGCTGTAAACGGGATTTTAAAACTATGTTTTGGTATTGCATTAATTACATTTAGACTTGTTTATTGTGATCGTTGGTTTGGATCCTGGTTTGTCATGCGCCTCGCGGTAAAACTCCGCAAGTGGATTTTGAGGGTGTGACAGATTGGTATCAGAGCCAATGGTTATAGTGAACTAGGACTGCATGTAGAGTCTAGTCTATAGCCGAGTCGCACACACTAGACGATCACATGGTACTAAACGTTATAGTGGGTTACGTACGGTCTTGTCGGGGTGTCTCTAAATCGTTGGTCTTTCTACGTTACATCATCCGTTCTATCTTAGGTTGGGTTACTTGTTTTCTAGGCAGTGTGGTCTATTGGAGTAACTCGTGTGCTCTTGAGATTTGTCCAAGGCTCGGACATCTCCCTTTCGCACTCCAATAGAAACACTTGTCATGAACTACCGTAGTATTACGGTGTGTAGCTAAGAGTCTATGTTCGGTGATTTGAACTTTGAACTAGGAGAACACTTGGAGGACCATGTAGAGCGTTTTATCATTTTGGGTGCACACAAAATCATAAAACGAAATGCATGGAAGCCCTAGTGAGCTCTGGGTTTGAAGGGATAGTCCTGGATTGGATCTAGCTTTGATCTTGTGAACACTAGTGGTTATCTTTAACTGCGAAACTAAATTTTCTCGTTCTTTCTGCCAGAATCATGTCTGGAGTGCGTGGAGGACGAGGAGGTGGTCGCAATGGTGGACGTGGTGGTGGTCGTGGTGGTGCTGGTGGTCGTGGTGGAGGTATTAACCTGTCACAGGCTGATCTGAACAACTTGCTCCAGGCTGCCTTTCAGTTAGGGCACAACGGTGGTGGTAAGTTGTTTTATCCATTTTCTTTGCCTCATTGGTGAGTCTTGTGTACGTTATTCGTGGTTTCTCATACGTTTCATTTCAGGTGGTCCTGTTGACCCACCCCCACCCATGTGCACCTATAAGATGTTCCGGGACTGCAAGCCCCAGGAATTCTCTGGCACCGAGGGTGCGGTCAGTTTGCTTAGGTGGTTGGAGAAAGTGGAGTCGGTATTCCTGATGTGTAACTGTCTCCCAGAAGATCGGGTGAAGTATTCGGCTGCGTTGTTTCAGGACGTGGCATTGACTTGGTGGAATGGTATCACCCAGAACATGGGTATTGGGGAGGCATATGCTATGCCATGGGAGAACTTTGTGCAGTTGCTGAAGCGGGAGTATTGCCCGAGAGAAGAGGTACAGAAGCTGGAGCATGAGGTGTGGAACCTCAAGATGACTGGGTCGGAAATCGAGAAGTATACGGTTAGGAGGAATGAGTTGGCAGTGCTATGTCCCGATTTGCACGTGCCAGAGTATCGTAAGATTGAACATTATGTCTCAGGGTTGGTGCCGGAAATTGCAGGGTTAGTGGCTGCTGGGAATCATCCTACTTATGCGGAGGTAGTTCGATCTGCACATAGGATGACTAATTTAAAGGTGAACGAGGGGATTTTGCCGGCGAAAGGTTCGACTGCTAAGGCTCCAGAGAACAATAAGCGCAAGTGGGAAAACGACGGGAAAGGATCTGGGTCTACGCAGCAGGGTAAAAAGTTTGATAATGGGGGTTCATCGTCTTCGGGTAATAAGCAGGGTGGTTATGCAGGAAAACTGCCCAAATGCAACAAGTGTGGACGCCATCACCAAGGGAACTGCGACAGTAACCGTTGTCACCGCTGCCAGCGAACAGGCCACTATGCTAAAGACTGTCGGGTTACACTTCCATCGACTCAGGCTCCGACCAACAGTTCAGCGCCGACTACTCAGGGGACTACAGGGAAACAGGGATGCTACAACTGTGGTGACACTGGGCATTACAAGAAGGATTGCCCAAAACTGAAACAGGGTGGAAACAACGGGAATGGGAACAACGGGGGCGGCGGCAGAAATGCACGTGCCTTCGTCATTGGAGCTGCTGAGGCTAGGCAGGACCCTGATACAGTCACCGGTACGTTTCTTCTCAATAATCATTCTGTTAGCGTGTTATTTGACTCTGGTGCCGACAAGAGTTTTGTATCCATGGACGTTAGTCGACTGCTAGATGTAGTACCTGTACCATTAGAGACCAAGTATATTATTGAGTTGGCTGACGGTAAAACGATTGAAGCTACTAGTGTTCTTCGGGAGTGTCAGTTAGAGTTGTCGGGTTTATCATTCCCCATCGACCTTATGCCGGTACCATTGGGTAGTTTTGACGTTGTGGTAGGAATGGATTGGTTATCTTTGTATCGCGCGGAGATCGTCTGTTACGATAAGGTTATTCGGATTCCTCTCCCTGATGGAGAATTTCTTTCTGTGTACGGTATCAAGGGTGGTGTTCCGCTAAACATCATCTCTAGCATGAAAGCCCTTAAGTGTCTTCGAAAGGGTTATCCAGCCGTTTTGGCGCTCTTATCTGTTTCCACTAGTGATGAGAAGAAGATTGACGACATTCCGGTGGTACGCGAGTTTTCTGATGTTTTTCCCGATGATTTATCTGGTCTTCCTCCTCATCGTCAAGTCGAGTTCGGCATTGATCTTGTACCAGGGGCTGCTCCTATTGCTCGGGCCCCCTACCGTCTTGCACCTCCCGAGATGCAGGAACTGTCCAGTCAGTTACAGGAACTCTTGGACAAGGGTTTCATCCGACCAAGTTCTTCCCCCTGGGGAGCCCCGATTTTATTTGTCAAGAAGAAGGATGGGAGTTTCCGATTGTGTGTAGACTACAGAGAACTGAACAAATTGACCATCAAGAACCGTTATCCTCTTCCACGTATCGATGATCTATTCGACCAGCTCCAGGGTTCTAGTTATTATTCCAAGATCGACTTGAGGTCCGGTTATCACCAGCTGCGCGTCAGGGAGGCTGACGTTGCAAAGACTGCTTTTCGAACACGTTATGGCCATTTCGAATTCTTGGTCATGCCTTTCGGTCTCACGAACGCACCGGCGGTTTTCATGGACTTGATGAACCGCGTCTGTAAACCGTATTTGGACAAGTTTGTCATTGTGTTTATCGATGACATTCTGATCTACTCCAAGAACGAGACCGAACACGGGGAACATCTGCGGTTAGTTTTGGAACTCTTGCGACGGGAACAACTTTACGCCAAGTTCTCAAAGTGTGACTTTTGGTTACGCGAAGTTCAATTCCTAGGATATGTGGTCAATGAACTAGGAATTCATGTCGATCCAGCTAAAATCGAAGCGATCAAGGACTGGGGAGCACCAAAGACGCCAACTGAGGTGCGGCAATTCCTAGGCCTTGCGGGCTATTATCGTCGTTTCATTCAGGGGTTCTCGAAGATTGCTCAACCCCTCACCACTCTCACTCAGAAGGATAGGAAGTTCGACTGGGGTGAATCACAAGAGTCCGCGTTTGAGGAACTAAAGTCTAAACTGTGTTCTGCTCCTATTTTGTCTTTACCTGAGGGTTTTGATGATTTTGTCGTTTACTGTGATGCTTCCATTCATGGACTCGGTTGCGTATTGATGCAACGCGAGAAAGTGATTGCGTATGCTTCCCGTCAACTCAAAGTGCACGAGAAGAACTACACAACTCATGACTTGGAGTTGGGTGCCGTGGTATTCGCGTTGAAAATTTGGAGACATTACTTGTACGGTACCAAATGCACCATCTACACCGATCACAAGAGTCTCCAACACATTTTCGACCAACAACACTTGAACATACGACAGCGTCGCTGGATTGAACTTTTGAACGATTATGATTGTGCTATTAAGTACCATCCTGGCAAGGCGAATGTTGTAGCAGACGCCTTGAGCAGGAAGGAATCTTCTAAACCTCGTCGCGTTCGGGCGTTGCAGCTCACTATCCATTCATCGTTACCTGATCAACTCCGTTCTGCCCAATTGGAAGCTTTGAAGGAGGAAAACCTTAAAGCTGAAACTATGCACGGTGCCGACAAGCACCTAGAGCGAAGGCCTGATGGCCTGCACTATTTCGCAGAACGCATATGGGTTCCTTTATTCGGGGGACTACGGGAGCTTGTTCTTGATGAGGCTCATAAGTCCCGGTATTCTATTCATCCTGGTTCGGATAAGATGTACCAAGATCTAAAGGTGCTTTACTGGTGGCCAAACATGAGGTCGGACATAGCCTCATACGTGAGCAAATGCTTGACCTGTGCTAAGGTCAAAGTGGAATACCAGAAACCGTCGGGTCTCCTGCAACAACCTGAAATTCCGGAATGGAAATGGGAACGGATTACTATGGATTTTGTCACACAACTTCCTAAGTCACCAAGCGGGAACGACAAGATATGGGTGATTGTCGATCGGTTAACGAAATCAGCCCATTTTCTTGCTATTAAGGAGACCGACACTATGGATCGTTTGGCTCGTCTTTACTTGAAAGAAGTTGTTTCTAAGCACGGGGTACCTGTTTCTATTATCTCGGATCGTGACTCCCATTTTACTTCTCACTTCTGGAAGTCTTTGCACAAGGCTTTGGGTACCCAACTAGACATGAGTACGGCTTACCATCCACAGACAGACGGTCAGAGTGAGCGTACGATCCAAACTTTAGAAGACATGCTGCGGGCATGTGTGATCGATTTTGGCAAGGGTTGGGAAGCTCATCTACCGTTGGTAGAATTCTCGTACAACAACAGTTATCACACGAGCATCAAGGCTGCTCCGTTCGAAGCACTGTACGGACGGAAATGCCGTTCTCCTCTTTGTTGGGCTGAAGTGGGTGAGAGTCAACTCACTGGGCCTGAACTAGTGTACGAAACTTCGGAAAAGATCGTACAGATTCGTAATCGGTTGGCGGCGGCACGGGACCGGCAAAAGAGTTATGCTGATCAGCGTCGCAAACCACTGGAATTCCAAGTCAATGACAAGGTACTTCTAAAAGTCTCACCGTGGAAGGGCGTCATACGCTTTGGGAAGCGTGGCAAACTCAATCCGCGATATGTCGGCCCATTTACGATCCTGGAACGGATTGGGCCGGTGGCATATCGACTTGATCTACCGACGGAGCTCGGTAACGTACATAACGTCTTTCACGTGTCAAACTTGAAGAAGTGTCTGGCTGACGAGTCTCTCATCGTTCCACTAGAAGAGATCAAGGTTGATGATCGTCTTCGGATTGTGGAAGAACCTGTGGAGATCCTTGATTACAAGATTCGTAGCCTACGTCACAGCAAGATTCGTATCGTTAAGGTTCGGTGGAACTCGAACCGGGGACCGGAATATACATGGGAACGGGAGGATCAGATGAAGTCTAAGTATCCTCACCTCTTTCCTAAGGAAGCGTTCGAGTCGAGACATGTCTCTTCGGCAGCTGAATGAATCTCGGGTCGAGATTCCTTTTAACGTGGGGATGATGTGACAACTCGGGTAAATCTCTCTCTTGATTTCTACTCTCTATTGATTCCTATCTGTTTGTTTATTCCCTTCGTTGTTTCTTTTGTTACTTACGCAATTTTCGGGACGAAAATTCTTTTAACGTGGGGATGATGTGACACCTGGCAAATTCGGGTTAACAACGTTGTCTAGATGAAAGTCTACCTTAGCGAGTCACGCGTATATTGTACTTAACTGGGTTAGTTAAGTCGGGATATGGTTCGGGAACTATTGGTTAGTCTAGAAGATCATTGGATGTTGGTCTAGAGGTTCGTTAGATGTCGGTCCTTAACCAAGTGTACAAACGGGGACGATTTGTAGGATCGTCAGGGCATACGGAACGTACGAGTCTCGAGTCCCGGGAATTGGTGAACGAGTGTAAATATGTGTATTTACTTGTGTTATGTGTTTACAATCATTATATGACTTGTCGGTACATGAATATGCATTAACATATGTTAAAACGGGGTTTAACGCGCAAAACACACCAACATAGGGGCTATAGGCGATTAGGCTTGGTGGATAGCCTAATCGCATGACTTTGGGGCGAGTAGGAAGATTCCTCTAGGCGAATAGGGCTAATCGCATGAACAGTCATGCGATTAGGCACCCTACTCGCGTATAAACCTGCACACTCGCATGATACGTGCTGGAACGACTAGGAACGCCTATAAATACAATACTTAACCTCCTAAACTCCCTAATATCAACCCTAGTCGTCCCATAACCGCCCCAAACACTGAAACAACCTCTGGGAGGCGATTTTGATCAAAAACACAAGGTTTCAAGGTCTAACCATCATTCTTTTACAATTCTAAGGTTTGATTCTCATCCATAACACTTTGTAAACGTTTTTAATCAATCCCTAATGGTCCAGACCTGTTCATAAACGAAAAAGCTTTCTGAAAATCGTCAATAAGGGTTGTTAAACGGATTATAACTAATTAACATGCGTTATGGGTATGTATGATTAGAAAGATAGGATTTTTATGGATCTTGATGATGTTTTGATGTATTATCATGCTAGGTCAGAATTAATATTGTTAGTATAATGATAGAAAACTCAGTAATCGGATAATAGGGTTATGATTACATGCGTTAATTGATGTTGCATGCTATGTGAATAGTGTTTGGATTGTTTTGGGTTACATGCAGGACTGATTATACGAGGTTGAACGAAGGGTTTTGGGTTAAACATGTTTAGGATAGTGTTTGGGATGATATTGGGTAGTTACACACGCTCTGGATCTGATTTGGAGCGTTAAACGCGCGAAAAACCGGAACAGCAAGGTTACAGGCGAGTAGCCTTGCTAATCGCCTGTATCAGGGGCGAGTAGACCCCCACTCGCATGCATTAGGGGCGATTAGGCCCCACTCGCGTGACACAGGGGCGAGTAGCCCCAATCGCGTGCCACTAGGGGCGAGTAGCCCCAATCGCGTGACACTAGGGGCGAGTAGCCCCAATCGCTTAACATTAGGGGCGATTAGCCCTAATCGTGTGACTGTGCATGCGATTAGCCTCCCTAATCGCGTGTACTGCTGCTGTAAGTGTATATTAGCATTCCGAGACCCGATTTGACATATAGTAACATGCTAGGAACCTCGTAACATGTCTAATAACTTGGTAACATATATTTGGATGTATTTCGGTGATACGTGAACTATGTGCTATAATTTGTTGTACGTTAACGTATGTTAAGTGTACTTGCGTTATTGTATGTTTTGGAGCGTAA
The DNA here is from genome assembly GCA_030844895.1 of Ambrosia x helenae. NCBI lineage: Eukaryota > Viridiplantae > Streptophyta > Magnoliopsida > Asterales > Asteraceae > Ambrosia > Ambrosia x helenae. Next base: position 101,377,677 of record CM061230.1, on the reverse strand, counting down.
ACATAACACGGGGAGTCTCGGGTCACCAATGGGATGTCGAGTCTTGTCAATTGGGTCAGTTAAACAGTCACGGTATTTTCAAACGAACTTGGTTATGGTCTGGACATCTAGGGACTAATTAACCTGCGGGTTATTAGTCTAAGTACTTGTAACTGTCGTATGTTAGGTCGCCACTGTACGGGACTAACATAGCAGCTGAGTTTACTCGGGATTAGGAGTAAAGCAACTTAAGGTGAGTTTACGGCCCCTCTTTTAAACTGGTTTTATACTTTCGGGGGAGAAAACATGTGTTAAAAACAACTGTTTGGTAACTACTGTCATACTATGGGTTTATACTGTGTACTACACGATCTTTGGAAGTCCCGGGGGGAACCATGAATGTGCGGGTTTGCACAACGGGGAAATGTGAATAGCGCTATTGGGAGTGACCAACCCCGCTCGTCGGCTTGGAGGGCCGGGCGAGTGCATATTGTCTCAAACAGGAACAACAGGAACATTTGGAACTATTCGGGCACAACAACTGGTATTCGAGTTAGTAATGGTTTTCCAATCGTGGTAGTAACAAAACGTACGCCTAGCTAGCGTATACTGGTTTTCTATTTGTTATAGTATGGACAGGTTGACTTGGTACTTGAACTGCAAACCTGTAAACTCACCAGCATTTTTGTGCTGACGTAAACTTTTACATGTTTTCTCAGGTCGCTAAGGTAGTGCAATGGAACTAGGGCGCACGCGTCTGCACGACGTCTAGATAGAGTTGCATGATTTCATAAGCATTGAACTTTGGTTATTTATGTTGAACTTTATTTTGAATAAGCTTCCGCTGTAAACGGGATTTTAAAACTATGTTTTGGTATTGCATTAATTACATTTAGACTTGTTTATTGTGATCGTTGGTTTGGATCCTGGTTTGTCATGCGCCTCGCGGTAAAACTCCGCAAGTGGATTTTGAGGGTGTGACACCTCAACCAACTGGGCTACCTACAAGTGTTGGACATTTATTATGTGTATTATCTTAGCTATTAGTTGATTGTATATAGCTCTTACCTATTTTTCCTTTGACCACTCTTCATGTATATATGTAACCTCTATTCATCCATGTAAAAATCAATAAGAGTTGGTACATTTATAATCCACACATCGGATGTAGTATTGGATTTAATTGGCACATATATATATTCTAGTTTCTTCATCTTGAAACTCTTCAACTTGTGATCATAATAGCCTTGGAGATATGGTTGAAAGTTGTTTCGTTCAAATTCATAAATGGTTTGATCATCCAAGGTCTTTTGAAAATTTTCAATACAATTTTCATGATCATTATAAAATCTTATCATGATTACCCTGGATGGAAATAAAGAAAATAATAATAATAAATAATCCCCTCATTGTCGACTGCTTTTTATTGCCATTAGTCACAATTAGTCACCAGGTGTTACAACAAGATCAACCCTGATAGCTAGTTGGTAATAACTTGTAATTATGTCTAATATAGATGCAACTTGACCTTAAAATTTAATTCTAAAGAAATGCAACCGGTTTTCCTCCTCATTCTGTGCCATGTCAACCTACATCTCTTTTATCTTTATCCAAATACAAAGCACTTAATAGAATAGAAAAATAGAAGATGAATACAACCCCACCAATAATTGGCTCACTTAATAACGCACATGTATTATTAACTATGGTTGGTGAAACATAGCTTCAATCTCATGTTAAATATAGCTAGGAACAATGAACAAAAATATAGAGACATTTTCACAACCTTGAGAGGAAAAAATGAAGAGAGTAGCTATATTTGTTCTTTTACTTGTTTCAATCCAAATTCATAAAGTCTATGCAGCCGAATTCGACATCATTTCAGATTTACAGTTCTTGACAGAAAACGACACGTTGGTCTCGCCGGGTGGAACCTTTGAACTTGGCTTTTTTAAGCCGGGTAGCTCTGGGAATAGATATGTTGGTATTTGGTTTAAGAAAATACCTGTCCAAACAGTAGTTTGGGTTGCCAACAGAGAACGCCCACTCACCGTCGCATCATCAGGCGTGTTAAAGATTGTCCATCCAGGAAATCTTGTCCTCATGAACGATACCAATGGTACAATGTGGTCATCAAATACAACATCAGCAGGAAATGCAACTGCAAAGCTTGATGACACTGGAAATTTAGTCGTAACAGACGGAGCAAACAAAAATATTCTATGGCAGAGTTTTGATTATCCAACTGATACTCAATTGCCTGGAATGAAGTTTGGGAGGGACTTGTTGACGGGTAGGGAATGGAATCTTTCGTCATGGAAGAGTAGTGAAGATCCAGCGCCAGGTGAATTTACCTATAGCATTGACGGGAATTATCCTCAGCACATACTCAAAGAAGGGGCAGAAATCAGTTGGCGCGCTGGACCATGGAACGGTGTATGGTTTAGTGGGGTTCCAACGATCAACAGGAACAAAATCCTTAAATACAATATGGTTATTAATGAAACAATGGTAGATTTTAGTTACAGTGTTGTAAGCAGTTCTGTTGTATCAAGGTTCACCTTGAATTCATCCGGGGATCTACAACGTACGATGTGGGGAAAAGACTCTAAGAATTGGGAAACTATCTATGAAATACCAAGAACAGCGTACTGTCCATACAACCTGTGTGGTGCTTATGGAAGCTGCAGCCCCTTGAGTGTGCAGAGATGTTCGTGCTTAGATGATAAAATGTTTGTACCTGTACACCCAGACGCTTGGACGAAAAAAGATTGGTCTGGTGGTTGTATGAGGCGAACAGGATTGGATTGCAAAAACGGAACAGATGGGTTTATTAAGCGTGCAAATATAAAATGGCCGGACACAATGACTTCATGGTTTAACATGAGCATGACGCTTAACGAATGCAGAGACGTATGCCAGAAGAATTGTAGCTGTACGGCTTATGCAAATGCAAATATCACAGGTGAGGGAAGTGGCTGCTTGATTTGGTTTGGTGACCTCTTAGAAATCATAGTACTCACCCAAGGCAACAACGGTCAGGATCTATTTGTAAGAATGGCTTCCTCTGAATTAGGTAACTATCTCTTATTAATTTTGAAGGTTAGCTTTTATTATGTATCATTAAGTACTTACCCATGTCGCTATCTTAAGATCATGTAGTCGTTCCACCAGCTTCTGAGAACCGATCAGGCACACACATCAAATACATCTTATTAGCTGTCTTTCTGGGACTTCTTCTTATTGGCTTGAGCTCTACATTATTCTGGTATGCATTGAGAAAGAGGCATCATGCACAACCCGTGGGAGAAGGTAAGAGATATCTGTATGCTAAATAGTTTGGAGTAATAAGACTTCTTTGATTAGATATTGTCAGTTTAAAGTATGTCTTCTTTCAAATGCACAGGGGATTCGTTGCATGATTCTCAAAGCCAGAAAGACGACATGGAGCTACCGTTGTTTAGCTTCTCTACAGTAGCACAATCTACTGCTAATTTTTCACTTGATAATAAACTTGGAGAAGGTGGATTTGGACCTGTTTATAAGGTAAAGTATAAAGTGCTTTTCATGCATTTTTCTTAAGTATGACATAATATATTATCCATAAGATTAAAACTACTTTTCAAAGATATGATAAATACACAGGAAAATTACTCAAATAGACAATGTTGACATTGACTTTTCCAAACTAGACAAAAAGTATGGGCTAAACAAAGAGCGCAGGCTAAAATAGCGCGAGCTAAACATGATTTTTTTGTGCCAAAAAGTATCGATTATGTGTATTATAGTTAGGACACTTATACAAGAAGATAAAAATGGAAGCCACACTTTGATGCTTGTCAGTTTTTCACATTGAAAATCTTCAGGGTGTGCTAGAAGGGAAAGAGATTGCAGTTAAGCGTTTGTCCATTACTTCCAGACAAGGACTTAATGAGTTCAAGAATGAAGTCATCTGCATTTCAAAACTTCAGCACCGAAATCTTGTTAAGCTTCTCGGATGTAGCATAGAGGGAGATGAGAAATTGTTGATCTATGAATACATGCCAAACAGAAGTCTAGACCTGTTCTTATTCGGTCAGCATCACTGGCCATTGATTTAATATTAGGAACTACCTATCTATTGAAAATATAAATAACTAATTAGACCTGCGTGTTTTGCAGATAAAACACAAAGCACACTTCTTGATTGGACAAAGCGATTCCACATCATTGAAGGAATTGCCCGAGGACTTCTATATTTGCATCAAGATTCACGACTAAGAATCATTCATAGAGATCTTAAAGCTGGCAACATTCTATTAGATCTGGACATGAACCCTAAGATAGCGGACTTTGGCTTAGCAAGAAGCTTTGGAGGAAATGAAACTCAAGCAAACACAGAGAGAATTGTTGGCACATAGTAAGCTAAATACAAACTGCATATTAGTTATATTTTTCTAAAGTTAACACTTTAAAAAACATCTTGCCAATTTCAGTGGTTACATGTCTCCGGAGTACGCACTAGATGGTCTTTTTTCAACAAAGTCAGATGTGTTTAGCTTTGGTGTTTTAGTGCTGGAGATCGTTAGTGGGAGTAGAAACCGGGGATTCATTCGTACTAAGCATGACACTAACCTTATAGGACATGTAATTTGTTACCAGCCACAAACTATTATTTTGATTAGTGATTATAGTTCTCTACTTTATAACCAAATAACTGTCCATACTATATTCAGGCATGGAGAATGTATAATGAAGGCAGGTCACTAGAGCTCATTGATTCAACCTTAGATGAACCAAGCGATTTATCTGAAGTACTAAGATCAATCGAAGTGGGTTTGTTATGCGTTCAAGAAAGTCCAGAAGACAGGCCCGATATGTCATCCGTGGTACGAATGTTGGGTAGTGAGGGTGCATTGAAGAAGCCTAAACAACCAGCATTTTTTACAGAAAGAAACTCACATGCTGTTGATTCCTCTTCAAGTAGCTATCCAACAAGCTCAACCAATGAAGCAACTGTTACAGAGGTGGTTGCTCGATAAGAAGCACATACATAACTTCACTTTTAAGTTGTGCTTTCTTTTTCTTATTTCATGCAGTGGTAGAGTGAGTTACATCATCCCACTACCCTCACTATCTAGTCTTCCTTCATTGTTTTTGTTTGACTACTAGCACATTATGTATATCTTTATATATAGTTGTATAGATTAGTGCGTAATTATGTTCTCTATTTATATCTCTTGTAATATCCCTTTACAATTACAATAATACACAATAACTTTCTATTAATCATCTTGGTACAGAGCCAAACCCTAAAAACCTTTTTAGTCGCCACCTCCCTCAGCCTCACAACCGCCGCTACCACCCCTTCTTCCGTTTTTTTCATCACCACTCCCCTGCGCTGCATAAATCAGCCATGGCTCTTCTTGCACCTTTCACCATAGCCAAAAAAATAGAGTCACACCTCTCACAAATCCAGTGTTACCCTATCTACCTCCAACTATGGTCATTGGAAAACCATGCTATGTTCGTTTCTTGTCACTAACAAACTTTATGACTACGTTGATGGCACCATTCCCTGACCCGATCATCTTATTACTGTCCTGTCCATAGACAAGGACCAACCATCTTCCAGCCAACCAAACCCTAACCGTGCAACATGGGTGCCTAATGATGCACACGCTCGAATGTTGCTTCTTTCCAAAAAAATTTAAGGTGCCTTCTAGCATGTTTAGGGTGCCATATCTAGGGAATTATGGCTTGCACTGGAACGAACTTTTGCCCCTCATACTATCTCTCGTGAATACACACTTAAATCCCAACTTCTTAGAATCAAAATGGAACAGGATGAATCTAGTTCTGCTTATTTGATCTGTGCGAGAGAGTATGCTAATGTCCTAGTTAACAAAGGCGGGCCATTTGTTAAAAATATAATGTCTCTTAGTAATAATTCAATTGTCGCACATAACATTATATTGTGTTTTATTTATTTTGCTAATGGGCTTGTTTAGTTGTTTCAGGTTTGTAATATCTGGGCTTACTTGGAACCTGTTGTGGGCTTAGTTATATGAGTGTATTCTGGGCTTATAACTAAAGCAGGTTTATGGGCTTTAAATGATCGAGTGGTTGATAATTGTTTATCAGAATCTATGGCTCAGATTGGTTCTCGTAATAATATCCTGGAAGCTTCTCGACTCACCTATAAAAGCCTTGTCTCGATTGATGTAGCTGCAGTCTCTCTTATTTTCTTTTGTATTCGTCTTTCATTCTCTCTCGAGAGATTAGGTATTCAGGTTGTATGTCTTGTATTATTTCTTCTTATTTTGTATCGTTTATTAACTGATCTTACCAATCAGTTAAACGTTTGAGATCTAAGATCTCGTTATTTCTGAGTTCAGCTGTTTGGCTGAATTCTAGGGTTTGGTTTGGGGTTTTTTGGTTTGGGTTAATAATAATTTTTGGTCACCGTTTTGTCGCTATCTCTTGTTGTTGATTGTGTTGGTTGTTTTGAGATTCTTGATTGTTTGTATCATTTGAGACTGTATTCGTTAGATTAGTTTATATCTATATTTTTCAACATGGTATCAGAGCCAAAGGCTCATGATATTGTGAGTTATTGTTAAGTCTTCCGCTGTTTTTTGTGTCTCTTGGATCTGATCTTTTTAGATCTGGTTCATGTGTTGTCAGATCTGTTAAAACTCTTGACAGATCTTGTTGTTCCTTTTGAGTCTGTATTTCTGATCTCACCTGGTCAATAGGTGTTGATCTTGTTTTAGTTCTCAATAGATCTTATCTTCTTGATAGATCTGATCTGTTGATTGGTGTTTGTTCTTGTTATCTGTCTGTTGTTGCTGAGTGGATTAGTTCCTGGGAAAGCTATCTTGGATTGCTGGAGTCAAAGGAGTATTTGCTGTGTGCTTCAATTGCTCCTGCAATTCTGTACCCTAAGTGAAGGTACAGGTTGCAGGTTGGAGAACCCTAACTTGGGTCCCCCCCTCGGTGAGATCGTTCTTTAATTTTGTTTTGTTTGATTTGTTGTGTCTAGGGCCACTGACCGGGTTAGGTGGACCGGTATTGGGCCAACTCTGTGTTGTCTTGGTTGTGTCTTGTTGATTAAGTTTTCTGTGGTTATTTCTTTCTGGTTTTATTATATTCTGTTTAGATAAAAGACTCCTGTGTTAAGATCTGGGTGGGCACCTTTTGAGTGATGAACCCACTATCTGAACACTGACACAGCTTCGTCTTCGTAGGATTGTTTGATTTGTTGGAGCTAACTGTTTGTTAGTTATTTCTTTTGTGTATTAGTTGTCTGTATTAGTTGTTGTTTGTTAAATGGATGATGTTGAGCAACCTCTACCTCAGGGTGGTGGCCCTGGGGGAGGAGCTGTTGTTAATGTAGGAACCTTGATTAGTAAACTTGACATTGGGGATCCTTTGTATATTCATCCTAGTGACACTAGTTCCATGACCATAATCAGTTTAAAGTTAAAAGGTACAGAAAACTATAAAGTATGGTCTAATGCTATGAAACTTGCTCTTGAAACTAAAAACAAGTATGGATTTATAGATGGAACTGTTGTCAGACCTAGTGATGATGAGGTTTTGGGTAAACAGTGGGATAGATGCAATTCAGTGGTGTTGTCTTGGTTACTAAATTCTGTTAGTGATGAATTGTATCTTGGACAAGTATTTTCTAAGTATGCTAGAGACGTATGGTTAGATTTAAGGGAAACTTATGATAAAGTGGATGGGTCGGTTGTTTTTAACTTGCATCAAAGTATTTGTTCTATGAGTCAAAATGGTTCAACAGTTTCTGAATATTATCACAAATTAAATACAATGTGGAAACAATTTGATTCAATTGTTCAATTACCATCTTGTACTTGTGATGCGTCTAAAGAATTTAATAGTTTTAGTAGTTTAATAAAACTAATGCAATTTTTAATGGGACTTGATGAAATTTATCAACCAGTTAGAACAAATCTTTTGTTGCAAGACCCATTACCATCTGTTAAGCATGCATTTGCTATAGTCTCTAGAGAAGAATCACATAGGAAGTCTAATAGTAGTAACAAAGGTACTAATGTGTCTTTCTTTACAAAAACTACTAATCAAGGAAGTAATAGAAAGGTAACAAATATGGGTCCTAATCCTAATCTAAAGTGTACACATTGTAACAGATTAGGTCATACTATTGATAGGTGTTATGAAATAATAGGGTATCCACCTGATTTTAAAAGGAAACCTGTTACACAAAATTTTAAAAGCAATAATAGTAACAGGACAGGTGGAAAGTCTGTTGTTAATAGCAATAATGTGTGTGCATCTACTGTTGCTTCTCCATTTACTTCTGAACAGATTTCGAAGTTGATGGGATTGATTAGTGAAAAACCAGCAACAGATCCTCAACCTTCAAACGTTGGAGGTGAGTCTGTGGTTATTACTGGTTTTTCAAGTATGTCTGTCTTGAATAAGTTGTCTTCATTGTTTAAAAATGTGTCATGCTGTTCTAGTCTTGTTAAGTATGCATTATTATTTGGGTGGATAATGGATTCTGGTGCAAATCAGCACATGGTAGGAAATGATAAGTTTTTGATTAACTGTGTAGATGTGTCAAAACTTAATCTGGAAGTTAAACACCCAAATGGAACTAATGCTAAAGTCACCAAAATAGGAGATATAAAACTGGCTGATGGTGTTGTGCTAACTGATGTGTTTTTCATTCCTGATTATTGTGTGAATCTTGTGTCTATACATAAGTTAGCAAAGGATAATAAGTTAGATGTTTTGTTTAATGAGCATGAGTGCTTTATTCAGGATTCCAAGTCAAGGAATGTCCCGGTGACTGGTAGGCAGCAGGATGGTCTTTATTTTGTTGGTAACAATGTGAGTTTAAGTAATATGTGTTTTAATAGTGTTAGTGAGCATGGTCTTTGGCATAGTAGGCTAGGACATCCGTCTAGTCAAGTTCTTGCTGTGTTGAAGGATACTTTGAGTATAAATCAGTCTGAGTCTACTCCTTGTGATGTTTGTCATAAAGCAAAACAAGTTAGAGTACCATTCCCCCTTAGTGACCATAAAACTAAAAGTGTAGGGGATCTTATACATTTGGATGTATGGGGGCCCTACAAGGTCACTAGTAGGGAAGGGTATAAGTATTTTTTAACAGTTGTAGATGATTACTCTAGATCTGTTTGGGTTTATTTGTTAAAAGGAAAGAATGAAGTTTTTGAAAATCTGTTAAGTTTTTGTGAATTGATTAAAACCCAGTTTCTAAAAAATGTTAAGATTTTTAGGAGTGATAATGGGTCAGAATTTGTGAATAAACAAATGAGTGAGTATTGTAATAAAAATGGGATACTTCATCAAACGTCCTGTGTATACACTCCACAACAAAATGGTGTTGTGGAAAGGAAACACAGGCATCTCTTGAACACAGCTAGAGCTTTACTATTTCAAAGCAATGTCCCACTTAGATTCTGGTCTGATTGCATACTTACTGCTGCCTATTTAATCAACAGGATACCCTCGTCTGTGTTAGGAGGAAAAAGTCCTTATGAGTTTATGTATGGGTTCCCCCCAGAACTGAGTCACTTAAAGAGCTATGGCTGTCTGTGTTTTAAAACAATTTTAAATGAACCGGATAAACTTTGTAGTAGGGCTGATAAATGTGTGTTTATTGGATATTCTTTCTTGAAAAAAGGTTATAAAATCTATTCTTTAGAAACAAAACAAACTGAGTTTTCTAGGGATGTTAAATTTTACGAAAATATATATCCATTTAAAACAGAATTTAAAGAGGATGTTTTTGGTAGTCTAAATCAGTTAAATTTCTTTGATTTAACTGAAGCCAATAGTTCTGAAAGTGGTGAAGTTAATAGTGGTCTTCCCGATGATGAAGGGGGAACTGCTAGTTCTCATGATGCTTCGCCTGGGGGTCAGTTAGATGACCTTCCCAGGGCTGCCAGTGAGGTAGACGGCTCAGCCGATCAGCCACCTGGTAGTACAGTTGGTAAGGGGACTAACGCCTCAGATGTTGAAGTATCACATGATGAGACTACGACTCCTGAGGGAAATCAGTCTAGTAGTCTTAGACACTCAAGTAGAGAGTCTGTTTTACCAAAGAGATTTGGTGATTATGTCCTAGGTGGTAAAGTTAAGTATGGTATAGATAGAGTTGTCAATTATTCAAATTTGTCGTATGAAAATCGTTGTTTTGTATCTAATGTCAATAAAATTGTTGAACCTACATCTTACTATGAAGCTTCAAAAAATCCTTTGTGGATAGAAGCCATGAATAGTGAAATGGAGGCGTTATATAGAAACAATACATGGGTCGTTACCGATTTGCCACCAGGCAGAAAAGCCATAGGCTGCAAATGGGTATACAAAGTTAAGTATAGGTCTAGTGGTGAGGTCGAAAGGTTTAAAGCAAGGTTAGTCGCTAAGGGGTATAATCAACGTGAAGGTATAGACTTTGGAGAAACTTTTTCTCCGGTTGTTAAGATGGTCACTGTTAGGTGCGTCATTAGTTTGGCCGTTCAAAATGGCTGGTCTCTTTTTCAATTAGATATTAATAACGCGTTTCTATATGGATCATTGACTGAAGATGTTTATATGGTTCTTCCAGAAGGGTATGATTCTGGAAATGGGTCAAAAGTATGTAAGCTTGTTAAGTCCTTATATGGACTAAAACAAGCACCAAGGAAATGGAACGAGAAATTGGTAGAAGTTCTTGTTAGTATAGGTTTTGTGCAAAGTATTTGCGATTACTCGTTGTTTATCAAATCTGATAATGATATTTTTGTTGCTTTGTTGGTATACGTTGATGATATAGTTATAACAGGAAATAGTGATTTGGAAATTGGTAAAGTTAAAGAACTTTTAAAACAAAGTTTTCAAATCAAAGACCTTGGGAAACTTAAATATTTTTTGGGTATAGAAGTGCTTTATTCTGAAGCTGGTATTTGTCTTAACCAACGTAAGTATTGTCTGGATTTGTTAGCTGAGTTTGGGTATTTAGGATGCAAACCAGTTAATTTTCCTATTGAACAAAACTATATTTTATCGGTTAAAAGTGTTAAATCTGACAAGCTGTTAGATGATGTCACTGGATTTCAAAAACTTGTGGGTAAACTCATATACTTGTCTTTAACTAGGCCGGATATTAGTTATACGGTTCAGTTTTTGAGTCAATTCATGCATAAGCCAAGTGAGGCTGTTTTACAAGTTGCTCTAAGGCTTCTTAGGTACTTAAAAGCCTCACCTGGAAAGGGTCTGTTATTTAAAAAGAGTGATAATTTTGAATTGTCAGCTTACTCAGACGCTGACTGGGCAAAGTGTATTGTTACTCGAAAATCTGTAACCGGGTACTGTGTATTTCTGGGAGATAATTTGGTATCCTGGAAAAGTAAAAAACAAAACACGGTTTCCAGGTCTACGGCTGAAGCCGAATATAGAGCTATGTGCTCTACGACTTGTGAACTTGTGTGGTTGTCGAATGTTTTGGCAGAATTAGGAGTTAAGTGTAATTTGCCTTTGAGATTATATAGTGATAGTAAATCGGCAATATCTATTGCCGGAAATCCTGTTTTTCATGATCGGGCAAAACACTTCGAAATAGATTTACATTTCCTTAGAGAAAAAATTAATAAAGGTTTTGTTCAAGCTATAAAAGTTGATTCAAGTCAGCAAATTGCTGACATTTTTACCAAAGGCTTGTATGGAACTCAACATGAGCTAATGTGTAAAAAATTAGCTCTAACAGATATGTTTGGCAATTGAATTAAGGGGGGATGTTAAAAATATAATGTCTCTTAGTAATAATTCAATTGTCGCACATAACATTATATTGTGTTTTATTTATTTTGCTAATGGGCTTGTTTAGTTGTTTCAGGTTTGTAATATCTGGGCTTACTTGGAACCTGTTGTGGGCTTAGTTATATGAGTGTATTCTGGGCTTATAACTAAAGCAGGTTTATGGGCTTTAAATGATCGAGTGGTTGATAATTGTTTATCAGAATCTATGGCTCAGATTGGTTCTCGTAATAATATCCTGGAAGCTTCTCGACTCACCTATAAAAGCCTTGTCTCGATTGATGTAGCTGTAGTCTCTCTTATTTTCTTTTGTATTCGTCTTTCATTCTCTCTCGAGAGATTAGGTATTCAGGTTGTATGTCTTGTATTATTTCTTCTTATTTTGTATCGTTTATTAACTGATCTTACCAATCAGTTAAACGTTTGAGATCTAAGATCTCGTTATTTCTGAGTTCAGCTGTTTGGCTGAATTCTAGGGTTTGGTTTGGGTTAATAATAATTTTTGGTCACCGTTTTGTCGCTATCTCTTGTTGTTGATTGTGTTGGTTGTTTTGAGATTCTTGATTGTTTGTATCATTTGAGACTGTATTCGTTAGATTAGTTTAGATCTATATTTTTCAACACCATTAAAAGAAAAAGACCTGGTTATGCTTGTTGTTACTGGTCTCTGCGATTAATATGTTAGTTTCACGACGCAAATCGTGGGTCGACAATTTCCCACAGCCTTCACATATTTACATGCGCTCCTTGCTGATCATGATTACATGATTCGGAAGCCACAACCAGCCACAGCTCAGACCTTTACAACCGCAGCAGCCACGCCTCCCCCATCAGTTGCTCCCTCCTTACCGGTTGAAACCATACATGCTTTGCAGCAGCTTATGTCTCAACATGGTCTTCAGGTTTAGTCACAAACCTTGACATCAACAATCCTCTTCTCAGCAGCTTCAAGCAAACTATGCTTCTCGGGGACACAGTCGTGGCTCTTACAGTTGTGGGCGCGGTACACGCGGCAATACTCGTGACAATAACTACAACTCTAATGGTGGTAATAGAAGTCAATTTACTTCATCTAATAAGAATACAGTTTTTGGTACTTGTAACAGGTGTGGAATTGGACATATTCCATCCACAATTACCTTTCACAGGCATCAACAAATTGTCTTCCTGACACTGGTTGCAATGGACACTGTCACACCCTGACAGTGCACAACGGAAAACAAGTCATGAGGTAACGGAAGTTGTTACCACAAAGTTTAGCAACTCACACATAATTACATATGGACATCTTGCAACCACCCTCTAGATAAACATATTTTATTTTCATGGTCAGTGAAAGTTGTTAAAAACAAGAAAACATGTTCCACCAAGATGAAGCGAGATTTAAAGTTAACATTGTTTTACAAAATAAAGAAAAACATAGTTTTAAAGATAAACGGTCCCAACATCATGTTCATAGTAGTGCCCTGGTAAACCCACTCTCTAAACCCTTATGCATCAGTAGCTGAAAAACATGCTTAAAAATATCAACAAAAATGTTGGCGAGTTCACAAGTTTTAATGGAATCAACAAACTTTCATGTTTAAAAGCGTATGATTAAGTACAACTAAAAGAGAACCAAGTAGACTCACGAAAATCCAACAAGTATGATTTAAACCTAAGGCTCCTAATCAAACCATGACTTTTCTTCCCAAGTTTGACCCCACTTAGAGGAACTTTTTGAAGTTAATACTCTTCCCATAAGACAACAGGAAAGGGGACGTCAACCCAATAGATCTATTAACACAACTACGACTCTAACTAAGAGCTGATGATTAAGAAATAGGGGGAAGGTATCCTCCCGAAGGGACTGGCGAGGCGTCCAATGCACACACCGTGCACCAACCCAAGGACATCATATGTTTTACAATTCTAGTCCTACTCATCATAAAGCATGTTAATCCCCGATTGTAAAAACGTTCAAAAACATTTAAAAATAAACGGGGCCGTGAAACTCACCTCAACGTAGCAAATCGCGCAATCTTTTAATCCAAATCACAATCCTTTACTTAATTACACCCTAAAATCCATAGGGTCACTTTAGCAACCATTCTAAGTCTAATCAAGTTATTCACCAAACTTCCCCGACTTAGTTAAACCAAAAGCTTTGAATTTTCATTAACCCTTACCCCATCGACCCATTGGTGACCTTTGACGATTGGTTAAGTTTTAGACTTTGCGTGCATATATTTAGCATAAACCACCTATTCCTTAGGTCCATATTCACACATACATTAATCCATGTTAAACGCCACATAATATGTCATAATAAACCTATCATAACATACTAATCAATCATAGTTACACGAAGCATGATAGATCACATTCAAGCAATTTCCATATCAAGCAAGCTTCCAATGCCTCATGTTACCCTATGCACATCCTATAAACTAAATTTGGACCTTAGAACATGCATATAAACCACGAAACAAGACCAATTTTCTGTTCTATATCAGTTACAAAATCTAGCCGTTATATGCCTCAAAAATCGCATTTCGGCGACTTCCGCGACATAGTTTTGCACTGTAAACTTTCGTTATTATAGCAAACATATTATACACCTTAAATAAAGAATTTTATACGCATTTTGACACTAAAAAAGCTGTTTACATCAGACCTGAAAATGAGTGTCCTAAACGCGTAAAACTTGGTCGAAAACATGCGTTTTTGCGCATCTTTTGCAAACATACCTAGGTTTTTAACTTAAAGCTAGAAACATTCTCTTAGATCTAGACATGAACCCTAAGATAGCCGACTTTTGCTTAGCAAGAAGCTTTGGAGGAAATGAGACTCAAGCAAACACAAAGAGAATTGTTGGCACATAGTAAGCTACAAAAACTAACTGTATATTCATTATATATTTCTCCACTTCACTGTATTACTTTAAGAAACATTTTGCTCATTCAGTGGTTACATGTCTTCGAGTATGCACTAGATGGTCTTTTCTCAACAAAATCAGATGTGTTTAGCTTTGGCGTTTTAGTGTTGGAGATTGTAAGTGGGAGTAGAAACCGAGGATTCGTTCGTACTAAGCATGAGAATAACTTTGTTGGACATGTAATTTGTGACCAGCCACAAACTATTATTTTGATTTGTAATTATAGTTCTCTACTTTATAAGCCAATAAGCATTTCCTTATTATATTCACGCATGGAGAATGTATAATGAAGGCATGTCACAAGAGCTCATTGTGTAACATTTCGCATTTTATCCGACATGTAATAAAGAAAGCTATTCAATAAATATTCGAATCTGGACATTTTGGGCGTAATAAAATTTTCCCTATGATTTTTAATCTAGTTATGATTATATATATATATATATATATATAATTAATAGTTATAATATTAAAAATGTTCAAAAAAAAAGGGTGGACCGGGACTCGAACCCGCATCCACCACATAGCCAAACCATACAACAACCAGCTGAGCCACAAGCTCTTTGTGTTTAAATCCCACGCGAGTTAAACATAAGGTATGTTAGCAATCATACCAGTTGACTTTGAAAGTTAACACCCACAACAAACCATTCAATTAACCAACGAATCCCACTACAACAAAAAGGGCTTTTAAGGACCTTTTGTGTGGGATCCTTGTAAAATGGGGTCCTAAAAAATTATTTAATAAGACGAATGAACTTTTGGGGTCCTTTCATAATATACACTACTAAACTGGTGTCCTAAAAAGATAACTAATAGGACAGATGATTTTTTGGGGGTCCTATTATCATATAACTTAATAAGACACTTAAAATATAGATCCTAATACAGTAATTTATAAGACATTTAGTTGTTGGTGTCCCATTATGTGGTAATGTAATAGGTCCCTTGATCACCGGGGTCCTTTTATAACATAACTTAATACGACACTTTGTAGTTAAGTAATAAATGTTAGATGTTATAGGACCATTTCTAGTCGAAGTCATAGTAGAACATAACTTAATAGGACACTTGACACATGTGTCTTATAACTTTAACCTTTATAGGACACTTAATCATTGTGGTGTTATTATAATACACCATAATAGGACACATGATATTTGAGTCATGAAACATACATTTTATAGGACGCTTATTCGCTACAGTTTTATTATAACATAACTTAATAGGACACTTAACACTTGGGTCTTATAACTTTAACATTTATAGGACGCTTAATCATATTGGTGTTATTATAATACACCATAATAGTACACTTGATATTTGACTTTGTTTAGAAAAAAAAAAAGGAATTAAAAGATAGGGATCATGCAAGTGTAAGAATTTGTGTACCTTTGATTAGTAAAACCAGCTAAACCGAGCACCTCATAAAGATAAGCCTTTAATGACACGCGAACTTTGAGACACACTGATTATATAAGCGTATGTCATAATAACATTAAAATGTCATTTTATGAAATCTGAAAATTTTTTGACACATATATTTGTGTGTCATTGTGTAAATGTATAATAATAATAATAAAAAAAACACAGGTACGATGTACAAAAATTTGTGTCATCTTAATATTTTTTTTAGACATTTGCATTTTCCCTCCCTTTGTCTTTCCCTAATTTATTTTCCCTCAAAGATCCTTAAAAACCCTAGCTACTAATCCCCTTCTTTCTTTCTCCTTTGTGCCTTCATCTCTAACACAATCAATAAACCATGGGACAAGAAATTCCTGGCGGTTTCAACTAGTAAAGGAAATTCCGGTGATCGGAAGAACGAAGTTTGACCCGGGTCCACCCTAAAACCGAATATTATAATCTATGTAACCAGAAAACCTTTCACCCGACAAACGTAGCCTCCTCTTGATCTACCCTTTCCGCTTCGATTTGCCTGCAAGTACTCCTTTTTTATTACTAACAGTATTATGTTTTCATTTCCTATTAGGCTTTCCAATCGACCTTCAGATCTGATGTACATATATTTCTATTAACCCTAAACATGACACATACGCACTAACCGTCTTTTATAAATTGTTATTAATTAAGGTTTTATCCATACTATGCATAATGTTTATATAATATATTGACAGAGTATTTGAATTGTGATTTGGTTTTCTTTTCGATCGTTTTCTTAATTGTGTTCTAAACCCGACAGCATGATGATTGGTAACAAAACAAACTATACTTTTGCAGGGTATTTTGATATGAGGGAGGAGTTTCCTTTGTATCGCCAGCCAGGTTCTGTCATCGGAGGCTGAGATCTGTTTACTTGTACCGCTTCTCATGAAATCTTTCACCAACAGCCTAATATTTTAGAGCTGGAAGCTCTAATTATTCTATATATTATCCTATATATTGAATTATGACTGTTGATGAATAGTGCCACTGCCACGTGACAGTGGCTCATAGGTTTTTTTTTTATAATATTTTTACCTTTCATAATGTTTATAAGCATTATGTATGAAGCTTAGTATAAAAATGCTTGTAGCCCGGCTGGATGGTATGCATCCCTGATATAAGCAGCACACGATATGTTTATAAGCATTAAAGTTACTCATGTTCATTTAATCTTGATATGTTTCTCTTTAGTGATTGATTAGACGTGTTCACTAGATTATTTGATGATAAAGATCATGTATGTGGTTGTTCGTCTTTTTTGATTTAGGTTGTTTATTTTGTTTCCTGAATTCAACCAGTCTTTTTTTTGTTCAGATATTGTGATTTTGTTTTCACAATATTGTTTCCCTGATGGGTTTTCTTGCTTTGGTTATTACTGACCAAATGAAGAAATTTAACTAACAAAGAAGGTGGGTCAGCATGGTTAATGGTTATGCTGGTTGAAAATCAATCCAGGAGTATTGGTGTTGCAGGTATGTCATTTTTTTTAGTCTTACGACTTGGATTTATCATTCGCATCGGTTAATTTTTCCCTACGCATCGAAGTACGATAAGTGGTAATGAGCTTACGAAGCCTAAATGTGGACATCGTTCGATAATTCTTGGTGCTAACTCTGTTAGTTTTGTATTAATTCAGTTCAAATGTCACCAACAATATGTGCATACATTGCAAGTGTTGGATTATTAAGTGGATTTTCAAAACAGTGTGCAAATCAATTGTCACTAACAATATGCGCATAAATTACAATTGTTGGACTATTAAATGCATTTTCACAAAAGTGTGCAATACTTACTCAACTCTTATATGAAAAGTTAAAAAGAGGTTTTGCAATTACGACACGAATCCTTTACATAACTAGCTGGTTTTTCATTTTACAAATTACATTTGGGGGGTATTGGGTAAAAAAATCAAATTTGGTGATGTATAGAAATGGATTGGCGGTATCTAATTAACTAAAGCTTGATGCCGCCAATTGAGTTAGCGGTATCAAGTGGGCTTTTTCAGTGTGCATTGATGCCACCAAATGAAATGTAGGAGTCACCCCTTGATGCCGCCAATCCAGTTAGAGGTGTCATTGATGCCGCCAATTGAGTTGGTGTGTTCTTCAATATTGCCGTCATGATCCCGCCAATCCATTTTCATGCATTCAAACCACCAAATAAAATCAGTCTTCACCTGCAAACCATGCAGCCTATAAAACACACTCACAAGGTCTCTAGCATTGCATGCAATGGTCTTGTAAGTTGCAGATGATTTGATAGGCAAATAGTGTTCTTGGGAGTGTAAGAATTCAGGCTTTGAAGGTTATAAAATGGAGGTTGAGGTGAAGAAGGAGCACCACCTACATCCAAGAACACACCATCAACACTACAATCTCCATCTGAAACCTTTGAAATTTATAAAAAATCATACCAACCAAATTCCTCCCACCATGAATCAAAACATGAACTTACACCCTGGTCCCATAAACGACGATGTGTTGTATCTGCGTGATCGACATCGTGCCTTTCACGTTTTCACAGACGAGGAAAACTTCAATGCCGCCATGATGGTAAAGCGTAGCGATAGAGCCATATGGAAGGTACTTCGTGACCACCCTGTTGTAGGACGGGTTCGTCATCTTATCGATACTGCAGGGTTTGGTGGCCTTATAGATTGTGGTTATCGATACGTTGACCACTCCTTGATAACAGCTTTGGTGGAACGATGGAGGCCCGAAACTCACACGTTCCACCTTCCATTTGGTGAAGCTACTGTCACCTTACAAGATGTTAACGTCTTGTGGGGGTTACCTATTGAGGGAGCTGTTGTGTCTGGGGTAGATGATAATTTGTCTACTGCCGACGCAATAGCGTTGTGCCGACGATTGTTAGGTGTTACGCCTACAGAGGCCCAAATGTCCGGCAAGTCTGTTTTGGGTAGTGTTATTATTAATAAACTAAAGCAGGAGTTTGTTGAAGCAGAGGCTACGGATGAAGAGTGCATTTTTCGTGCTCGTTTAATCCTTTTCTTTTTGATTGGTTCCACCTTAGTCCCTGATAATAATAATAATAGATTAAATGTTTTTTACTTAAGATTTTTACGAGACCTCAACCGTACAGCATCTTATAGCTGGGGCAGTGCGGTTCTGGCTTGTTTATACAGGCGGCTTTGTGATGCCACCCAGCCGAATAGGAAAGCCGTGACCGGGCCCATTATGTTGCTTCAAGTATGGGCATGGGAGAGGATTCGGTGTCTCGTACCACGACCATCCCAGTTTGATTATACTTGCCCGATAGCGGCTCGGTATATATCGCAAATCCCAGTTTGATTATACTTGCCTGCATGGCATCCCTTTGTATTTTTTTTTCTGAACACGTTTTTTAACATGTTAATTTTGTAGGTGGCGAGACCGGCGGTTAAACTTCCACTCGGTGGCCACACACTGCCTCAAGGCATATCGTTCGCAGCTACAATCGTTGGACGAGGACATGGTATGTTAGTAATTATTTTTAGTTTTTTGTATTAATCATGCATTTATTGTGTTTTGTTACTGACTTAAGTGTTTGTTTTTAGTTCAACTGGACCCCCTACAACTCGGTTTTGGATCGGCTACCGGCCATGTGCTCAAATGGGATGGAAAGCTGGAGGAGTTGTTGTCCGCTTATATGCTTCGAGATCGTTGAGCATCATTACCCTCAACGGGTTTTGAAGCAATTCGGCATGGTCCAGTACATACCTCCCGAGATAACCTTAACCGTACCCAAGGCTCAGCTTGAAAAACTGCATGCTTTGGGGCGGCAAGGACACAACGGGGCGGACTGGATGAGTAGGCATGAAGCCTACATTAATGCATGGAATAACCGTTGTAACACGGTTTTCCGCTCTGATCTCATAAGGACAACTTCAACAGCGCCCGGTTATATGCAATGGTATATGGGGCGTACCGTTGCATTTATTGGAAATCCGAGTGTAGCACCGGCCCCAGTTGGCGGTTTCCAAGACGACGGTGCTAGAATCCAGTTGATGGTAAAACATTTTTACGTGCCTAATTCATACATTAATTATTTTCAGTTTGCTGTTTCTAACTAAAAATTTTGTTTGCAGAGGGATGCCATGGGTGATATTTACCGGTCATCTCAAGAGGCATTTAATAATCCTCAGGCATTCTCCACGCAGCTTGAGCATATACAAAACACGACGTTTCACAGTATGATGATGTCACACAATGTCGGACACTTACAAAATCCGACGCATCTTACCAGGGACGCCGGCGACGCGCTCCCCGTCAGGTGCCGGAAAACGTGCCGGAAAATGAAGACCAAGCTGCTGGAAGTCACTTTGACAATGACGCTGGGTTTCGTGCATCTGTTGCGGCCAGTAACAATCAGAACCAGACCGGGGATATGTCCCGCAATTCATGGACAATGGATTGGACCAGATGGGAACTCCATTTGGATTGGGTGGATCATTCGTACAGGGAACTGGTGATGTTGGTGGGTCCGGTGGCAGTCAACCGGCGGAGATGGGTCCGCTAGCTAACTTTCGTGCAGGCGGAATTGGCATCGGAGATAGTTGGGTGTTTCCTTCATCACCGGGTTACGTGACGCCGGTTGGACAGGGGTTGGCACGGTTTGATCACGACCTTTTTAGTGATTTTCATTACCATGCCCCACATAATTCGTGTGATGAAGGACCTTCAAGCCGGCCAGGACCATCGACCACACTGAATTTAAACCTCTTTCCTGATGATGAGTACGGTAATGAAGGAGCACCACCCACCAACCAACCACCCAGGAGGCAATCTGAACGTCTTATGAATCAGGGACCCTCGAACTCTCTAGACTGGTTTAACTCGTAACATTGTCGAATTCAAGTGTGTTCTTAATTACTTGTTGTAACATTTTGATTTGCTTTATAACATTAATTATTGATTTGCTTTATAAATATATGAATATATGAATCGTTTAGCCACCTGTGATTCGAACATTGATAGGAGAAACAACCACTAAAATTAAAATCCAAATAAAAGCGTTAAACACTAAAACAAGATTACGTAATCATTTATCAGTGGCCCGAAAACGGCTCGGAGGTGTTTTTTTCAAAACCCACACTATGTTGAAAACGGGCCAGGCTGCCCTATTTGGGCCTCTGTGCAGCCTGGCTGGGCTGCCGGACAGGTAACCGGACTGACGGACGCGTTGCCCTTGGGTAACACACGGGCGTCGCACGAAGTCCGGGCAGTTTTCGGGTCTCCGGGGCCTGATCCCGGTGGCCCGAAAACGGCTCGGAGGTGTTTTTTTCAAAACCCACACTATGTTGAAAACGGGCCAGGCTGCCCTCTTTGGGCCTCTGTGCAGCCTGGCTGGGCCTGCCGGACAGGTAACCGGACTGACGGACGCGTTGCCCTTGGGTAACACACGGGCGTCGCACGAAGTCCGGGCAGTTTTCGGGTCTCCGGGGCCTGATCCCGGTGGCCCGAAAACGGCTCGGAGGTGTTTTTCTCAAAACCCACACTATGTTGAAAACGGGCCAGGCTGCCCTCTTTGGGCCTCTGTGCAGCCTGGCTGGGCCTGCCGGACAGGTAACCGGACTGACGGATGCGTTGCCGTTGGGTAACACATGGGCGTCGCACGAAGTCCGGGCAGTTTTCGGGTCTCCGGGGCCTGATCCCGGTGGCCCGAAAACGGCTCGGAGGTGTTTTTCTCAAAACCGGCTCGGAGGGATAGATTTATTTAAATCAAATAATAACGCACACACTTTCCATTTTTGGAATGTCTCAAACAAATAATACAAATTTGATAGATTTATTTAAAACAAATATTACAAATTTATTTAACAACTGTTTTTCAAAACTAGTCACTCAAACTATACAATCTACGGATTTACAAGACAATATATTTTTCGAGATCACCTATTCCAATATTCTACCACCGTTTCTTGTTGCATAGTTCATTAAGTTTCTGTTTCGCACCTTCAATCACAATTTCTTTGTTGAAATCAACAATAGCTTGTGTTGTGCACCCAGAAACTTCTCTTTTCCAGTCAGCGGGAACTCAGGACCGCATTCAGATTCAAACCCATCTGAATTTGATCCAGGAGAGCATGGTTCTACCTGTTGAATATGTGTACCAAATCTACAGGTACCCAATGTTCAAACCAGGCTGCCATACGAAAGTAGTACGGTGAAGAATCGCATCATCCGTTGCCGGACAGGTCGCTAATGACGTGATGTGATTCATCAACACCGGATGGCGTGGGTTTGCCTGGAAAGTAGACCCGCCTAAAGAGCCCGTTGGAATGTCCAGCTTTGGTAGACTAGAGGTTCAGACTACCAACGACAACCAACTCTCTAATATTTTAAACTAAAGTATCAATGTTGCATTCTACACGTGTTATACCACGTGTGGATGTAACATCGATCCAAGTAGTTTAATGTGGATGTAACACCGATCCAAAGACACCGCTTTTTTGGACCCCAGAAAAGCGATGCCAAGCGAGGGATGAAACGGCAGACGATGCTGTTAAGCATGACTCACCCCCGCCGAAAACAGTTAAAACTCCATGTGAATGTAACATCGACCCAATATCAATAAAAAACCATACCATCCAGAACAATTGCAGGAAAAGTATTATATCTCATATTGGGGGGGGGGGTTTATTGTGGTTGGTAGTCTGAATGGGATGGAGAGAATGGGCAGTGGGCTTATATAAGAAATGAAGCCTAGAACTCAATTGGCGGCATCAATGTATAGAAATCAAATGGCGGCTTCAATGTTTATAACTCAATTGGCGGCATCAAGCTTACATTTATTAGATGCCGCCAAACCAAATCTATACATCACCAAATTTGATTTTTTCCCCCAATACCCCCCAAATGTAATTTGTAAAATGAAAAACCCCCTATTTATGCAAAGGATTCATTACGACACTCCCTTTTACTTTCTAATTTATACTATATTATTAACTATTCCTTGAAGCCACCATTGAGTAATGTAGGAATATCGCTCAACCAAGATGTGGATCAAATTTACTTCTTTTCAGACATTAGAGGTAACCGATGAATCAGTTCGCATATTTGATTAAACAATTTAAGGATAAAAGTATCAGTGATTAAAGGTCTTCTTTTTCCACATTAGTCAAAAATATTCTCTCAAATGTCTACTTTAAATCTCAGGTGATATAGTTGAAATATTAGAGGATATTGCTGTGATTTTGTTCTTCATCGTGATCCCAACGGATACCATGATTTAGGAGAGTGATGTTGAAAAAATGTTGTCGGACATTATTGTTTAGATAGTGATATGGAATGGAATGTTGCAATAGCTGATATTGTTCTATATGATTCCTCTCTTGTGAAGCAAGGCTTTCCTTTATTACAAGTAATAGTTTGCCATTTCGTTCGCTAATACTAATTACATGAAGTGTTTATAAGAATCAAAGTCATTGTGCGAGTAAGTTGTATTTTTTTGCGAATAGAATTTGGTTGTATATACTTTCGATCTTGTTCCTAATTTGTATTTTTCCTTGATTGTCGTTCTTATTGAGAATGGCCAGATTTACTTTGATTTATGTTCTGCTGCAGCAAGAGTCTATAAGAAGATCATAGAGATGTGCTTTGTCTCTTAATTTATGAAACTTAAATTCATTTTACAAAGTCCAATTGTATTTTCTAGAAAGATTTTCCAAGAGTTTTTATATTTTAATGCTTCCAAAGAAAGAATAAACCAAAAGAAGGCAAGGGCATTGTTGAAAAAGCCCCCTACATATACACCGTATATCATTGCTTGAATCAAAACGGATTTACTACGAAATCATGATGAGGTAAGTTACCTTTCATCATTTTACTTTTAAGGTCTCGTGTAGATACATGATTTCATTGATTTGTCGTGGATTAATCTCATCTTCAATTATTAACTTATTACTAAAATTATGTGTGAAATAGATTTTATGGGTTAGAAACCCCCCCCCCCCCCCCCCCCTTCAAACCCAAAAGAACTATTTAGAGACGTGTGATTACTCTATCATCTGTGCATTGTAATTTTAATTTTTCTTATTTTTTTCCTTAACTGTAAAATGTAAAAAAAATCATTATTTTTTTATTGTTGTATGTGTTATACAACAAGCCAATACTAAAAATCTCATTGCTCGACTTTAGACTGTTTTGTAGCTACTATCTAATTGCTCAGTACTAATGTATTTTGCTAGTTGATGTATCTATTTGTTAGCTGGTTTTAAAAGTCGTGTTAAGCTGAGTTACATGGTAGTTTTTTTTCCATTTTGTTATTGACTCGGTATAACTGAACATAGTTATTATTGTGAGTTCGGTTGTAATTTGGATACTTTGTTAGACTATGAAATATGTAAAAGCTACGTTATAGTCCAAAAATGATTGTAAGTTGGCAATTAAATAATTGTTACATCGGGCTACACTATAAAACAACAATGTTTATTGATGTTTTTTTATATTAGTCTTTTCTATACAAATCTTAGGATGCTAGTGCAATTTTTATTTTTTTTTTATTTTGTGCACTGTTACTTGCAATATTGTGACCAGAGATTGATAAATGTTTGTTGAAAACTAAAATCTAGGTCGGAGATGAAGTTTTCCTCAAAAGCATTCTAAACTCTACCAAGACAGTAGCAAGAGGATGAGTGAAGAGCTTGGACCCAAATGAGCTAGTAGGTGGTACAGAGATTGGACCAGAATGGTGTGAGTGGTGTGAGGTAAACGTTCAAGTAGCAATAAAAATAGATGAAAAGTTGGTGAGACCATATGGGTTATTTTCCACAATTCAAAATTGTTTGGTGCCTCCATTGCATGGCCTTGTCCTTTCATGATCGGTATGTATTTATTAATCTTGTGATACGAATAATTTTAATAATCTGAAACTTAATGCTTATACATGGATGGTTTATTTGTAGGTAATCCGTGAGGATTGAGGACGCATAATGACTCATGATTCTATGCTGCTTGTTTCTTTCATTGCTTTTTAATTTCTTTGTCAAATGTTACAAGACTTTATGGTGGATAATGCTATAACTTATTTATGTTTAGCATTTTTTTTTTATAAATATGCTTATTTGAAATATAATAAAGTTTTTTTTTTTTTGTTTCATTAGTTGATGTTATATACAGTATATCATAAAATTGTGTGTGTGTATGTTTAAAAAAATGTTGTATCATATGACTTGTTAGGATTTTGAAATTTTGTCCTATTAAACTTGTTAAGAGCATTGTAAAAGTGTTCGAATATGTTTTTCTTAGGACGTTATATTGTTTGTTCATTGACATATTATGCGACCATAAAATTGGTTTTATAATCTTATTTGAGATATTGGGACCCTTTTTTTGGTACTAATACCCCTATGATGTTACATTATAAGGGTCCTATAAATTCTTTTTTTAGGACTCTTGTATGTGTATTAAAAGATTAAAACTACGTAAGCACATGTTAAAACCTTGTAAAAGTGTCCTAATATGTTTTATTGGGAGTTTTTTTGGACATATTATGCGACCATAAAATTGGTTTCATAATCTTATTTGAGATATTAGGATGCTTTTTAAGTTTCGTGACTTATTACGACCCCCTTACATGAAACGCTTTTACCATTGGTCCTATTAAATAAAAGGTCCTATAAAATAACATTTTAGGACGCTTTTGTGCGTACTAAAAACCCATTTTTGTTGTAGTGTT
The DNA here is from genome assembly GCA_030844895.1 of Ambrosia x helenae. Classification (NCBI taxonomy): domain Eukaryota; kingdom Viridiplantae; phylum Streptophyta; class Magnoliopsida; order Asterales; family Asteraceae; genus Ambrosia; species Ambrosia x helenae. The sequence goes on along the minus strand of CM061230.1, from coordinate 101,351,861 downwards.
GATAATCAGTTATAGGGAGTTTGTTAGCAACTTATCCGGCCCTATCCCCACCATAATTTTAAATAAAACAAACCAGAAATCCATATTACTCGCGTGCGATTTAATCATTCAAATTTAAAATTTAAAATCATTCAATTCGTTATAATCAGTATAAATAGGACTCTCCCCTGAGCCTAATACCACCGATAAACAATTTCCCACAGTCAATTTCAGTTATAACACATTAATCAATCCAGTTTCAATCGCGTTTTGTTTTCAAGCTTTATCGGATCAATCAAGCATGAATACCCACTGGTGATATTTAGCCACATTTATTTATATATCAAGGGTCTCCATTCTAGCACTAAGGTGAGTTTTACATAGCCCCTTTTTCCATTTCACTATTTTGGGGTGAACACATGTTACAACATTCAATTTACAATTCAATCATAAGTGTCTATGTGTTATTCTATGTTGCATTATATCTTAAACATTACTAGGGTAAGCACAATTATTCTAGCATAATCATTAACATTGATCAGCCGACGGTATACAATGATAGATCTATTGGACTGACAATCCCACCCGGATACGTGTACCTCCTACATAGGTAGCGTGGGTGATTGTTATCGAACACATAACATAATCGAGTGAACCATATGCGTATGGGATGGACCACAGTATTCTAGTCTCAATGGTTGATTATGCACTCGATTTACATGATAGTTTTGTTTTCACATATGGACTAGACTAGCCATGGCACTCGAATTGTACAACATTTTTTATTCAATATACAAACCTATGTAATTCTCACCAACATTTTTGTTGACCCAAAAACATTTTCAAAATTAACATGTTTCAAGTAACAATAAAGCTGAAGCTTAGAGCATACTTGAAGAGTTTTATGAAGTTATTTGAAGTTACTTGTTTTATTTCATGATTGTACTAGATGTTTTGAATTTTTAGACAATGTTTCTTTTGGATATTATGCTATGAATAAAGTATTTAAAATTCAATAAATACCATGTGCTACTGAAACAATCATCAATACGTGACATCCCGATGTTTTCGCCATCGGTTGGGGTGTTACACATTGATTCAACCTTAGATGTACCAAGAGATCTATCTTAAGTATTAAGATTAATCGAAGTGGGTTTATTATGTGTTCAAGAAAGTCCAGAGGATAGGCCTGATATGTTATCTGTGGTTCGTATGTTGGGTAGTGAGGGTGCATTAAATAAACCTAAACAACCAGCATTTTTTACAGAAAAAAAAACATACATGGTGTTGATTTCTCTTCAAGCAATTACCCAACAAGCTCAACCAATGAATTTACTGTTACAGTGGTGGTTGCTCGATAAGAAGTGTGTACATAGTTCACTTTTAGGGTTGTGCTTATTAATGTTTTCATGTTTCATGGAGTAGTGGTAGAGTAAGTTGCATACTCCCACTACACTCACTATCTTGTGTTCCTTTAATGTTTTTGTTTTAGTATAAATAGGAACAAGTTTTCATAGATAAAGTTATCGCTAGGAAGACTTTGAATTTCTTCCTAAAGTCTAAAATTTGTAAGTTCAGTCAGTCCAAGTACCTCCTTTTTCAATCCTAATACAAATGATGTAATAGTTTCCTTTTATTCCTAGCCAGTAGCCCACCTTAAAAAAATAATAAAAAAAATAATATATTGTTAACTTTTTCTTCATCTTACCTATTGGTGGAAGGTGTCTGAATTATGGTTTCCTCATTCTATTTGACATAAAAATTATTAAAAAAACCTTATTTAGCAATTAACTAATTTATAAAATAAATGGATTATTTTGGTTATCTAAAACACAAATTTATCTGTACTATCTTATAATACATTTCATAAGAACCTCTTAAAATTTAAGTTTTACAAGCATAATTTTTTATAGTACAACACACAATACATAAATTAACTACTTTTTGAAGGCAAATATGTCTTTTATACAATATTTACACATTTTTCCCTTTAACTTTACTAAACTTTTTTTATTTAAATAACAATTACACTTTTCACCCTTATTTTAACAAACTACCCTCACGATTTTTAAACGCCCATAATTTTTTTATACGTTAATATTTTCATAATATTATTATACCGTATAAACGAACATTTTATTCTTTAATTTGAGTATAGTATGCTATAGTTTTTTTTTTTTTAATTTAAAAATGATATGTTATGGTTAAGTAATAACTGAAACGAAAATGAACCGAAATCATCTATACTATATTATAAAACATTTCTTATTGACCTCTTAAATTTAAGTTTTACAGTATAATTGCTTAAAGTACACTACTACAAAAACAGGCATTTGCAAGGAAAGCTTGCTATGAAACAAATCGGTCGCTAATTTTGCTACGAATTAGCTACGAATTAGCTATGAATTCATTTTGCTACAGTTTAGCTATGAAAATTTCGTAGCAAATGAATTTGGTAGCAAAATCCATAGCAAATCCGTAGCAAAGTTAATGAAATAAATATAACAAAATAACTTATCCAAAATCGGTAGCAAAATCCGTAGCAAAACCATAAAAATAGATTATTTAGAAATTAACTAGAAAAGATAAATAGAACTCGTAGCAAAATCTGTAGCAAAGTTGAGAATATAAGTATTTAAAAATAGTTATATAAAATTCCTAGAAAACTTGTAGCAAAATCCGTTGCAAAAAATGTCAAAACAAATACTTAAAATATAATTTGATAAAAATGGTAGCAAAATCTGTAGCAAAAGTGACAAAATATATACATGCCTAACCCAACATAGGTTTAGACATTTGCTATGAAACAAATCGGTTGCTAATTTTGCTACAAATTAGCTATGATTTCATTTTGCTACAATTTAGCTACGAGAATTTCATAGCAAATGAAATTTGTAGCAAAATCCATAGCAAATCCGTAGCAAAATTAATGAAATAAATATAACAAAATAACTTATCCAAAATCGGTAGCAAAATCCGTAGCAAAACCATAAAAATAAATTATTTAGAAATTAACTAGAAAAGATAAATAGAACTCGTAGCAAAATCTGTAGCAAAGTTGAGAATATAAGTATTTAAAATAGTTATATAAAATTTCTAGAAAACTTGTAGCAAAAAAATGTCAAAACAAATACTTAAAATATAATTTAATAAAAATGGTAGCAAAATCTGTATCAAAAGTGACAAAATATATGCATGCTTAACCCAACATAGGTCTAGACACCTGCAAGTTAGGGGTGAGCATACGAAAACCGATAACGGAAAAAACCAAAATCGAACAGAAAATAACCAAAACCGAATTAACCAATCATTTACGGTTAAGATATTGCCAAAACCGAACCATTCGGCTACGGTTTTCTCTATTTCCATAACTGAAATAACTAAACAAAAAATAATCAAAACTGAAACAACCGCACCGAAAATAATCGTAACCGAATTAACCCATCAGTTATGGTTAAGATATAGCCAAAACCGAACCACTCCATTATGGTTTTCCTTATTTCCATAACCGAAATAACCAAAACCAAACTAATAGTTATTTATTGATTTGTTTTTTCATGTATATTCATGTATTTGGAACATATTTTCATGTATTTCATGTGTGTTTCATGGTTTATTCATGTAAGTCCATGTATTTAAAACATATTTTTATGTATTTCCTGTGTATTTGATGTATTCTTCATGTATTTGTATTATTGAAAAATGTTCAAACACTTAGGTAACTATTTTAAGTTTATGATTTCGCCTAAGTTATTTTTGATAATTAACTGAACATAACCGTATGGATAACCCACATATTAGCCGAAGCGACTTAATTGATTGATTTCGATTATGGTTTTTTCTAATACCGAACTCAGTTATCGGTTTTAGTTATGTGTAAAAGCCAAACCTAACCAACATTTGCTCAACTCTAATGCAAGCTTAGTGGTTTCTTGACCCTCAACACCTCTAGAGCTTTCCTCTCTATCTGACTATTTAGTCAAACAAAATATTCCATATTTTACAAATGTCCCTCCCAAAATTAGTTATCTAGCATAGTGGTCCTCCTCTTTATCATATTTTTAATAAAGTCTTTTTTTTTTTTTTTAACGATGTACATATATTATAGCAAAATGACATAATCAGGGGCGTAGCATTCAAGGTGCGGGGAGGGACAACTGATCCCCCCAAATTTTTGCTCAGAAGTTTTTAATATATAGTCTCTGTATGGATTTTTTTTTGGTATATATGGTTTTGACCCCCATTTAAAAAAAATAGTTATATAAACCAAAACTTTAACCCAATGGTGTTAACGGTGATGTGATATTTTAACTTTTATTATACACCACTGTGTTAAGGGGCGTTAAAGTTGTGACGACCGGGAAATTTTTGGGAAATTTTTTTTCTTCTTTTTATCGTTTCGTTCTCTTTGACTTCGGGAAATTTTCGGGACGAAAATTCTTTCAACTGGGGGATGATGTGACACCCGGCATATTTAGGTTAATACTTTTCATACTTTACATACATACGTTTCGTACTCTACATACATGCGTTTCATACTTTGCATACATACGAGTCTACCTCAACGAAAACATTGAAAACAACTACTTAATATCATACTTGACCGGGTCGGTTGAGTCGTATCGATGATTCGGGAATCATCGGGAGTCGTTACAATGGTCCGAGGGACCATTGGGTGTCGGTCCATAACCATGTGTACAAGGATCGATGATTCGTGGAATCGTCGGGTTTAACGCACACACGCAAGTCTCGGGTCCCGGGAATTGGTGACCGGTGGGAACGTGTTATTTATCGTGCATAATATGTTGGTAATCATTATGTGACTTGTCGGTATGTGAAAACGTGTTTATATATGTTAAAATAGGGTTTAACGCGCCAAAAACACAAACACATAGACTATAGGCGATTAGGCTAATGTGTGATAGCCTAATCGCCAGTCTTATAAGCGAGTAGGGTATCATTAGGGGCGAATAGGGGCTATTCGCTAGTTCTTATTGGCGAGTAGCAGCCCTACTCGCCTAAACTGCTGCATACTCGCCTCTACTGCCCCGAACGACTAGAAACGCCTATAAATACCACCCTTGACCTCCAAAACATCATTTATACTACCCTAGCCGTCCCATAACCTGTCTCAACCTACAAACACCCTCTGGAACCTATTTTTACATCAAAACAACCATTTCGAAGCTTATACTAGGTGTGTTCTTCAAACCCAAACCTTTAAATGATTATGTTTTACTCCCTAAAAGTCCAGACCTGACTTATAAACGTTTTTGTCTTTGAAAATCCAATTAAAACCGTTTTTAAACAAACCCACACCTTTACATGTGTTATATATGTTATATGTGATTAAAGATAGAATTTTTAGGATTAAATCATGGTTGTTTTTGTGTTATTATGATGTTTATGACTGTTACAAGTTAGTATGATGATGTCCTAGGAGTTTGAATGGTTTTGGTTGTGTATTATGGATACTTGATGTTTTGACCCATTTGAAGGATTATGGATGATTAAGGATGCTATGAGGTGTGTTGTTGATTGTTTGGTGTTAGGGTTTGCTCTAGGATGATGCTAGAACAGTAGGATGCTATCGGACAACGTGGTTATGTGATTTAATCTGAATAATTGCTATTTAGGGCAAGTTCTTGCATGTTGATGTGATGTTTACATGCTAAGTTACTATTTTGGGAAAACGCTCGCATTCGGAACTGTTAGAACGATGAAAACTTAGGGGTTTTGCTTGAAATATGTTTGTTAATGTGTTAGGATGATTATTGGGCATTTTTACATGTTTCGGATCTGATTTGGAGAGTTTGACGCGCGAAAATGCGTCACAGACCTGCAGGGGCGAGTAGGAGCCTACTCGCATGAAGCTTCATGCGAATAGGACTCCTATTCGCCTAAACTTAAGGCATTTGGAGCCCTAATCGCCTATACATGAGGCATTTACAATCCTAAATGCCTATACTTAGGCATTTACAATCCTAAATGCCTATACATAAGGCATTTACAATCCTAAATGCCTATACTTAAGCATTTACAATCCTAAGTGCTAGTTTGATTCCTAATCGCGTATAATGCTGCTGTATGTATATTTTAACATCCCGGAACATGATTTAACGCCTAGGAACATGATAGGAACCCCGGGATACACCTACTGACTTTGTGACACGTGTTCGGACCTGTTTACGCGTTAATCGGACATTATGCTAGACTAGGTGGACTGTTGCGCGTATTAAGTGATTAATTGCATATGTGGCATGATGTCTTGTATTTATCTAACACGTGGAATGTCGGGTCACCAGCATAAGGTGAGCCTTTTTATTTGTCCATAGGGTGTTTAGGGGAAATATATGGGACACACATAAGAGTGCATGTAAAGGAGGAAGACAAACCTACATACCAAAATTGAAAAGATGAAATAACCACCTGTAGTCAGTATTCTTTTAGTTTTTCTCTTGATGTACAATTGAGTTATGTATAACCAGACAAGGAAGGATCAACCGTTGATAATTGAATACTTAGCGGCACTATGTTACATGAAAGCGAATTAAAAATGAGTAAATGTAACTATGATCATGTGGTTGTCCGTTAAACAACCACCCCCCCCACCACACACACACACACACAAGATCAGTGTTGGTCAAGACATATTGTTACCTCTCACATAATGCGTTTGTGGCAATCTGAAGCCACGGACTTCTTGTCTGGGAAAAAAATTTGTTTCTTGGCTTCAACCCTACACCTCAACTCCGTATCGCCTACGGATATCCGTGGGGCAGGGGTTGTGGTCTTGTGGATAGTCTTGCTCACAACCTTTAGAGGTCAAAGATATTATTAAATACTTGGTAGAATAATAAATGGTGATGAGTATTATTAAATTAATAAAGCACTTATATGGGAGAAATATTATCACTAGTCGGTGTTTTAGTTTTAAAATATGAGATCGATGTGGTATTAGTTACTTCTGTTTACAGGATAGATATTATGATACGTGTACTTATTTGTATTTGATTGCATTTGGCTTATTATTTCTTACAAATTTAATGGTGCTTGTTTTTTATTGTCGTATATTTTTTGCTTTATGCTACATCTTTAATCTTGCACGTGAAAGTATGGAGTTGCAACCTGGTGTAAAAGGGTCCAAGATTGAATCTAGGGGGGGGGGGGGGCGTTTTTATCAAAGGTTTATAAAAAATATAAGTTATCATGTTGCTATTTATTTGTCCATAGGGTGTTTAGGTGAAATATAAGTTATCATGTCGCTATTTATTTGTCCATAGCGACATGATAACTTATATAATGTTGTTCTATACCGTAATGTTCTTGTTAGTTGATTACTATTCTGTGGTTATTTTTTATTATTCTAAATTTTTGTTAATTATTTTGTTAGGCTGCTTAGCTGATCATTCTTTTAGGTTATTGCCTTTTGTAGAGCTATAGGCCTATAGTTGTTAGAACTTAGTTTATCTATGTTTATTATACCTAGTATCGCCTAATTTGCTTGATTATGTTGATTTTGTTAAACGTTAGTTTTATAGCATAACAGTTGAATACATGACTATGTTGATGTTGTTAAGCGCTAGTTTATACCTTAATTACTGAGCACTTAATTCGGAAAAAAGGCCCCAATTTTTTTTCGCTTTAGGCCACGAAAAACATTGAGCCGGGCCTGCATAGTTATATAATAATTATGACACCTTAACAGCAACTAGAAGTTTAGGGTCATCACTTAGATATTTTCAGTATCCAAGTGAGAACACTAGCCGATGTATCTTGAGCTGCAACCAGTACACCAATGATGTTATCTACAATCGTTTCTTCACTTAATGTGTTTCCGTTTTCATCCCTGAAGTTCAAGAGATACCCTAAGAGATTGTTTGCAGATAGCTTATTTTCCTTTCTTTCGCGAACAATCTCAACGAGAATCTGATTAAGCCTTTTCCTTGCCTTCTGTTAAGTTATATTTGGTTATAACTTGTTATATTGTGTCATATTTTGTTAGGTGTCATAATGGATATTAATGAGTCATTTTTACTTTGAATGTTATAGGTGCAATAGTTGAAGGAAAAAATAGCGGAGTTGGAACAAGATAAAATAGAGAAACATGCTATGATGGAGAAAATCGAAGAAAGTGCGAGGTTATACGCTAAGATGAATGAAAAAAATTCAAATGTTGTCACAAAACCCGGCACCAAAGCCGCCACCAACTTAAGATATGTTGAAACTTATCGTGTTTGGATCTTTATCGTGTTTGCTTTTGGATAATTTGGATCTTTATCGTATTACATTTAGTTATGTTTGAATTATTATGCTATTTGGTTTGAGTGTTTATCTTTGGTATGAGTTTTTTTTTTTATAATTATTGAGATTTGAATATAATGTTTACACGGAAAAAGTGAAAACAATTAAAAAAAGCATTTTTTTTTTTGAAAAATGTCTAGTCAAAATACGTAGCTAAACTGTTGTGGAAACTTTTCAAATTCTTAGCAAAATCGGTAGCAAAAGCTACCAAAATTTCGTAGCCAAATGGTAGCGAATTCCTAGCTATGTTTCGAATTAGAACCGATAGAAAAAACGTAGCAAATTTTCATAGTTAACATCCATAGCAAACAAAATGCAAAAGGTAGCAAATTTTCATAGTGAAACCATAGCAGATTCGTTGCTAAATTTTGTAGCAACATTGATAGCAAAAACGTAGAAAAATTCTATAGCTAACATTCATAGCAAAAATCATTTTCGTAGCTAAAAAGAGGTGGCAAAATTCCGTAGGTAAAATACCTTTGTAGCTAAAAATTCATAGCGAAAATACCGTAGCAAACCTTTTTCATACCAAATAAGTGGCTAAAATAGCTACTTCCCATTTGGTAGCTAAACCCGTTGCAAATATAATTTCCGTAGCTAAAGTTTGTAGCAAATAAATTCGCGACGAGACTTGTAGCTACGGACCAAATCCATAGCAAATCGGTAGCAATATGGGTATTTGCTATGGATTAGCTACGGATTTTACCGTAGCAAATGCCTGTTTTTGTAGTAGTGGTACAACACACAATGCACATGTTAACTAAATGTTGTTTCCCGCCGCAACGCGCAGCACCTGACTAGTCAACTAAAAAAAGGATAAAAACCTGCTCTTAAATTTTACTAAGGGGCTGTTTGATAGCCTCTTAATCAGCCTCTTAATCATTCAGGTCTGAATCATTCAGCATTCAGACTGTTTGTTTCAGCATCTGAATGGAATGATTAAGTGCTGAATCATTAAGCTAATAAGGGATGCTGAATGATTCAGCTCTTAACCATTCAGAGCCTCTTAACCATTCAAACCACTTAATGATTCAGCACTTAATCAACCAAACAGCCCCTAAATGTCCTAATTAATATTTATGCTTTGCAACCTACACTCCACTGAACTTGTTTTCAACATTAATACAAGGGGCTTGCTTTCGAAAATTATTAACAAAAAAGGGGATAAAAATGTCACAATATATATAATACCTTTTTTAAGCATATATTTGTTTAAAAAACACTAGGGGCCCTATATTTTTAGAGGCCCTAGCCTAAGCCTTACCTTAATATACTATTGGGCAGGCTCTGCTCGCCACCAAATATGGCCGGCCATCTAATCAACAATCATGGCCATGCTCCATTTGGAGGTGGCAGAGGTGATGGTACTTTTTATGGATTTAACTAGGACGTTTAGAAGGCAAATGATAGGGATGTAATTGAGTAGAGCTGGGATGAGCTCGAGCTCAAACTTAAATGAGCCTGCTTAGCTCGGCTTATTTGTTTTATTGAATTGAAAAGCCAAGTTCGAGCTCGGCTCGTAAAAAGCTCAAGCCGACTCATTAATATTTTTTTTAATTTTGTTTACAAATATTAGTAACATAAAAAAAGTCACACATGCATAAGTGTATGATTTTTATTTTTCTAAGATTTTATTCTTTTAAAGGCTCAAAGGCAAATTAAAAGTATTATATTATACTTATATTGTGACACCCGGCAACTTCCGATCTACACCGACGTGATTTTTATTATTAAAATTAAATATTTATTCTAAATATTGTTAATTATTAAGTTTCGGGAGTTTACTGGCCGTTTTTACAATCGGAACTGCGACCGATTTAATTAACGCGATTTAAACGCGTGTTCTAAAAACACGCATCGGACGTCGAAAATATTTATATTTATGCTCGGTTTTGTATTTCGAACAAAACCGACTACATTTTATAATTAGTTATCGGGCCTAAGTAGAAACCGAGACGTTTTACGTTTATACGAGTTCGATACGCAGTACAAGTCACCTACCAACAACCCTAGGTATAAAAACATCTTATCCTTTCTTCTTCTTCATTTTTATGGCAGCCACCAAGAAACTCTCTCCCTCTCTCTCTCAAAGCCGGTTCCATCTCTCTCTCTACTTTCTCTCTCTAAACCACCCTCTTCATCTCCCTCGTATCCCTCTCTCTCCTCCTCCTTTACAGAAACCGGCCGACCACCACCCCTGTAACACCCCAACCGATGGCGGAATCATCGAGGTGCCACGTAGTGACGATTGTTCAAAAGCTCATGGTACTAAAATGTAAATATTATTGAATAAACCAAAATTGTCTTACATGGAAATGGAAATACATTGTCTAAATGAAATGTAAATATTGAAATAACTGAAATAAAGTAAAGCACTAAATGTCTCTTGTTAAAGCACTAGATCAAACTGCACCTGAAACATGTACAAAATAGGTTTGGTCAACATAAGAAATGTTGGTGAGCATTCCTAGTTTTGATATATATAGTAGGTTAAAAGATATACAATTCAAGTGCAAGCTACAGTGCAAATATGTAAACTATGTATCATACAAATGAGCGAAATCAACCCTGTGACTGTATAATGTACTGTATGAACTGTAGTGTACTCAACCAATAAATGGATGATAACTTAACACTGGCCACGGATTCTCCGATGAAAAAGGGGGAGAATCAATCTAGGCGGGTTGTCAATCCAAATAGCGCTATCCAATGTTAAGGTCGGCTTGTACCATGTTAATGATTTCACTAAGTACAAATGTAATCCACATGTATTGTCTAAGCATAAAGCACGTTGTAAGCAATGCACATAGTACTAGAATTGTATTGTAAAAATGTAAACTTGTATTTGAAATTGTAATAGTGTACATGTAACACCCCAAAAATGTATAAAAGCAAAAAGGGGTAGGAATACTCACTGTTCACGTAGTAGTTTGAGATTTAACTGGACAACGAGATATGAATTGAGATTACTCCCAAATGATCAACCTAAAGTATTCGATAATGTGTAAGGGAAATAACTCTAAGATATATGTATTTCTAGGACTTCGAATTGGGGATAAACGTTTATATGTTTATTAAACAATTTGTTTATTAAATATAAGAAATTTAATGAATAAATAAACAAAAGTCTTTTTGTAAAATTTCAAGTTGAATATAGTCACAACATAAGGTTTTTAAGTATGAAAATAATTTTTATAAAATTATTTTCTTGAAAAAAAGAATATTTAATCTATTTATTTCAAATTGTCAAAATATGACTTTAATATCTAAAAATATTAAAATCAAAGAATTTCTGAATTAAAAACTGTATTTCAGTTCTAGATAGTTAGAAATAATTTATGTAAAATTTTGGTGCAAAAATATTGTAAAAAGAATTTATTATGAATTATTTATGATTAAAACTAACAAAAATTGATTAAAAATATTAAACAAATGGTTTTTCAGAAATAAAAATTATTTCTGAAATGTATATTGTTATACAAATTTAGGATAATTTTTGTGAGATTTAATAAAATCGCTTAGATATTTTTATTGAATTTTATAAATAAAATAGAATAAAGTTGAAATATTTATTATATATATTAAATAAATGATTTTTGAAAATCTAAAAATTGGATAATAAACATTATCATTTAAATTGCATAAAATAAATTTTATAGAATTTATAAAGTTGTTTTGGTATTTTAAATGTATAATACAAGTTTAAATATATGTTTAAATCTATAAAGGAAAAGGCTAAAAAAAATTGTGGTGCTCGTGGGAATTGAACCAGCGACCTGACCCGGTCTGATTGCCAGCCCCATATGCATCTACCACTGAGCTATGCCTTTGTTTGTGTTTTAAACAGAAATGCAAAAATTAAAAAGCTTCAGTCTGCGATGTGTTCTTCCCCAATTCATGTGATTCGAAACCCTAGTTTTGCAATTGATTAAATCACACAATGTTAACCCAATTAATTATGGGGCAAACATTGTGTGTAGGCCGATAATGAAAACCCACAACAATAATCAACTTACAATGACGAATTGAAGCAAGAACACGAGTCAACAGAAAAAGTCAACGTAGCTCGATTACTTGATTATAATGCAAAACAGAAATGATTCAGAGTGGGGGTTTGTATTTCGGCACATTTAGAATGAAGAGAAGTGTTCAATTTATAGTGTACAGGGCCGGGTATCGATTTGGTAATTTTGACCATGTTTGAATGTTTATGCGTGAATCATGCTCGAAATTGAGCTGAACACGGGTCTTTAGGGCTGTTATATTGCGTCTAGAATGAGCGAGATTAATGGCTAGTCTATAATTGTCCTTAAATTCAGTCAAGGTTTCCAAAAAAAAGGGATTTATTGCTGCTGCTGCTGGTTCGCGTACAGCCAAGAAGAAGAAAGGGCAGCGAGAATTGGGTATTAATGTTTAATGGTTGGGATATAAAGCAAGTTTGTTGGTAGCTCAGTTGGTGCGTGTGGTTTGTGGTTGGCCCGGGTGTCACGAGTTCGATTCCAGGGAGGATCGTTTTTTTTTTTTTTTTTTTTAAACAGAAGGGAGGCAAGGGAAAGGGCTTGGGCCGGCTGATGGGCCTCGTCTGGGCCTTGTACTGGGCTTCCAAAAAGAATGAAAAAGGAGGTTGGTTATGTTGGGTTGTGGGTTGTAGAGATGGTAAAAAAAAATGTATTTATATAAAATCTGAAATTTTTTTTTTATTTTTATTATTATTATTATTATTTAAAATATATATATATATATAATGAAAAAAAAATGACGGATGTTACAGCATCCCCAACTTTTAGAAACTTCGTCCCGAAGTTAATAGTAACAAAGGGTTATGGATGCTTGGGTAAAATTTAAGATAACTGTGGTTTGGAAAATTCGAATGATTTGGATAAGAGGTTTGATGGGTGTGAGTTAAGGATTGGATTTAGTTCGTCTCGAATACTAAAGAGAATAAAAATCTAGTAAATCAATAAATTTCAAGTTTTAGGAATCCAAAAATAAATGTACGAGTCGATAGACTATAGAAAGACTAAATGAACTAACAAGCAAACAGAGTTTGTTCCTGGTCCGACTTCCAGTCACACTTTCAATGCATCATCAGTGTTTGTATACAGGGTGTACCGCAGCTAACCCACCACACCTTTGATACCTTGAAAACGTATTGGACGTCTACCCAAAAAACTCTAATAGAATTTCACACTACCCTAACGCACCTGTAAATTCATGATTACGTTCCGGACCGGAATCATCAATTTACCTTACATTAGGGTTTTATGTCCTTCTATGATCCTAAACTAACAACACATTAAAGCAAATATGTTTCACAAGAAGATGACACAACAAACACGTTGAGTTACAATGAGATGTTATCAATGAAATGAAACCATGTAATAATGAGGTCAATTGCATTGGTTGCAATGACTTGTAAGCATAACAGTATTTAAGTATGGGCTACCACTCGTCCGAGGAGCCCTTTAAATGAAATGTTTTATCTGAGTTACGTGGATAATACACACATGCAAGCAAGTTTGTAAGTACTACAACCATTAAGTGTAAGTGTTATCATGAATAATTAAATGTTTACGAGTATCATGAATAATTAAATGTCCAGTGAATAGTCAAATTAAGAGGAAATCAAGCTTCACAAACAATGATGTTTTGGAAAAATCCTGTAGAATCAAGTATCAGGTTTTTAGTAGTTTGATTATCATGGGTAACTAGTTCATGTGTGAGAAGGTGAAGGATATGAATTTAGTTCTTGAGAGGATGATGAAAAATCTTGAAGCAGAATCAAGGTTGTGAGCGATAGTGAATGTGAAGATAGTTGATAAAGAGTTTATTTTATAGTAAGGAGATTATGAAGTAGTGTAAATTTTGGGGTTTGGATCAAAGGTTATAATCAAGTGTATAGGAAAACATGATTGTGGTATATGCCAAATATTGTAAAAATTTGAACAAGTTGAAAATGAGTGAGTGTCGATGGAGAATCTAGAGGTTAGATATTATTCCTATAAAAAAAATTATTTTCAAAATTGGTATTGTACATAAGGCAAAAGTTGTTAAATAGTACAAGCTAAGTAGGCTTTGAAAAAAATATTCCTGTTAGTTGGAAATTTCAAACATGACATTAGGTTTTGGAGATCAAGGTTTTATTAGTGATTTTTTTTTTTATAATTTAAAGCATTATATAGAAAATCGTTTGTTACGTCAATAAATAAACAATTGAATTTAAGTTCGAGGAAAATATGTACTTTGTAAAGTTACTAGGTAATACAACAAGTCTTAGAAGTCTTTAGTTTGTGCTAAAGTATGAGGTTATAGTTTTTTTTTTAAAATAAATAACATGTGGAGAAATGAAATAATATGATTTGGGTAGCGTGTTGAATATTTAAAAAGTGGCTAAGAGGGTAAGGTGAAGTGTGATTGTGAAATCCATAGATGGTTATGAAAGTATGAACTTGTAAGCAATATATGAAAATCGTGAAATACAAAATATTGTATATGAACCGAGAGAGTATTATTGAAAAAAAAACTTGCATAAAATGCTTGGAGTGCCCTTGTCTAGCTGTAAAGCCCAACAAGAACGTTGACTTTTCAAAGGAATTGAACCTAATGGTGATCAAAGAAGACATGCTTTAGCCTATAAGTGGACACTCACTCCAGGAATCCCCAGGTAAGCATAACAGGTCCGTCAATGGATTTATGCGCTATGCTTGCCTATGCCAGAAAACCCAGTGTACAGGCGTCCACCCTTCCAGATTGCATGTGTCCTTATCACACTCATTAAATTTCAACAACTTTGAAGGAGCAGAATAAGAGAAGGCATTATGCCTAAGAGTGTCTTCATGAAAGGTACAGCTTCTGTTCCATGATGATGTAGACTTTCCACTACTTGTAGGACACCATCTTTATGCACCATGATGAAAGGTGAGAAGAATGAAGAAAGAAGGAAGAGATAGAAGAAGGAAAGTAGAGGGAAATGGGAATCTATGGAATACTATGCATGAAAGTTGAAGTTCGGTTATAGTCTAGGCCATTTTATCAAATAACCTAGTTCCCTATAACCATGGCTCTGATACCAATCTGTAACACCCCAACCGATGGCGGAATCATCGAGGTGCCACGTAGTGACGATTGTTCAAAAGCTCATGGTACTAAAATGTAAATATTATTGAATAAACCAAAATTGTCTTACATGGAAATGGAAATACATTGTCTAAATGAAATGTAAATATTGAAATAACTGAATTAAAGTAAAGCACTAAATGTCTCTTGTTAAAGCACTAGATCAAACTGCACCTGAAACATGTACAAAATAGGTTTGGTCAACATAAGAAATGTTGGTGAGCATTCCTAGTTTTGATATATATAGTAGGTTAAAAGATATACAATTCAAGTGCAAGCTACAGTGCAAATATGTAAACTATGTATCATACAAATGAGCGAAATCAACCCTGTGACTGTATAATGTACTGTATGAACTGTAGTGTACTCAACCAATAAATGGATGATAACTTAACACTGGCCACGGATTCTCCGATGAAAAAGGGGGAGAATCAATCTAGGCGGGTTGTCAATCCAAATAGCGCTATCCAATGTTAAGGTCGGCTTGTACCATGTTAATGATTTCACTAAGTACAAATGTAATCCACATGTATTGTCTAAGCATAAAGCACGTTGTAAGCAATGCACATAGTACTAGAATTGTATTGTAAAAATGTAAACTTGTATTTGAAATTGTAATAGTGTACATGTAACACCCCAAAAATGTATAAAAGCAAAAAGGGGTAGGAATACTCACTGTTCACGTAGTAGTTTGAGATTTAACTGGACAACGAGATATGAATTGAGATTACTCCCAAATGATCAACCTAAAGTATTCGATAATGTGTAAGGGAAATAACTCTAAGATATATGTATTTCTAGGACTTCGAATTGGGGATAAACGTTTATATGTTTATTAAACAATTTGTTTATTAAATATAAGAAATTTAATGAATAAATAAACAAAAGTCTTTTTGTAAAATTTCAAGTTGAATATAGTCACAACATAAGGTTTTTAAGTATGAAAATAATTTTTATAAAATTATTTTCTTGAAAAAAAGAATATTTAATCTATTTATTTCAAATTGTCAAAATATGACTTTAATATCTAAAAATATTAAAATCAAAGAATTTCTGAATTAAAAACTGTATTTCAGTTCTAGATAGTTAGAAATAATTTATGTAAAATTTTGGTGCAAAAATATTGTAAAAAGAATTTATTATGAATTATTTATGATTAAAACTAACAAAAATTGATTAAAAATATTAAACAAATGGTTTTTCAGAAATAAAAATTATTTCTGAAATGTATATTGTTATACAAATTTAGGATAATTTTTGTGAGATTTAATAAAATCGCTTAGATATTTTTATTGAATTTTATAAATAAAATAGAATAAAGTTGAAATATTTATTATATATATTAAATAAATGATTTTTGAAAATCTAAAAATTGGATAATAAACATTATCATTTAAATTGCATAAAATAAATTTTATAGAATTTATAAAGTTGTTTTGGTATTTTAAATGTATAATACAAGTTTAAATATATGTTTAAATCTATAAAGGAAAAGGCTAAAAAAAATTGTGGTGCTCGTGGGAATTGAACCAGCGACCTGACCCGGTCTGATTGCCAGCCCCATATGCATCTACCACTGAGCTATGCCTTTGTTTGTGTTTTAAACAGAAATGCAAAAATTAAAAAGCTTCAGTCTGCGATGTGTTCTTCCCCAATTCATGTGATTCGAAACCCTAGTTTTGCAATTGATTAAATCACACAATGTTAACCCAATTAATTATGGGGCAAACATTGTGTGTAGGCCGATAATGAAAACCCACAACAATAATCAACTTACAATGACGAATTGAAGCAAGAACACGAGTCAACAGAAAAAGTCAACGTAGCTCGATTACTTGATTATAATGCAAAACAGAAATGATTCAGAGTGGGGGTTTGTATTTCGGCACATTTAGAATGAAGAGAAGTGTTCAATTTATAGTGTATAGGGCCGGGTATCGAGTTGGTAATTTTGACCATGTTTGAATGTTTATGCGTGAATCATGCTCGAAATTGAGCTGAACACGGGTCTTTAGGGCTGTTATATTGCGTCTAGAATGAGCGAGATTAATGGCTAGTCTATAATTGTCCTTAAATTCAGTCAAGGTTTCCAAAAAAAAAAGGGATTTATTGCTGCTGCTGGTTCGCGTACAGCCAAGAAGAAGAAAGGGCAGCGAGAATTGGGTATTAATGTTTAATGGTTGGGATATAAAGCAAGTTTGTTGGTAGCTCAGTTGGTGCGTGTGGTTTGTGGTTGGCCCGGGTGTCACGAGTTCGATTCCAGGGAGGATCGTTTTCTTTTTTTTTTTTTTTAAACAGAAGGGAGGCAAGGGAAAGGGCTTGGGCCGGCTGATGGGCCTCGTCTGGGCCTTGTACTGGGCTTCCAAAAAGAATGAAAAAGGAGGTTGGTTATGTTGGGTTGTGGGTTGTAGAGATGGTAAAAAAAAATGTATTTATATAAAATCTGAAATTTTTTTTTTATTTTTTATTATTATTATTATTATTTAAAAATATATATATATATATAATGAAAAAAAAATGACGGATGTTACAGCATCCCCAACTTTTAGAAACTTCGTCCCGAAGTTAATAGTAACATAGGGTTATGGATGCTTGGGTAAAATTTAAGATAACTGTGGTTTGGAAAATTCGAATGATTTGGATAAGAGGTTTGATGGGTGTGAGTTAAGGATTGGATTTAGTTCGTCTCGAATACTAAAGAGAATAAAAATCTAGTAAATCAATAAATTTCAAGTTTTAGGAATCCCAAAATAAATGTACGAGTCGATAGACTATAGAAAGACTAAATGAACTAACAAGCAAACAGAGTTTGTTCCTGGTCCGACTTCCAGTCACACTTTCAATGCATCATCAGTGTTTGTATACAGGGTGTACCGCAGCTAACCCACCACACCTTTGATACCTTGAAAACGTATTGGACGTCTACCCAAAAACTCTAATAGAATTTCACACTACCCTAACGCACCTGTAAATTCATGATTACGTTCCGGACCGGAATCATCAATTTACCTTACATTAGGGTTTTATGTCCTTCTATGATCCTAAACTAACAACACATTAAAGCAAATATGTTTCACAAGAAGATGACACAACAAACACGTTGAGTTACAATGAGATGTTATCAATGAAATGAAACCATGTAATAATGAGGTCAATTGCATTGGTTGCAATGACTTGTAAGCATAACAGTATTTAAGTATGGGCTACCACTCGTCCGAGGAGCCCTTTAAATGAAATGTTTTATCTGAGTTACGTGGATAATACACACATGCAAGCAAGTTTGTAAGTACTACAACCATTAAGTGTAAGTGTTATCATGAATAATTAAATGTTTACGAGTATCATGAATAATTAAATGTCCAGTGAATAGTCAAATTAAGAGGAAATCAAGCTTCACAAACAATGATGTTTTGGAAAAATCCTGTAGAATCAAGTATCAGGTTTTTAGTAGTTTGATTATCATGGGTAACTAGTTCATGTGTGAGAAGGTGAAGGATATGAATTTAGTTCTTGAGAGGATGATGAAAAATCTTGAAGCAGAATCAAGGTTGTGAGCGATAGTGAATGTGAAGATAGTTGATAAAGAGTTTATTTTATAGTAAGGAGATTATGAAGTAGTGTAAATTTTGGGGTTTGGATCAAAGGTTATAATCAAGTGTATAGGAAAACATGATTGTGGTATATGCCAAATATTGTAAAAATTTGAACAAGTTGAAAATGAGTGAGTGTCGATGGAGAATCTAGAGGTTAGATATTATTCCTATAAAAAAAATTATTTTCAAAATTGGTATTGTACATAAGGCAAAAGTTGTTAAATAGTACAAGCTAAGTAGGCTTTGAAAAAAATATTCCTGTTAGTTGGAAATTTCAAACATGACATTAGGTTTTGGAGATCAAGGTTTTATTAGTGATTTTTTTTTTTATAATTTAAAGCATTATATAGAAAATCGTTTGTTACGTCAATAAATAAACAATTGAATTTAAGTTCGAGGAAAATATGTACTTTGTAAAGTTACTAGGTAATACAACAAGTCTTAGAAGTCTTTAGTTTGTGCTAAAGTATGAGGTTATAGTTTTTTTTTTTAAAATAAATAACATGTGGAGAAATGAAATAATATGATTTGGGTAGCGTGTTGAATATTTAAAAAGTGGCTAAGAGGGTAAGGTGAAGTGTGATTGTGAAATCCATAGATGGTTATGAAAGTATGAACTTGTAAGCAATATATGAAAATCGTGAAATACAAAATATTGTATATGAACCGAGAGAGTATTATTGAAAAAAAAACTTGCATAAAATGCTTGGAGTGCCCTTGTCTAGCTGTAAAGCCCAACAAGAACGTTGACTTTTCAAAGGAATTGAACCTAATGGTGATCAAAGAAGACATGCTTTAGCCTATAAGTGGACACTCACTCCAGGAATCCCCAGGTAAGCATAACAGGTCCGTCAATGGATTTATGCGCTATGCTTGCCTATGCCAGAAAACCCAGTGTACAGGCGTCCACCCTTCCAGATTGCATGTGTCCTTATCACACTCATTAAATTTCAACAACTTTGAAGGAGCAGAATAAGAGAAGGCATTATGCCTAAGAGTGTCTTCATGAAAGGTACAGCTTCTGTTCCATGATGATGTAGACTTTCCACTACTTGTAGGACACCATCTTTATGCACCATGATGAAAGGTGAGAAGAATGAAGAAAGAAGGAAGAGATAGAAGAAGGAAAGTAGAGGGAAATGGGAATCTATGGAATACTATGCATGAAAGTTGAAGTTCGGTTATAGTCTAGGCCATTTTATCAAATAACCTAGTTCCCTATAACCATGGCTCTGATACCAATCTGTAACACCCCAACCGATGGCGGAATCATCGAGGTGCCACGTAGTGACGATTGTTCAAAAGCTCATGGTACTAAAATGTAAATATTATTGAATAAACCAAAATTGTCTTACATGGAAATGGAAATACATTGTCTAAATGAAATGTAAATATTGAAATAACTGAATTAAAGTAAAGCACTAAATGTCTCTTGTTAAAGCACTAGATCAAACTGCACCTGAAACATGTACAAAATAGGTTTGGTCAACATAAGAAATGTTGGTGAGCATTCCTAGTTTTGATATATATAGTAGGTTAAAAGATATACAATTCAAGTGCAAGCTACAGTGCAAATATGTAAACTATGTATCATACAAATGAGCGAAATCAACCCTGTGACTGTATAATGTACTGTATGAACTGTAGTGTACTCAACCAATAAATGGATGATAACTTAACACTGGCCACGGATTCTCCGATGAAAAAGGGGGAGAATCAATCTAGGCGGGTTGTCAATCCAAATAGCGCTATCCAATGTTAAGGTCGGCTTGTACCATGTTAATGATTTCACTAAGTACAAATGTAATCCACATGTATTGTCTAAGCATAAAGCACGTTGTAAGCAATGCACATAGTACTAGAATTGTATTGTAAAAATGTAAACTTGTATTTGAAATTGTAATAGTGTACATGTAACACCCCAAAAATGTATAAAAGCAAAAAGGGGTAGGAATACTCACTGTTCACGTAGTAGTTTGAGATTTAACTGGACAACGAGATATGAATTGAGACTACTCCCAAATGATCAACCTAAAGTATTCGATAATGTGTAAGGGAAATAACTCTAAGATATATGTATTTCTAGGACTTCGAATTGGGGATAAACGTTTATATGTTTATTAAACAATTTGTTTATTAAATATAAGAAATTTAATGAATAAATAAACAAAAGTCTTTTTGTAAAATTTCAAGTTGAATATAGTCACAACATAAGGTTTTTAAGTATGAAAATAATTTTTATAAAATTATTTTCTTGAAAAAAAGAATATTTAATCTATTTATTTCAAATTGTCAAAATATGACTTTAATATCTAAAAATATTAAAATCAAAGAATTTCTGAATTAAAAATTGTATTTCAGTTCTAGATAGTTAGAAATAATTTATGTAAAATTTTGGTGCAAAAATATTGTAAAAAGAATTTATTATGAATTATTTATGATTAAAACTAACAAAAATTGATTAAAAATATTAAACAAATGGTTTTTCAGAAATAAAAATTATTTCTGAAATGTATATTGTTATACAAATTTAGGATAATTTTTGTGAGATTTAATAAAATCGCTTAGATATTTTTATTGAATTTTATAAATAAAATAGAATAAAGTTGAAATATTTATTATATATATTAAATAAATGATTTTTGAAAATCTAAAAATTGGATAATAAACATTATCATTTAAATTGCATAAAATAAATTTTATAGAATTTATAAAGTTGTTTTGGTATTTTAAATGTATAATACAAGTTTAAATATATGTTTAAATCTATAAAGGAAAAGGCTAAAAAAAAATTGTGGTGCTCGTGGGAATTGAACCAGCGACCTGACCCGGTCTGATTGCCAGCCCCATATGAATCTACCACTGAGCTATGCCTTTGTTTGTGTTTTAAACAGAAATGCAAAAATTAAAAAGCTTCAGTCTGCGATGTGTTCTTCCCCAATTCATGTGATTCGAAACCCTAGTTTTGCAATTGATTAAATCACACAATGTTAACCCAATTAATTATGGGGCAAACATTGTGTGTAGGCCGATAATGAAAACCCACAACAATAATCAACTTACAATGACGAATTGAAGCAAGAACACGAGTCAACAGAAAAAGTCAACGTAGCTCGATTACTTGATTATAATGCAAAACAGAAATGATTCAGAGTGGGGGTTTGTATTTCGGCCATTTAGAATGAAGAGAAGTGTTCAATTTATAGTGTACAGGGCCGGGTATCGATTTGGTAATTTTGACCATGTTTGAATGTTTATGCGTGAATCATGCTCGAAATTGAGCTGAACACGGGTCTTTAGGGCTGTTATATTGCGTCTAGAATGAGCGAGATTAATGGCTAGTCTATAATTGTCCTTAAATTCAGTCAAGGTTTCCAAAAAAAAAAAGGGATTTATTGCTGCTGCTGGTTCGCGTACAGCCAAGAAGAAGAAAGGGCAGCGAGAATTGGGTATTAATGTTTAATGGTTGGGATATAAAGCAAGTTTGTTGGTAGCTCAGTTGGTGCGTGTGGTTTGTGGTTGGCCCGGGTGTCACGAGTTCGATTCCAGGGAGGATCGTTTTCTTTTTTTTTTTTTTTTTAAACAGAAGGAAGGCAAGGGAAAGGGCTTGGGCCGGCTGATGGGCCTCGTCTGGGCCTTGTACTGGGCTTCCAAAAAGAATGAAAAAGGAGGTTGGTTATGTTGGGTTGTGGGTTGTAGAGATGGTAAAAAAAAATGTATTTATATAAAATCTGAAATTTTTTTTTTATTTTTTATTATTATTATTATTATTTAAAATATATATATATATATATATATAATGAAAAAAAAAATGACGGATGTTACAGCCCCTCTGGTGGTGGCGGCGTAAAGATTTTAAGCCCAACCGGGCATTGACGAAGGTCGACCGGGGGGTGTGGTGTTGGTTTGTTGGTTCTAGGCGGGGTTCCGGTGGTTAGAGGTGGTGATGACGGCGGTTAGTGTGGTGGTCCGATGTATGGTCAGATGGTGGAGGTTTTCGGTGTTAGTGCTGGTTCGATGTGGTGATGGATGCGGAGGTTGTGGCCTGAGGTGGTTGTTTCAGGTGGTGGTTCGGTTGTTAAGGGTTATAGCCGGTGGTGTACAGGTGGTTGTGATAGTCCGGCTAGGTTGATTTATTCACAGTAGTGGTGGCCAGATCGCGTGGGTCTTGTAGTTTTTGGTGGTCCGGTGATGTGGTTACTCACGGGTCGGGCCATGTCATTATCGGGATATTTGGTCTTGGGTGGTGTTGGTGGCTTTCAGGTTGAGCCTCGTTGTTGGTGACGAGTCGGGTTCAACTCGGGTCAAGTTCGGTTTCGAATCAGGCTCAGTTCGAGTCAGATTTGGCACGGGTTCGCGTTGGTGGTCTGGGTTTCGTTCGGGTCTCGTCAGATCTGTTCAACCCGAGTCAAACGGGTCAGATCTGGTAAGATTTGCTTACGGGTCAGATTCGAGCTCGGTTAAACACGCGGTCAACTCTTGTCATGTTCGGTCAAAGCTGGTCAACTGTGGTCAACGGTCAGCATGTCGCGCGAGGCGGTGTTGTCGTGCGAGCGATTATGGTATAACTAAATATTTCGTATTTATTTTTGTGATTGTAGTTAAAAGGATATATATTTATGTATAAATACGAATATATATAAATAGCGTTACCTCGCGAACGAACCGACAATATTATTATTGATAAGTATATAAAGGCGTGACTTATAAAATCGATACCGGACTAAATTGGTTGGACTATAGTATATATATATATTGTCGTGTCTTTGTATAACTAAGTAGTTTATGTGAAAAGTTGTCGAAACGTATAAAGTCTTGTATTGGATAATGATTTTTGGGAAAATTGTAGGCGACTTGTGTCGCCTGGTTTGGACAAAAACAGAGGAAACTCTGCCCAAATTTTTATAAAATCCACGGCGCAACGAAAATAGAATTTGTCGCATATTTTATAAATGAAGTTCCCCAAGTGTCGTGGTAAGTGTAGTTGTGCAAAATAGTGACGTTTTGACAAAAGACATGTTTAACAATAATAAGTAAATTCCGGACAATATTTTCAAAACATATATATATATATATATATATATATATATATATAGTTTCGCCGAACATCAAGTATGACGAGTTTTCGAAAGGTTTTCGGTATCTAAATATTGTTTATTGTTTGGGTTTAAAAACATGTATATATTTTACTTGGGAACTATTTTTACAACAAGCAAAATTTTGAATAACTTATATGTTCGGATTTGGAAAAGAAGCGATATTGATATTATCGGATTTAAATAGCTATACTTATATTTTCATCAAAGAGTATTTTCCTAAAATGTAATTATAAGACGAGCTACGGCTCGGGATAAGTTATACGTTTCATAATATAGTCCAACGTGGTGTGCACACGAATAGTGACGAGTGCGCAACTTGGGTACTATGTCGTGTGTTAACGCATAAGTAAGATAAGTCACGATCGGTTCGTCGAGTTAAAGCATATTAGTACTCGGGTTAATACACACGAGTCTAGATAGTTGGATAAACTACCTTTTAGCCGGATTATAGGCTAGGTTTTATATGTGTTAGACTTTAAGGTGTCCTTTGTTGTAATAGGGCACGAGGAAGTCGGTCGAGGATTCAGGCTTTGTTTGCTAGCTTAGCATGGAAATTAAGGTGAGTTCATGACCCCACTTTTTACTGCTTTATAAATGTTTTCGGGGTGGAAGACATGCTTCTTTTATGAAAACCTGAGGAATTCCAAACGAACAAGTTTTTGAAAAATGAAATGGGTGCGTGAATGTCACGGCCCTGCTGTTACTGGTTTTACATTCGGGAAAGAAACATGCTTCGTACGAACTATTTAAAGATCATGTTATACTATGGGCACTTTATGTTACTATACGGCTTTTATGGAAAGTCCCAGGGGGAAACCATGAATGTGCTGGAACGCACAACGAGGGAAATGTGGATAGATCTATTGGGCCTCACAAACCCCACTCGACGGCGGGGCCGGGCGGGTGCATATTGTCTCTACCTATCGGGTTACCGAGGCATCGGTAGCCCAGTCATCTGGGCTGGTTTCATCATTTGGTTCATGTTTAGTAATGGGTTCCCAACCGTAGTAGTAAAAACACTTAACGTCTAGCTAACGTTCTTATGACATAGTATTAACGGGAATGATCTTTTCAGACTTATAGAAACTCTCTTATAAAAACTTGTGGAACTATTTTTGCAAACTTATGAACTCACCAGCTTTATGTTGACTTTTTAAGTATGTCTTTCAGGTTTAAACTTTGGTAACGGCACGGTTGGAGTAGTCGGCATATTGGGATCGGGGATCCTAGAGGGTTAACAATGGCGTTCAGGAAATAAGAGTCTTAGATGCAACTTTCCGCTGCGCTGGCAAAGGCACCAAACGTCGCAACCGACGAGGGAAAAGTCGGGGTGTGACATATATTTATGTGCCGTGTAATTGAACAGTAATTTCAAGTTTAGTATAAAATTTCTTAGGTGGTTTTATATTTAGATTTTGAGAAGTTAATGTGCTGTCTTCTTTGGTGTAGTGGTTGTGTTGTTTGTTTGATACCTGAGCTTCTCGGGTCCGAGTCTGTGGTTGACGGGTTTTTATGATTATTAATTTTTTTTATCTTTCTTAATTTAGCTGCCACGGGTATTGGACAGGTGTTTAGCCAGTTTTGCATGACATTATATTTCTTTTAATTTGTTTAATTACCTTCTCTTTCAATTTCTTTAATAACCTTCATCATTGTATATAGGGGTGAGCATACAAAAGCCAATAAACAAAAAACCGAAACCAAATTGAAAATAACTGAAACTAACTCAACCGATTGGTTAAGGTTAAGATATGGCCAAAACCGAAACCAAAATAACTAAAACTAAAATAACTAGGGGTGTACAAAATGCTCGCTGCTCCCAGCTCGGTCGAAACTCGCTCGAAAAAAAACTCGACTTGAAAAAGCTCGTTTTGTTATCGAGCCGAGCTCAAGCTAGGAGTCTGGGCTCGTGGCTCGGTTCGTGTTTTTTGGTAATTAATCGAAACGTAACCAAAACCGAACCAATAACCAACATATTAACCGAAATAGTCGAACTGACTTAACCGATCAGTTTCGGTTATGGTTTTTCTTAAAATCAAACTTTGGTTATTGGTTTCGGTTATCTATATATAAACCGAACCAAATTGACATTTACAAAGTGTAATTTGAATTTAGGAGTGATAAGTTATTTAAAATTAGTCAGGTGCCTGCGCGTTGCGGCGAGAAAATAATATTTAGTTAGCATGTGCATTGTGTGGTGTACTTTAAGCAATTATATTGTAAAACTTAAATTTAAGAAGTCAATAAGAAATGCATTATAATATAGTATAGATAATTTCGGTTCATTTTTGTTTGTTTTCGTTTCGGTTATTACTTAACCATAATATTTCATTTTTAAATTAAAAAAAAAACTATAGCAATACTATACTCAAATTAAAGAGAAACAAATGTTCGTTTATATGGTGTAATAATATTAGGAAAATATTAACGTATAAAAAAATTATGGACGTTTAAAAATCGTGGGGGTAGTTGGTTAAAATAAGGGTGAAAAGTGAAATTGTTATTTAAATAAAAAAAGGTTGAGTAAAGTTGAGGGGAAAATCTGTAAGTATTATATAAAAGACATATATGCTCTTAAAAAGTAGTTAACATATGCATTGTGTGTTGTACTTTAAGAAATTATGCTTATAAAACTTAAATTTTAAGAGGTTCTTATAAAATGTATTATAAGATAGTATAGATACATCTAAATACCATTGGTGAGATGTCGTAAAGTCTAGAATGGAAATAGCATGTGATGCATCCAAAGTCCAAACACAATGAAATCCACGTTTGGTTCATGGTTAGTAACTGTAGAAATAGACACGCATGCAGTTTCGGTTCACACTACGACCCAAATAACAAAACCCCAGTTGGTAAAAAGTGTCAGAATCAAAACCGACTCGTATCCGATTCGATTCGAACATTATGGGTGACCCATCGATTTAAATACTTTGAGAAAATAAATACTTTTTACCATTGAAAAATAATAAAACCTAGGAATATTCCTCGCATGCGTTGCGGTGCGCTAAACAGTCATTTTTTGTTCGTTCGACTACACCGGACATGAGACTGTAAGTTATACGAGAGTACTAAATATAACAATTACATCGAAGTGGAATTTTCAAAAATGCAGCTGATCTGTCTTCTTACATTCACAGCCAAGCGGCTAATTGTTTCGAAACTTGAAAATGACGCAAGCATTTGGTGTCTCACTCACCTGAATGTCACCAACGCTTTAAGCTGGGACAATTCCGTGTCGATATGCTTGTCTAGGCTTTCCATTCGTAATACGTGCTTGCGACCTACTGCAAAAATGCAGTAAGTATTGAACCTACTAAAAATAATAACTAAAAATTAATAACCTGTAACACGGGAAAACACAATATAAACAAATGTTATCTAATAAGGTATGTTGCAACCAAAGTTTATGCATATAGCAAAACACCATATCACAGGTGTTAGCGCACAGTTACTGAATTCGTTTATACATACTACATGCAGCATTGAAATGAAATAACTATTTCCTTGGATGCCTATAGCACAACATTGTAATAATTATAAAACCAAATACATAAGAGAAATAGAAGAGTTCAAACCATAATATTAGATAATCATGATTATGCAATAGCCAATCAAAATCAAAAGTTGGATGAATTTGTCACTTGGTTGTCAATTTGTGTTTATTGCATACAGTTTTAAACTGGTAGTTTGTTGCATAGAAAGTTAGTTTCTGCCTTTTGCTTCTTTTTATCTTCGGATTATACATTCATTAGAGATACTTTATAAAGGCGTCAAACAAAACCGTCTAAGGTTAGGCGCTTAGGCTTAAGATTTCATCAACTGGGATTATAACTTGGGTTGTGATTTTCTGTTTGGAAAATAAAATGTTTTCAGAATATATAAAAAGATATGCAATCTATACCAACTTTAATTTGAGGGCTAGCTTTGGCATATGGATCTATAGAGTTTTAACTTTCGCAACTTGATTGGTTTTGCATGTTCGGATTCTTCATTTGCTTGGAAACTTTGCCGATAGCAAGTACAAGTCTTTTTTATGTACCTTAAAGTAAAGGTTTCATTTTTACACTTCGGTTTACATAAAAGCTATATAACTTGATGTTCCTATCCTAAATTTACTAAATTATAGAGTAAAATTATCAAGAAAAATGTAATTGGGTAAACCTTCCAC
This sequence comes from Ambrosia x helenae, assembly GCA_030844895.1. Classification (NCBI taxonomy): domain Eukaryota; kingdom Viridiplantae; phylum Streptophyta; class Magnoliopsida; order Asterales; family Asteraceae; genus Ambrosia; species Ambrosia x helenae. The sequence continues at coordinate 101,323,599 of CM061230.1, read as the reverse complement.
ATATGTAATGTACCTGCAGGTTGGTACCAGCTATGAGTAAGTTCTCATCTGGTCCTAATAATTGAGACATTGAAACAATAATCTAAATATTTGTCTACTCTCCTATTTATGTAGTTTAGAGCATAGAGCTTGACATACAAGGTACTGTCATAAAGAAATAATAACAACTATGCATTAATTTTGAAGATTCATTATCTATTTTAAGTTGTTCTATGTAATTAGGATAATTTGGTTTGTAAAGTACGTGTTTGTGTAATTATATTTTATGTATGGTGGATTTTCGCCCTTTCTCCTATGATTAAAACTTCATTTGTGGTATTTTGTTTATATAGATGAAGGTTATTTAGGGCTCGAGGGGCCCCGACCCCACCAAATTTTGGCACAGAGGTGGAATTTTGCGATTTTCGTAGGTAAATTGAGTCGGGTTAAGTACGGCCCATAGATTTGATCTCCCGGCCACTACCGGTCGAAAAAAAACTGAGCCCGGTCTCCACCGATTCGAGAACCAAGTTTCGCCACTGTTTGTTTACACCTTCAACGCAAATTACAAGATAACAAATTCACATTTTCATATCTTTTCTATGTATGCAGATTACAATTTTCTTTTTAACTTTCATGTGTATTTATAATTATTAGCATTTATAGGTAGCATGATGTAACTTGTATGTCAGTTGTTTTGTGTTTGATTTTGAAGAAACAAATAGAGCCAACAGAATAGGAGTTGTGAAAAGCGGATACCACCGGCTAAGATTTGAACAACTTAGATACATATGCAGGACATTACTGAGAACAACTTAATCTTATCCACGGTGGCGTTATTGAGGCAATAGCAAACCTAAATGCGAACACACTTGGACTCGATCATCAAAGTACAAGCATGTAACAGAGTGACCAATTACATGGCAATTAAATTAAGAAATTACATGCCAGTTGTTCAGCCCAACACATCCCTCGAGATAGGAAATTTAGCAAGATTTGCATCACCTTATTGGTGTTAGCGATAATTGTGCCACACAATTATCACTCAATTATTTTCTAGTCAAAGTCAATTAGTCAAGTCAATTAGTCAAGTCAAAGTCAATTATGCTGTAGTCAATGTATTAACTTGTAGCATGTTTGTCTCCCTAATTCTCTCCCTTGTATATGTATTTAAGAACAATTTTTGTGAATAAAATTGATCAAGGAATTCAAGTATTTTACAATTGGCACTAACATACCAATGAAAGCTATACATGAAGGTCAAAAAAGGTTGGGCAAATCGCTAAAAGGTATTAAGAAAATACAGTTATTCTTATCATATACACCTTTTATGATCTCGATCAACTATGATTAATAAGGTTCAATGATAGGGACCGATTCGAGATGGTCAATCTCTCAAATTTTAAATTCGTTGAGTGGTTTAGGCTCCAAAGAACATAGATAAAGAAAACTAGATTTTACCAACAACTTTCTCTTCTTTTCTTAATGCAAAATACAAGTACATATATAGGAAAAATAACATGAACATGGGTTCCTAAATTAATGCATGTTATGGTGAACATGGGGGAAATAAAGAAACATGGAATAAAAACTACTCTTCAATAGTTATGCATGCATGAATTACGTGGATTGAAAGAGTAATGTATAGAAAATGGTCTTCATCATGTGTCATGGGTCTTATCATTCAATTAACAGGAGTAACTCTCAGCGACGAAGGACCTAAGTTTTATTTTTAATAGAGTAGGTTTTTCTATTCAAAAGGGGGGTAGCGACGCAACTTGTAGCCCGTTTACCCGCCTTCCACTTGTAAAAGTTATCGGTTTTAAGTAATATTAAATATTACTTTCAGTTAAAAAAAAATTAACAGGAGCATTGGGAGCATTCCCGATGCCATGCACACAGAAAAAGATTTTATAGGAGGGTTAGCGTCTACATCAACGAGAGTAACTTCAGGAATTACTTTGATATGACGGAATATGTGGATCCTTAACATGAATTCAGTGGTAAAATGGTGGAAGTCAAGCGAGTAGTGTCAAAGGAGTCATCTCCTGAGTAATGTAGGTGGATATATACATATATCTTTTTACAACATTTTTTAGTTTTTTTTTAAAGAAAAAAAAAACTTGGTCGAGTTTATGTACCTGTACACACGGTTTTTCTGCCGCAACGCGCGAATGGGTAGAAACCTAGTTGTATTAATGACTGAAAATATAATATGTTGCAAACTAAAATTACATAAAATGGGTGTCAAAGTTATCACATGATGTTTCACATATTTATTATCTAGTATAATATCTAATGCATATGATCTCATTGTAGATAGACAATAACATCAATTTTGGCATGAATCATAGTTATTCCGAGATTGGTTTTTGGATAGCTTGGCTGCGATCAAGCAATCTATTGGTGGGCTAGTGGTTGTGTTGAGTTCTCCATAGACATTAGAACAAAAGGGTTCCCCTATATAGCCGTTTTTGTTGTACCGGTTGAAGTTGAATTGTGTCTAGATTTACATCTGTGCATGGTGTACCTTCGCTGCATGCAAATCGAATAGGGGTTTTAGTATATGTCCCTTTTATGTTCTGGTAAGATATATCTGAAACATCCACCGATGAACCCTTGTTTTGGCACTTGCCCCCATCACAGTAGTATTCCTCGATTATGATTGGAATTTCGACTTTTGAAACTTGAATGTTGGAAAATGTCACTCCTTGCACTAAGCCGTAACCACCCTGCGAAAGAAAGATGTTAGTTAATGTAATCGGCCCAATTGCTATATTATAAAAGTTGTTGTAAAAAAAAAAAAAAAAGAAAGAAAACAAGTGAATGAATTAAAAGTCTACTATGACTTCAAATTTGCAACGTCCCAAATCTTTTTTTTAAGACATGGTTGTTGTAATAATAAGTTTGTAAGATTATATTATGTTATGGTTAATAATAACAACAACAACAACAATAATAGTCATTTTAGTAGTAATTTAGACATTTATTTGAAATTAACATTTTATATATTTTGACCCATTATTTAACCGAACAGTATATTTTGTAACTCTTTATACAAAGATAACTAGCTTTTACCTGCCATGTCTTTATTCTTACTCCATTCTCCGTGTCATGGATCATTGTATCACGAACTGTAATATTCGAAACACATGCTTTCGTGTTATGTTTACCAAGACTCCGATGCTTATTCCATGACCCGTCCACAATCCACATTATGTATGTTTACGCCCGAACATCCTGTTTGTATAGAAACACAATCATCTCCTGCATGTTGAATTAATTAAAAACCTAGTCACTTCTTGTTAGCAAATAAACATATGTTTTTGGATTGTAGTTAATATATACCACAAGCAAGTCTGGTACTATGGATGGTTACATCTTGAGAGTTTTGCAAGTGAATTCCATCTGTGTTTGGACTGTCACCTGGTGAGGAAATAGTGACATCGAAAACCTGAACTGATTGACAGTTATCGAACTTGAGGTGTGTTTGTTGACTGTTTTGTATCGTTATGCCCGTTACTGTCACATCAGAGCTCCCGTAAAACCTGACCGCCTGTGTGTGTATATATTATTTAGGTAACAATTTAAAATTTAACCAAAAAAAAGAGTTAATAACATAGTTGTTTAGGCTTATTAGCAAACATTGATAGAATACATTCTAAGCAGCATGCATTGAAGTGTGCAACATTATTATGGATGATATGTGCTAGACTCCTAGTTGCCTAAAAATGTTATTCGTTTATTCTTTTTATTAATAAAATTTTGCCTGGCAGTTCTTACAGTTGGTTTAGTGCCATATGACTTGCTCCACCATCCCGCGCCTTGCCCGTCGATAACACCAGTTCCACATATCATTATCCCGTTGAGCTTTCTAAACTCGAGCCATTGAAGGAGTCCAGTCTTCCAGCTTCCAGATCTTTTTGGAGCTATGATCTTGCCATCTAACTGTGAAACCAACAAGCTACTTTAATCATCAAACTTTCATGAACAAAATGAATTATGTACATGGTTTGCTACAATTAGATCGATAGCGGTATGGAGTAACTTCACCTGAAAAACAATGTTTGATTCGCAATTGCGTCCTGAGAATGATATGGGTTTGATTAAAAAGACTGATCCATTTGGTACAATCATAGTTGATGCCTCCATCTTACAAGCAGCCAGCCATGCTGCTTCAAATGCCTACATCATCAAAACATATCATTAATTAGGATACAATGTTTTTTCTTTTAAATATCTCTCAAGTTTGTACTTTTTTATTCCATAAAAACTCAATAGAGTTTCTTATATTTTTTCACGAAAAAACACTCAATATATAAGAGTTAATTACACCGTTAGTCCCTATGGATTTGTCAAAATAACAACACTAACTTGTTTTTTTTAAATATCTGAAAAAATTAAGGGTAATATGGTCATTGCACTAGATTACTTAACATATATAATTCCCCTAACTCCCACTTCGTTTTACATTAACCTAAACTTTATTTCGAATAATGATCATAAAAGTCGAGTAATCTATACATATAATAAACCAAAACCATTTTAATGACATGGCACTCAAAGAGTGTATTCTCTTCATTGAGTGTGCCATTTGTTATCCCATGTGGCAAGGGCTTTATTTTAAGAAAATAATAATTTAAAAATTAAAAACAAAATTAGATTTTTATCTCTAATGTTTCCTCCCATAACTTTCAAACGTTAATATCTTTTTATATACGAGATTTTTTAAAGAAAAAAATTATACCAAATTAACGAGCGTTTTATTATCTTTCCAACGGGTACCATAGTGCTATATAAAAAACGGAGAAAAAAACGACTATTTTTTTTTGTGTGGTTTTGTTCGTACAGGAAAAAACACAAAGTGTTCAGGTTATTCATTAATTATGTATAGACAAGTCATTAGTTATGTTCAAACCAGTAAATATGAATTTTATTTACAACATGTGTTAGCATTGGAGTTGTACATTTTTTAGGTTAGGTTTTAATATTAGAGTTATTATACATTGTTTAAGGTTATGCACTAACATTGTTAATTGTTTTAGGTTAAGTGCTACCCGAAGCTTTCCTGCATGTAACTGTAAAACGCATCAGTCTATTTCAAATGTAAAATTGATATTTCAAATTAGATTTCTCAACCCGGGACGCTCCCGGGATATAATCTAGTTATAAAATAATTTTTATTTTGTTAAAGCTTCAAAATAACGCATATAGCAAATTAGATAAACTTTGAACAATAAAGTATGTTTTAAATTTGATAAATCAATCAAAACCTTTCCATAACTATAAAAAAAAATTATTTTTTCTGTTTTTGACGTGATAAGCAACCAGTATGAAGATTGTTTTTATTTTGACGATGGTAATAAATATATGCAAAATTGTTTAAATATATTTTTTGGTTTATGAAAGAAAATACTAAATAATCATCATCTCATTTCTTTCTCAAGATCGGTTCAACATTTTTTTCACATTAAAACGGTCATCTTAACATAACTAAGATAAAAAAAAAAAAAAAAAAAAAAAAAAGAATTAAACCGGATATACCTACAACTATTACGGTTTTTTTTTTTTTAGAACGGCCAATACAACAACCGTGAGACTCCCACAAGGGAGCTCGGGCAAATTGGCTTCCCTTGTTGGGAGCCCGCCCGATAGTGGTTCCCGAACCGGGGAAAACCCGATCCCCACCGGCCCGTCCGAAGACCCGCTGTGGAGAACCGGTAAAACCCGGGCGAAAAGATGGGTAAATATATAGTTAGTGCAATGACAAAAATACCCCTTTTTTGTTGTTAGTTTTTAACTAAGATTTGACTTAATACCTAACATCGTTACAAAAATAAAACCATAAAACTCATTGTTTGCAACAAAAAATGTTACTACCTAGTATTGTTATTTTGATAAAACCACAAAGACTAATGATGTAATTAACTCCGTATATAATTTTGTCATATATAAAAAAGTATTGAAGCATATAAAAACGCAAAAGAGTCACTCAATGACTCAATCCAACTTTGCTATATTAATATACCTAAGCTTTTCTCGAATACTAGTAATTGTGAAAAAAATATTTTAATAATGCCTCATTAATATTCACCGAAATAAGTAACACCTCATTATTTTTTGACAAATTTAAGAGGTAACGAGTCATCGTTTACTTTTTTTTTAACAAGCATATGCATTACGTGTGGGTACTTTAATCTAGCAAAACTGATTTGGGAGATTTTTCGTGTTTCTTTTAGAAGCGCGCAAACTTGTGTATGCCAAATCCCCTCCGTTGTGCAAAACACAACTGAGCCTTGACATACCAGATACAATATATTCAACCGTTACCTACCTTTGTGTCGTCAGTTGTTCCATCGCCTTTAGCACCAAAAGACAAAACATTGAAGATTGTAGAGGTGTTGTTGTACGGGAACGAACTTGGGATGGTCTCTCTGTATCTCGGGTAAAACGTCTCTTTCAGTCGCCTCGAGCCATGACCGTATCGCGTTTCTCTTGTGGCTTCGACACCTTTATGTTGCAAAAACAACATAAACACACATGTCAAGATGACAAACATGCAAATCTTCATATTTTTGTTCTTCCGTGTAGTAGACTATTGATTCACTTGGTGGGTTGCCTCAAATCCGGATGATTGGAGAGATTTTATAGGCGTGCATACGGATAACTATATTAACTATGAAATTATAATTATTTTCTAAACTTACAGATATCTATATTAACCATACAGATAACTATATTAACCATTAAGGGCGATTAATATATAATTAAAGGATATATGGCCTGTTTTGGTTTGGAAATATATTTTTTCATTTGTATTTAATAAAATTATTTAGAAACCGTATAGTGATTAAAAGATTTTATACCCTTTTTATTTTGACACAAGTTTTTAACCCACTTGAGATAATTAATTAAATTTAGATATACTTTAATAAATAAATCAAAACCATCTATAATCTATTGGGGATTTCAAATTGACATTTAAAGATAGTCATGCCAAAAATTGATGATTCTATCGAAATTTACGGGATAAAAATCAAATTTGAAATTTGAAATAACGAATAAGATTTGTATGCTATTTTTTCACAAGAATAAATAAGTTACAATTAGATAATTTAATAATTATCTATTTATATAATTTTTGATGTTAAAAAACGGTATTATTGAAATAAAAATTAAAAAGAATAATTATATTGTTTATCTTGTTATATGATTAAATTCACAAGTTCAAATTGTCATTTGCTTTTGACACATTTAGGGCCTTGCTTCCGAAGCAATCCGGTTTTTAGATCGAGTGCAAAGAGTGGTGCAGAGTAACTCTCATGCGGCCAAGGACACAAGCTTTATTTTTAATAGAGTAGGCTTTACTATTTAAAAAGGGGTAGCAGCGCAGCTTGTTGCCCGTTTACCCACCGCTAACTTGTAATTCTTGTTGGTCTTTCTTCTAATATTATTTACCAAAAAATATAATGGATTAAAAAAATGTCATTATATTTGAAATAATATTAAAATTAACTTGACCCACTTATTTTAAAACCTCTACAAGATCGAGATCAAAGCAATATGGTACCTCAAGTAAATAAGTAAGCAACATGCTTTCTTAACTTGAATGGTGTTAGTGTGTGTGTGTGTGTGGGGGGGGGGGGGTTTGCAGGGATTGGTTTTGGCCGACATCAATAATCGGCTTACTCACGGCTTTCTTGACTTGAATGGTAAGTTATGAGTCGGTTACTGGTATCAAATCCAAAAAAACGCAATGCATCAACATTAATAATCGGCTCCTCATGGCTTATTCACCAACATTAACCACCAATCTTTCCATCTCAATGAGTACAAAACAAGAAAAATACCACTCATGTATTATCAAAGAACGTAAAAAAAAGACATAGAACCAACACCATAGCAAATATTATCGCATAAATTTTGTGACTTCTAGCCTAGACTTTGATTGTTAACAAAGCTTGACCTTAGTACACCACCGTAGTCATCCTTTCTTGGCGACCAGCGGCTTTCACTATCACTAACGACAACCAGAATTGATTGTAACCAGCATGAGTCACCGATGAGTTCTGTAACACCAAGAGGAACACCAAGCGCCAGAAATGTGGTGAATAATCGGCAATCGGGGCTATGAAAGTCAGAACTCACCTTGTTCGCTAGATGTTTCTATATACCATGGTTCTTCATGAGAGATGCAATGTAAGTAGTTTTACCGTTAGGAGAGGCCCTGAGGAAGTTAAATATCATTCATTAGTCAAGGCCGGATTAACAAAACTATATTTCAACATCAACCCTTACTTTAAACACAATTAAGAAACATATAAACTTGGAGAAACTTTATGAATAGCCTAAGGGCAACTAATCCTTACTTTAAACACCTTTAAAAAGCGATATATAGAAAGCCCCCCAAGTCATCTTACTCAAGCCATAGCTTATGAAAATAAATACTTGTATACTGCGTACTAAAGAAACAACCTACTGACCCTCTCGGCCCAAATCCGATACAACCTCCCCAAGCCCAAAATCCAATTCCCCCATATACCTCCCACCCTCTTGGTCCCACCCCAATACCTACTCTTCAGGCCCAAAATTCTAGTCAGCTTCGGCCCAAGTCCCACCTCCCTCACCGGCCCAACCTATACCTCCCCCTCCCCTCCGCCAGCTGCCCGGACCATCCACACTCGATCTATGAGTGGTATTGTCAAGCCCAAGCACCCATTCAACCTTCACACTTCCACTATCGTCCCTATCCGAAAAACCCACAGGTTGCCTTGTTCTCTCCAGAATGGTACAATGCCATGTCCAACGAATTTAGTGCACTTATTAAAAACAAGACCTGGGAGCTTGTACCTAGGACTCCTGACATGAATATTATACGTAGCTTGTGGTTATTTAAACATAAATTCAGGTCGGACGGAAGTTTGGAGCGTTACAAAGCGTGTTTGGTTTGTGATGGTCGTAAACAGCAGACGGGCATCAACTGTGGCGAAACATTTAGCCCAGGTGGTCAAACCGTCTACCATACACTTGGTTCTTTCATTGGAATTATCCAAGTCTTGGCCTATTCATCAATTGGACGTCACTAATGCGTTCTTACATGGCAACTTGGAGGAAACCGTGTACATGCGTCAGCCTATGGGATTTCGGCAAATGGACTTTCCTGATCACGTTTGTCGCCTTAGAAAGTCTCTATACGGTTTAAAGTAGGCTCCACGGGCCTGGTACCAGCGGTTCACAGATTTTGTAACTTTCCAAGGGTTTCGCCAAAGCAAGTCGGAAAAATCTCTATTTATTTACCATCATGGGTCAGACATTGCTTACCTTCTTATATATGTGGACGGCATCATACTTACCACGTCCACCGAAACTCTTTGGGCACGGTTGTTACACATATTGTCTAGTGAATTTGCAATGAAAGATTTGGGCCCCTATCTTATTTCTTGGTATTCAAGTAACCAGGGACAGTGATGTTATGTTTTCTTTCACAGCATGCCTATGTTAAAGACATCATTCATCGGGCCTCCATGGACTCTTACGAACCGGTCGCAACTCCGGTTGGCACACAGTCCAAATTATCTGCTGACTTAGGACCCCTCCATGATGACCCTTCTACTTATCGTAGCCTTGTAGGTGCTTTACAGTATCTTACTTTCACCAGACCAGATATTTCTTATGCTGTGCAGCAGAGTTGCATGCACATGCATGCACCACGACTGGATCACTGGAACGCATTGAAGTGTATTATTAGATATCTTCAGGGAACTGCTGACTATGGTCTTCATCTTGGTTCCGTTCCCAACCTATCTTTAGTGGCTTATACAGATGCAGACTGGGCTGGCTGCCCAGACACTCGTCATTCCACAGTAGGTTATTTTGTCTATTTGGGAGAGAACCTAATTTCTTGGTCCTACAAACGACAGTCCACTATCTCCAGGTCAGTGCTGAAGCAAAATACAAGGGTGTGGCAAATGTCGTTGTTGACATTTGCTGGCTACGTAATCTTCTTCTCGAGCTACACCATCCTCTTTCTCGTGCTACATTAGTATACTGTGATAATGTTAGTGTTGTTTATCTCTCCGGTAACCCCATTCAACATCAACACACTAAACATATCGAGCTAGCTCGACATTCACTTTGTCCGCGAACAGGTGCAATGTGGACACATTCGGGTCTTACATGTCCCCCCTACCCCCGTCATCAGATTGCTGATATATTCACAAAGGGCCTACCTCGAGTCCTATTTGACGATTTCCGTGCCAGTCTCAACATCGCTCCACCCGACGTTTCAACTGCGGGGGTGTAATAATATGTTATATATTTAGTAAATTGATATTGTAACTTAATGTAGAAATCTCTCCATAAGTATAGGAGATCATCTTTGTATTATATAAGGATTCGAAATCAATGAGATGAGACAAGTGAATCATTCACTTTCAGCCACAACCATTTTTTATTTTTGCCAAAACAAAAAACTTATCATTGAATGAGTTACTGAGCACTCACACGCAGATTAAGCTAAAAACTCTTATCCTTTCAGTTGTGATGGGTTCTGCCTTACCTGATGACATGAATGTGCAAAACTTGATGATAACTCAAGTCACCATATGGATTACAACCATGCCAGGATCTACTGGAGATATGGTATTTGTTGAGTTAGTGTTAAAGCTTTTTCCAATATTTGTATATGTTATTGATGAATTAAACTTATATTAGCAATTTAATCCTTCCCCACATATTTTTTGTTTTAAAGACATTTACAATTAAAATTAATACATATAAAATAAAATAAAATAATTCGAGTTGGTTCATGAGCCGAGCCATGCCTCGTTCAAGATAGCTTGTTTACATCCAACCTTTTTTCAAGCGGATCTTTTTCCAAAGGACCAGCGAGTTTTTTGAACAACCTTACCCACCCGCATGCAGACGTCTCCCAACAACAGTGGGCTACAACCCAATGATAATATCGATTCAGATGCTAGATCCAGACAGGCCTCTTAATGACTCGACACAAAATGTCGTGAAGCAGCCAACATTAATTTGGTGATGTTTTTGTAAATGGGCGAATTATAAACAACCAATAGAGTCTTACTGTTCATTTTTCTTCCATAAATCATTCATTATTACAACATCAATTCATACACATACACCAACAGGAGACTCTGGACAAATAGACACATTTCTGTGTTCATACAAAAACATGTATTTGAAAAAAATTCTTACACCAAAACCACTTCTGGTGCCGTTTAGAGCCATGAATACAAAATAGTCGGATATAGAAACAGGTAAAAAGAAACGCTGGACCAGCAACAAAACTATGATCAGCAACTACGATCATTAAACGTTATCTTGTCATTTTCTTTGGTTGTAATCTCTTGAAAGCCATAAATGTAACGGCTGCTGATAAAGAATACCTACATCAAGTGAAATTGAAATATAACCCAACCGTTAGACACTAGTCATGACTTTGAATGCATGTTCATAGTAACATGATAATATGATAACAACACCATGAGATGAAAAACGCACCACGTGAATGTATAGTTGAGATGATCTTGTGGCATTACCGAACTGCGAATCAATGCATTATTATCTTTTGGGATTGGGTATGGATTACTGGGGTTGACTTTATCGTTGACTGCTTCAATGTATACTGTGTTCTCAGGGAGCCCACAGCTATTAGCAATTTCAGCAACATCAACATAGAACCATTGATATGAATTCGGGTCGTTTGCTGGTACAAAAATGCTAGGCTTCTCACTTCCACGAATAACTCCAACTACTTCATCTAGCTTTGTTTGTGGAATATGCTCCTGTAGAATAATTTTTAAGAAAATAAACTTTACTTGTATTCTACATGGGCGCGTTCATTGCAGAACACAGCATAAGCATCGGTACGTATTGCTTTTTTAGATATAGTGGGAGAGAGAGGCAGTTATGTGGTTACATAATCGCCTTATGTATCACAACTAAAGCAATAGAAACAAGTATTTAAGTGCCTCTACTCAAAATTGATTATGTATTAAACTCGTTCTATATATTCTATATATCGAATATGCTTAAGCATATAAATGGCACCTTCTCAGTAATAGTAGGCTTCTTAGACCAAAAGCTCCACCAAGAGCTCCTTTCCTGCTGGATATCAGTAGATTCTGTACTTGAGAATGTCCATCTTCTTCTAGAACTTTCAGAGACTTGTCTCTCCAACTCCGTGGAACCCACCCTCTGTTGACTAAGATTGGCATCTGCAAACTGCAAAAAGTTCCAATTTTTCAGCATGTTTTAACATGAAATTGTCATGGAATTATCCATGGAAATGGTAACAGGGTCTTTGAGAAAACATACAGAACTGTTTTAACGTTTAAGTGAAGCATTTTATAAAATAACACTTGATATACAGTGAATAAAGATACTCATACAAGTGATGCTGAAGTCTGAACCAACCTTTCAGAATTGTTTGGAAGTGGCATAAGGGGCGTAATGATGTAATATCCGTTTTCAGTCACTCCTGATATGCTTCTAGAACGTGGACCAACAAAAAATGGATTTTGACTCGTCAAAAACTCCTTTGCAGACTACCCTCCTGAACTCCACGAGTCCAAATTTTCACTTGAAGGACTGATGTGATTGCAGTCAATCGGTTCCATTTCTAATCTACTTTGTCTGTACTCCAGCATTTTCACCTACATGATCAACATCTAAGTTAGTTATCAAACTATATGTATTAATGTCATTTGAAGCTCGTACAATCCCTCTATATTTCATCCGTTCATCAAAATTCAATCTTGGCGAGCGTGCATTAGATTAAAAATTTAACATATCAATTTATGTGTATGCACCATTTTTTTTTATTTTATGCAAAGATTATGCCTACAGTTAAGTTAATAGATTTAACAAGGCATACCTTATCTTGTCTTCTGAAGATCTGCCAAGTGCCTAGACCAAACGTGATCGCTCCTGGAACAAAAAGAAGGAACCTTGTCCATCCTCTTTGCTTCTCTGAAACATGAATAATGTTTTGACTTTAGATCAAGATACTCTGAAAGCTTATAACCAATAAGTAAACTAAAGTGGCGTTGAACGCATAACAGATTCTAAGTTAAGAACGATTACAAGAACACATGTCCCTATTACTCTAAAAGTGATACCTTGGTTTTAAAAAGCGCAAAGCGCACAAAAGCGACAAGGTCTAAAACTGAGGCGAAAAGCGCAAAAGCAGTGGCTTTTCGTACGCGAGGCGCAAAAAAATTATATAATTTTTTTTATATATGCTATAGGTTTTTAGCATCATTTACCCAAAATATAGATACAAATAATGTTTATATATGATTTAACTTAAATGTACAACCATTTAGCTACATGTATAACAATTTAAGCACAAAAATACCTCGTGTACGATATGCGCGCTTATTTTGCACTTTTTTTCCACAAACAGGATAAAATCTTAAATAATTTCAAATACATACAAAACATGAACCTTGAGACCGAGAAGTCACTGTCGGCTTCGGGGGCGGAGGCAGAGGCGAAGGCGGTGTGGCAGGTTGGAGTTCAGGGACAGCGGCAGCGGAGTTTGAGTATAAGAACGAAGACGTGGATGATATGGGGCCCGCTTCAACGAAGAAGATCGAGCAATTGTTCTTGCAGTTGATAAGCTTTTAGAAATGAAACCCATGTGAACAGTAACCAATTTAACATCTACTGAAAGCTTTATCATCGTTTCAATAAACTATTTGAACCAGGATACTGAATCTCGATCGCAACACTGCGATGGATATGTATTATGAGATATTGTGTGATCTGGAACATGAATTTGGGCAAAAATTGTATGAGAGATGTAGGCATGATTAGTATTGTTATTATTATAAAAATGAAGAAAGACAATGGATTAAACATACCTGTAAATGGAGATTGTGATCAGATATCGAGATTTTAGGGTTTAACCGTTTAACGAGCACGAAATCAGGAGGCTAGGGTTTATGGGCACTTTGTTCTACCAAGGAGATTAACACAAGGATGACCGAAGATGTGCCAGAATCCAAAATTTATTTATTATTAGTTTTTCTTTTTTAAAATGACTAATTTTATGAAGAAAAAAAAAAAGTACATTTTCCTTATGCTAAAAAGAGTGTAAACTAATTGAGTCCAAGCTTGAGTAGGCTCGAGCTCCGGCCTATGAAAGTTTGAACTCATTGGCTCGACTCATTTATTGTTTTTGATTAATTTATATTAGTTATAAATTTTAATTTATATATAATTTAGTTATTTTTTATATTTTTAATAATATAATTATTATTTAATTATATATTTAATATATTATTAAAAAAGTATACATTTAGTGGGCTCGTTTAGACTCGCTAGCCGATTCATGCTCGATAACCAAAGCTCGGGCTCATTTACCAAATAAGCTTGTTTTTTGGATCGAGCTTGATTAGGCTCGACTCGTTTTGAGCTTTTTTCGAGCCAAGATCGAGTAGCTTAGCTTGTTTGCACCCCTAGCCTAAATACTAGTTCCTGTAAAAAATTGAAATCATGCAATTTTATTTAGGATGTCTCTAAAAGTATCTTTCTCCATAGGTTTGTCCTTGAGAATCCTCGACATGTTTTGAAATCGGATTCAGACTTGATACCTATGGTTTTCAACCTGAACACTTTTTCACTTTCAGCGTTGGTCTTATATACTTTTTATCTTTTATAAATTTTAGTTTACATTTCTGTTTAAATTTTATGAGTCAACACGCTGCAACATGCGTATGTAGTTCAATGTTTTTACGTATGTTTTTTCTATTTAACAGCGTAGTTGCAATTAACATCTACATTTTGTTCGGTTTTACTTTTCTGATGTTGGTGATTGCTGCTAGTATGACATTGATGCTGATTAGCACACTTTTAAACCAATCTACTTATCTACCCATAGGCCCAAATAAAGCCCATCCAAATACCATACCTTCTTCACCCAAAACATTGTCGTCAACACTCAAAACCCTCTGCTTTTCATCACAAACCGCCGTCCATAAACCCTACAACCTCCATCTCCACCAATTCCTCCTTCAAATCATGTCTATGCTTGAACTAATAACCCAAGCTTCATCCACACCTCACCACCCAACACCCGATACCCAACACCCCATAGTTATCAACCCAGACCCCATTTTCCTCGCCTTAAAACCCCAACCCAACGACCCATCATTCATCAAACGTGTCCATGGCTGGTCAATCCCTCAAACAGATACAGATATTATCAACTTATCCCAAACATTTTTTAAAAAGCTCAAAATCAAGCTCAAAAACCCAATTCCTTCACTAAAGATGAATTCATCACCTTATTTAACTCACACTTACAAAAAATCAACGAAAAATCCAATCTTTTTATTAGGGTTGAGGTTAAAGATGATGGGTATGCTTATACTAAGCTCTTGTTAAAAATCTTGGGTTTTTAATTGGTGGGTCTGTTTTAGATTTGGTTATAGAAGCTTGTTTTGTGTTTGAGATATGGGATTTGTTAGAAAGTTTTGTTGTTAATGGGTTGGTTGACGGGTCGGGTTGTAAGGATTTGGTTTGTAAGTTGGTTGAGAAGGGTAGGGCTGATTTGGTTTGTTTGTGTTTGAAGCATGTTTTGAATGTTGGAGTTTCGGATGTGCTTTCGATTTTGAAGTTTTTTTTGTCACCTGGTAAAGATGGTTATGGGAATATGGTTGGTGTGAGGAAAGAGTGGGAGAGGCGAGCGGTTGTAGCGATTGAGACGGTGGTGGAGATGGATAAGAGTGTTGGTGAGAAGAAGTTGAATGCGACGAAGGATGCTGCGGTTTTGTTTGTGATGGCGTATGATGAGTTTACGGCTAGTGAATTGTGCTTGCATTATTTGGTTGCGTCGCCGAATGTGGATGATGTTATGTTCTCGGCATGTATTGGGAAGTTAAGTGGTTCGGAGGTTATGGGGTTGGTTCGGTATTTGAAGAAATGGTTGGTTAAGTATCAGAAGTTTCCGCAAGCGGGGTCAAGTTCTAAAGCGTTTGAATCTGTTCCTTCGCTTGAACATGTTACCAAGTGTTTTGGGCTGGTGATTGACGAACATTTCTCTTCGTTGGTGATGCAACCTGAGTTTCGTGAAGAGGTGGAATCGGTTGAGTTGGTTGTGAATTCTTTGGCCTCAGAAGCGAGACTTTGCTGCAATTTGGCAAACTTATGTGCAGGTTTGAATTGTTAGTGGATTCTTGCCCATGTTTTAGATTTGTATCATGGATTCTTGAAAGTGAAATCTTTATTATCCTTGCAACATTCATATGATTTGTACTGTTTATTGTTATGCTATTGTTTGTCGAGGAATAGCTTTGACATGCCATGAAAACGTTACTTTTAGTCGCTTTCTGTATGACGTTGATGGTTTTATCTTGTTCTGGTTCTCTTTCATCAACGCGTTCCCATTATTGAATCTTTCGTTTTCTTTCATAAATGGTATTTTCTATTGTAGTCCGATCTTTATGTTGATGTGCATGATTGGCGAATAAGGGGTTAATTTGGATCCTATGGAATTGGATAAACATTTGGATGAGTTGTGGGCTTCATCATCTGCCTTTTATTTAATGTAGGCTCATGTGTTTGTAATATAGAACCATGAAAGCGGAAGAGATTTTCGGGTCTCTGCCTGCTGCAAAGTTTGATGGCCTGGACCTTTTTAGTGCGCCAAATCCGCGACACTAGCACCTTTAGCTGAATCTGCAAAGTTTGATGGTTTGAGCCTTTTTAGTACCAAATCCACGTCAATATGAATCTGCCACATCAGCACCTTTTGCTGAACCTGAAAGGTTTGATGGTCTGGACCTTTCTAGTGCATTTAATTCGCAACGTCAGCACCTTTTGCTGAACCTGGAATGTTTGATGTTTTGGATCTTTTTGGTGCTCCAAATGTAGCTCAATCCGCTACATCTACGCCTTCCACTGAACCTGGAAAGCATGATGGTCTGGACTTATTTGATCTTCGGCTTTCTGTATCACCAACTTTGAGTTATTGGCAAGCAGAACCAAGTCAACAAGATATTAGTGGCACTGTACCTTCAAGCCTTCAACATTAACGTCGGTCCTGGCATGGGGTGTTCATGATATTGGGGCTCTAGTAAATGTAAAGAATAATTAACTGGATGATTGTTGCAATACTTGAATAGTTAATTGACCTGAGCTTTGAAGGGGTTCAGGACATACAAATAGGCTGGCTATAGAGTTGCGCGCACACAGAAGAAAAAAAAACCCTGGTTTAAAACCCAAAACGAACCCAACTTTGAAACCGGTTTCAGAGGACTTGGTCCGTATGAATCTAACCCTATATATTGAAACCGCTTTCAACCCGGTGGTCAAACCTCATGATTTCCCTCTTGTAAACCACGTTGGACCCAAACCAGTTTCACCAAAAACCGGGTTAACTTTCATTGACCCAAACCTACTTGTGTTTGCTGGTTTGGGACAAAAAAAAAAAAAAAAAAAAAAAAAAAAAAAAAATTTGTGCACCTTAGTTATCAAGTGACAAGTCATGGAGTTGGATAAAAAAAATGCATCATGATGTCAAAGGATCACAAATCTGTATACAAATTTTACTTGATCAATGAGCATATTATTTATTGTTTAAATATCACAATGTTAATTGTATGAGGAAAAATATCAAAACATCATATTTATCTTCTGGCTATCTTCTAGGATCCCGACAAGGCACTTCTCCAGCATGAATTCAGCATTCACCCAGGCATGGTATTTATCTCAACACACGCGTTAAGGTGATTATCACACGCGATTAATGTATACTTGATTACTGTATACGACCCCCTTAAGTACCACCACCTGCGATTCAACAAAACAGGCTAGATTTTCCCAAAAAAGTGTCCATTTTGTTTTTTTAGAAATTAATACGGTTAACTTTGTATAAGATGATTTAGAAGGTTGTAAACTTCTAATTAATTTTGTTATTTGACCCGTTTCAAAATGCCACTTGTACTATGACGTAGAGTCTTTATCAAACACTATTAAAATTAAAATTAGAATTAAAATTAAAATGTGTGAGTATCTATCTATCTAAATTATGATAAAAGGATACTGAATAGAGCGGTACAATCTTTTCCAACCGCCGTCATTAACATATCAACACCTGAAAGATGGATAAAGAGAGTCTAAATATATATTCACGTCATTTGCATAGATGAAAGAGGTACTTTGATTGTCTTACCTCCAGGATGAAATTTCATGTATGGTGTGATGTTGTAAACCCGGCCTTTAAGAACAGTCCACATTGAATCCTCGGTATTGTGTTGTTTGACTTCACTTAAGGATATAAGTCTCTTGTTTGACTGTCCCTTCAATCCTGAAAAATAGTCACTAAATTCAGACTACTCTTTTTTTTTCTTAATATTTTTACAAGAATGACGGTTTGGTATGTGACGAGTATGAAAGAGCTCGAGCCAGCGCTCTTTTATAATCGAGCCCATGCTTCACATACTAAACTTGACTAGGCTCGTAAGCCTAAACGAACCTATTATAAGTATGTTACAATAATAGATTATATATAAAATTATTATAAATACCGTTTATTAATACACATCATATTATATGTATCAAGTAAAGTTACAAAACAATACAAATAACAAACATATAAATATATATACATAAGATAATCATATAATAATGAAAAAAACAAATGATCCCAGATCGAGCTTGAAAAATAAATAAAGAGCCGAGCTCAAGCTTAGATGAACTCGGGCTTGGCTCATCTACACCCGTAGTCCCTTATGCATAATAAAAAGAATGTAGTACCTGCTAGATCAGGGTGTGTGCGAGTAACCTTGAGCCAATCCATATGGCTATACCCTATTTGGAAAGGAACCTTAGCCCGAGATGCCGGCTTTTTAACACCACTTTTTGTTTCCTTTGAACTTCCAACATTTGACCCTGTTTGTTCGGTTGATGGTTTTTGTGATGAAGCATTAATAACCTTAAAGGACAAAGATCCAACCTTTTCTTGCTTCTCCGAATCAACATTACTTCTAGATTTGTCACCCCAAATAGTACCACTACTCTTCTTTTCATCTTTTATACTCACACTGCTTGCATCTAGAAAACCTTTTGACTCCATGTCACCAACCTACATTTATATATACATCCTTTAAGATAGGATTGTACTGTGTACATCAATCAATCTACTGGTTTAGCCGTTTGAAAGTTATATGGTTTCGTTTACGGTTTGAAAACCAGGTTTTAACAGTTAAGTTCACAATTTGGAACATGGAATTGGCCATATAAACGGAACCAGTCGTTTACCTTTATTACTATTTTTTCTTTTGGGCATATTCAGGATATGTTTAATATTTATGGACCATTTGTATCATATTTTTAGAAGAAACTAATACAAACTAACGATTCAAATAAAAATGTTTCAAACCGTTCACACGACCAAACAAAACAATTTTGACTGGCTGCCTGACCCAACCAACCCAGATGGTTTAGTATCCCCTTTTTTTAAAACCATACTTAGCGGTTCAGCACATAACTATCTTCAAAACCGCTTGAACCAGACCTTGAACACCCCAACTTAAAGATGTTACAAAGAGCAACTTTATTCCACAACTAACGCTGTGTTCCCGAGTTAACTTAACGAGGGAAAAGAAAGGAAATGAAAGGAAACAAAAATTTGATTGTGTTCCCGAGTTTCATTTAAGGATGGAAAAGAAAGGAAAACAAAACATAGTGTGTTCCCGAGTTTCATTTAAGGAGGGAAAAGAAAGGAAATAGAAGGACTAGGCAAAATCTTTAAGTTTAGTTGGAAGGAAAGGAAAAGAAAAGTGAGGGTTTTATGTTTAAAAAATGATTTCCTTCCAAATCTCTCCAATTTGGAAGGATGAGATATGGAGGAAATTAACCAAAATTTTCCTTCCGCTTCCTTTCCCTTCTCTCCTTAAAAAAACTGTGGAACACGATTTTTTCTTGACATCCTTCCAAATCCCTTCTTTTCTTTTGTTAAATGAAACTCGGGAACACAGTGTAAGTTAACTCGGGAACACAACGTAAATGACTAATTGGAAAGAACTTGCATGACAGAAGGTGAAATCATCATTGTTTTCTGTTTCATCCATTGTGATACGCTCCCAGAATATACTTGAAACAGATCAATCAAACTACAGTATTTTTGTATCTATACTCCCGAGTTGTTCTGAAAGCAAAATTATCACCAAATTTGATTAAATATGTGACAAACTAACATGTATGCAAAATGCCGCCTGTAATTCAGGAGATTAGATCTTTAAAGCATAAATTATATACAAAATATGTGACACTGGCATAGTGCCACCATACACAGCCTGTAATTCCATATGATAAACAAACAAACAAATATATAGACTACTAAACACCCTCAAAAGACAAGAGGGATCACAAACAACTAAAAATACCAAACATATAACATTCATATATTACTCGTATCTACTGATTGAGCTGTAAAACAATATAAACAAATTACTATGCTTTTGATCAAAGCTTACAAATAACACTCTACGCCTACTTTAAGACAAGCTTCAATACTTTTGAACGTGTTCACTAAAAATGTATCTAATCTTACTAAGCCAATCAAATCCAACTAAAACTAACGAATCTTGGGGAATAAATACTAATCTACTCTCTATTCCACTAGACAAAGAAACTAAATCCAGTCGGTCCCCTTTCTAAAGAAAGAAATGTGAGATTTTATTATTTTATTGCGAAACCGAAAAAACAATAATAATGAACAAATTTCAAATGATCAACGTATAAGTCATATGAGATCAAGCAGGAACCTTCGATCGACAGATCTAGTAGCACGGTTCGCTCAGCAGAATTCGCCATCTCCAACCCCCAGTGGCGGATCCAGAAATTTTTTCCAGTGGGTTCATGGTTTTGTGATGTTCAAATTTCATAAGACCGGACAAAAAAATGGGTCGGTTCGATGGTTCGGGTCGGGTAAGCTTATCACATAATAAAAACTATTAATATTATCCGCACGTTGCCACGGAGTGCGTCAAACACATTACATGTTCGTATAATTTTTAGAGACAAACATAGTAAGGTAATCATCAAACATCAATTTCGATAGACTCATAATCAATACAACGTAAGTATCTCCCTTTGAAAATGTGTAAATACTTATTTGATGAATTTGAACTTGTTCCACATAATTGAAAGCAATCAGTTAAACATAAGTATGAAGAAGAAAGGGACATTCTCTAACTCACTGCCAATCAAAAAGAGCATGACTTGACTTCCTCCAATATTAGTTAACTTGCTAATATTATTAGCTATTGTTGGACTCTAAATATATATGCTAAATAAAATCTAAAGTAGACCAAGAACCCATGTCGTCCTAGTTTGTTCTCCTAATAGGGACAACCCATTTCAGCTACGACTCGTTTGACTCAAACTTTTGCTTAAACCAAAAACAATCGCTCTATAAACGTTAAGGCAAGCCAATATGAAATCAAACAAAACCAGTGGTTTGTAATTTGTTTGAAAACCTCTTCATTCAAATCAGCTGAAATCGATCAGGACAAAAAACAGTTAAAACTGAACTGAACATTTTCGCCTTACAAAGCAGTTTTGAGGAAATACATCTTTTTGAGTTTCTGGTCAAAGTTGAAACCTTTTATACTAAAATGTGTTTTTTACAGATTATTACAAAATAAATTGATATATATATATATATATATATATATATATATATATACCAAACTGTTTTAAATTCATAAACAAGTAAAACTTTTTAACTAATAAAAACCAAGCAAATTAACACCATAACAAAAATGATGAAGGATTGAAGGGTAACCTTTGTCAATTGTCAAGGTTTGAGAATTTGGTCCAACTTCAATAACTGCATCCCTATACACAGAACCAAATATAAGAATATAATTACATATCACTGTGGCTGCTTATCATGAATGATTCAGAAACGGTGGGAAAGGCGAAACCAAAACCTGAACGATTGAGGGCAGGAACGATGGGTGGTGGCTGTGTTGTGGACTTGAAGGTGGGGAGCACATAAGTTAAAACATAACATTAAAATTTAAAACCCTAACTTTGACTTCTAGTTTATATTAAAAAAAAAAAAAAAAAAAAAAAAAAAAAAAAAAAAACAGAACTCAACAAAGTGCATCGAACCCGAGACTTCCTACTTGAATGTGCAACGTTTTAAACCATTGAGCTACTCATCAGAATTGTTAGTGGGTTCATTCCAATTTTACTTATGGGTTCATGGCATATTTTTGTATACATTTCTACTAAAAATTTGGAACCGAGTGGGTTCGTCTGAACCCGCCCCAATCTACTTAAATCCGCCCCTGCCAACCCCTATGGAACATCATCAGTTTAATAGATGAAGACAATAAGGTGGAATAACTCTATTTATTGAAAAAGAAAACCCAATGGGACGTTAGATGAAGAAGTGAGATGTCTGGATGGATATTAGGGTACTTTAAGGAAGAAGGCTGTGTGTGTAATGTTTAATACCTTATACCTAATTCTTATATCTAGGCCATATGACCTTAGGGGCTGTTTGGTAGCCTCTTAATCAGCCTCTTAACCATTCAGGTCTGAATCATTCAGCATTCAGACTGTTTGTTTCAGCTTCTGAATGGAATGATTAAGGGCTGAACCATTAAGCTAATAATGGATGCTGAATGATTCAGCTCTTAATCATTCAGAGCAACTTAACCATTCAGACCTCTTAATAATTCAGCACTTAATCAACCAAACAGACTTTTAGTAAATAAGTTGGGCTCAAGAGTTGAAATATGGCTAATTTAAGTTTAAGTATATAAAACAGTCTAGTTGTAAATAAAATATAAAGCTATAAAAAATTGAGTTATATAAATTTTTATTTATAACATCGCCCGGTTCTTAATTCCGGTTCGACCGGTCCGACCAGTGAGCCAGTAAGACGTCCGGTCCAGTTTCAAAAACATTGCATAAAATCCTATTTATTTACTTTATGCACAGCCAGAATAAACCCAACGAATAATAAACCACCCGATTGAACTCATTTTAAATGTTTTGGGTTAAGATAGTTTTTTTTTTCCAAATAAATTATTGTACAATTTTATGTTTTGCCCTCTCTTATGATATTGATCTTAGTATTTCAATTCATTACCCCGTTCCTTAACAAATTACTACGAGATAGATTAACATGCGTGGGCATGAGATTTCGGATAACAAAATCTAATGAGAACATATAATGCAAAAGTGCATCAAATTCGAAGTTACTTACATAAATCATGTTCATCAAGCTAAAACTACGGTGTGGCCTAATAGAAGTAAATGATGACTAAAAAACAATAATTTCACATAACAATACAGATCTAAAACAGATTTCTCGGTCTGTAAGAGGCAAGGTTTAAAAGTACGGAATCGTGCCTCGAGGCGTACGCCTCAAGGCGAACCGAGGTGTAAGCCCGAGGCGGAATTAAAAAATAAATATAAATATTATATATCTTATAGAAAATGAAATACTAACTAATTTCATCCTCATATTCATCAAAACACACACACTAAAAAGACATGGAAGCTTGAAATTGACACAAAAAGTCCAAAACATCGAAAATAAACATCAAAAACACCTGAGGCGCAATTTTTGTTACCGCCTTAGCTCTATGAGGCGCACGTACATAATAACACCCTGAGGCGTCGCCTCAGATTCGTTTTCTTACAGAATCGCCTTGAGGCGTACCCCTCACCCGTTTTTTTAAACCATGTTTAAGACAGCTATAAAAAAATTTCTAAACCCTAGGCACAAATTAAAAGCAAATCCTTATTTGATATTCACACACGGTTATGTAGTATTAGCTTGATACAACCTTAATCTTAAAACCTTGAAAAACAATGTCATGATTTATTGTTTTGTTGTCAAATTTCTGCAAAGTTGTTTTCATGGACATCAAAAGAGTTTTAAGAG
This sequence comes from Ambrosia x helenae, assembly GCA_030844895.1. Taxonomy (NCBI): domain Eukaryota; kingdom Viridiplantae; phylum Streptophyta; class Magnoliopsida; order Asterales; family Asteraceae; genus Ambrosia; species Ambrosia x helenae. Next base: position 101,299,676 of record CM061230.1, on the reverse strand, counting down.
ACAACCCAACACCAAAAACTAATACTAAGCTGGCCTATCAATTCTATTCTTTTATTATCATAAGCTTTTAAGGCGACGCAACCCAGCGTACCTGACACAAACGACTCTGTTAACACATCCTGAGACCCGTTTGACATAACCACACCAATGACCTATCTATTTTTAGAGGTTTGTTTAACGGATGTAAACAAATTACAAATACGCATGACAGAAATAAAACCGTACCTTCCTCTGTGACGAAAGCAACAAGACCCACCGTCGATTGGGGTGGATATGCGGATGCGGATTGGCTCCGAAGCAAGATGATGAGGGGAAAAGAGATTAGGGTAAAAGAGGGCTTCTTTATTTTGTCCGAATACCGATCCCGTCCCGTCCCGATCCCGATACCATACTGAACCGATACCGAACCGAGGGGTTTCGGGATCGGTATCGGTATCCATATTTATGGATTTTCGGTTTCGGTATTTTCGGTATCGATACGGGATCGGTACGGTATCGGTATTTTAAGGCAAAATACCGATACCATACCGGTACCGTACCGATACCGAACCGATACCGTACCGTACCGTATGTGTTCGGTATCAGAATCGGTATTGGGTTTTTGGACTTTTCGGTATCGGTATCGGTTCGATACCGATCCCGTCCCGAGCTCATCCCTAAGCAAAAGAGTTAAGTAGACCAGAAAGCCCCTCTAAACAAATCAGGCGCGTGATATTCAAAGCCATGGGCTATTAATTATTAGTAGTCAATAATCAGGCGTGTGATATTTTTATCTTTGTATTATATTTGTTTACTCGATTCATTATTAGAGGCATTGGTTTGTTTAACACTAACTTATCCTAGCAGAAGGGTTGAAACGAGCTGAGCCTAGCCGAGCCCAAGCCTAAAACAAAGCTCATTTATTTATTGAGCTTGTGAGCCTAAACAGGCCTATTATTTAGTTTAGTTTAATTTATAATATTAACTAGAGGTGCAAACGAGTCGAGCCAAGCCTGAGCTCGAGCTTGATTAACTTATGAGAGCTCATGTCACGGGGTTATCTTTTCATCCCCGTGTGGCGTCCCCAATCCCCGGGGACAAGCCAATCCATCCCGCTTCTTTGATTTGGGTCACTGGTTTCGTCCTGCCTTGGACTCATCAAGAGAGCGGCGACAGCTCTCGACCAGTGGTGCGCTCGACACATAGACATGTCTAGACACGACTCGCCTTATTCCGCTGAGACCGTCCCTGATGAAGTCCAGGATTCGGCCAGCGACCCAAGCGTTCAAGCACAGCCCATAGCATTGCGATCTTCAAATATTTGGCCCGTGACACTCTCCCACCACCAATTCATGCACGTCCTCGTGCATGTGCCTGGCAATCCCATACTTGCTTCGGCACACCGATGAACAATGCATCTTTTCCCCCTTTAATAATTTGGCTTCACTTTAATCTTATGGCTTCAGGGATGCTCGTACAAAATTGATCCAGCGTGCAGCGACCATCTTCACCCTGGATCATCCTGATCCTTCCCTTTGGGCTGGTCCATTACCCTTTCTGGTGATCATATATAGTTCCAGAGATCTCGACCGCTTCAAGTAACCAAAAGATGTTAGGCGAGCCATCCTCGCACTAACGCTGCCGTGGCCTTCCACTGACAGTTATTGCCGGGATTAAGCGCCCGTTTCGCTGCCGGGATTACGCGCCCGTTTCGCCAAAAGCCTTGAATACGATCGCCAATTGATTCTGGTAACTACCGAGCCAACTTCTCCCACCACCTTTAGATAAGCCATCTCATTAAGTTCTTTTTGAGAGAGTGAACACGCACCAACCTATCCGAGGATCGAACTGCTCTGATACCAAATGTCACGGGGTTATCTTTTCATCCCCGTGTGGCGTCCCCAATCCCCGGGGACAAGCCAATCCATCCCGCTTCTTTGATTTGGGTCACTGGTTTCGTCCTGCCTTGGACTCATCAGGAGAGCGGCGACAGCTCTCGACCAGTGGTGCGCTCGACACATAGACATGTCTAGACACGACTCGCCTTATTCCGCTGAGACCGTCCCTGATGAAGTCCAGGATTCGGCCAGCGACCCAAGCGTTCAAGCACAGCCCATAGCATTGCGATCTTCAAATATTTGGCCCGTGACATCGAGCTCGGCTTGTAGGTAATTTCTCAAGCTCGGACTTGGCTCGTTTTTTATCTATTAGGTAATATATTAAAAAAAATAAAATAAATAATTATTCGTTTTGGCTCGTGAGCTTGATAAGTGAAGCTCGAGCTCGGGCTCGTTTACTAAACAACTTTAAATGTGGGGTATATATTATTAAATATTAAAAAAACTATTATTATACTTAGGCTCGATAAGGGTCGACGAGCCTAACGAGTTTCATATGCCAAGCTCGAGCTCGATAAATACGCGAGCTTTGTTTTAGGCTCGAGCTCGATAAGACTCAACTCGTTTTGAGCTTTTTACCGAGCCGAGCTCGAGTTGCTCGCGAGCGGCTCGACTCGTTTGCACCGTAATATTAACTAATAAATATTAAACAGCCGAGCCGAGCTTGAACTTGAGAAACTACCAACAAACCAAGCGTGAACTCTCATAAGTTAATCGAGCGAGCTCAGGCTCGACTCGTTTGCACCGTACCTGAAAGTCATGGAGTTCATTTGAAGAATGAGTTAATTGCCAAAATGGCCCCTGAGGTTTGGCCCAAAATGCTTGTTTGGTCACAAAATTAATTTTTCTGCCAAAAGCACCCCTCACAGATCGAAAATTGCCTAAATGACCATATTTAACTGAGTTTTTGACGAGGAAGAAAAACTCAGTTAAGTCTGATGGGCAATTTCGTCCTTTCATGTTCTAACGTTTTAAAACCCCCTTTTAACTGCAATTAAACCCATCTTCTTCATCTTCTTCATCTGAACTTCTTCTTCTTCTTCTTCTCTAACACTCTTCGAAGCATATTCCCAAATCATAACAAACCTAATTCCCAAATCATACAAACCCTAATTCCCAAATCATACAAACCCAATAATCAATTAACTAACCTAGACAATGGTATTCTGCAAATGTGGAGCTCCTACTACCATACGTGTGTCTTCCACCTCTGCAAACCCTGGTAGACGGTTTTTCTGCTGCAACAAGAAGGGGAGGAGTTGTGGTTTCGTTTGTTGGGCCGAGCTACCCTTGGGTCAGATTCCTAGTACTATCAATGATAGTGAAGAGAATGAAAAACTGAGACTCAACAACACAGCCTTGCAGACCTTGGTTGAGACACTCAAATCCGAGAACAAGAAGCTGAAACCTTATCTATGGATGACTTCGTTTGGAATCATCATGTATTTTATCATGTTTTAGTTCAATGTAGGTTGTTTTGTAATGATAAAAACTCAATGTATGCTGTTTCTTATTGTAATGATCACTGATTGTTGAAGTTGTAATGTATGTTTGCAAATGTTCAATTTAGGTTGTTTTGCAATGATAAATAAAGGTTTTTAGTGATCAAGAACAATGCTTATGACCAAACAGAAACATACTAAAGCATTAGTACATAACCAAACAGAAACATACAAAACAAAGTTCATACTTAAAGTAGTTTAGTGCATACATGAAATAGACAAGCCTAAGTCAGGAAACATAACCTACAAGAACCAACAAGCCTACTTTCAACGACAATCATCATCCGAACAGTAGTCCGAATCTGTTCCATGCTCTCCTTCATAGGGATCATGGTACCAATCATCCTCATCTGGGCTGGAATAATTCCAGGCGTTCTTTAACACCTCTGGGTCATAGTCTCTACATGGGTCAAGCTCCTCTTTTTCAACTGGTTCTTGAACTGCCTTCCCTTTAGCCTTTTCATCAACCTTTGTAACCTGTTTAAAATTATCTTCAACCAACTCTTGAACCACCTTTTCATCATCCTTTTTATCAGACTCTTGATCAACAACTTCAGGCTTTTCAACCGGTTCTTGAACTGCAGGTAGTGCAATAACAACTTGCCTAAACATTTTAGTATTTTAGAGATGAAATATGAAGTTGAATTGCATGAATGTTTTGCAATATTGGGTCTTTTAAATAAGCTGAACAATTAACTCATCCATCTACCTGAAATCTACCCACTTACCCCATAAATGAACTTCATTGAATGCAACTACCACACAAGTGTTATACTGTCAAAGTATTGTTTATACAAATTTTGTGCCAAAATGGTCCATTATGTTTGGTCCAAACTGCTACATTAGACTGCCAAAATGATACATTAGACTGCCAAAATGGTACATTAGACTGCCAAAATGCTACATTAGACTGCCAAATTGGTAATAAAACTATACTAAAGTTAACCAATACAAACCAAAAGAAGCCACTGAAAATACATTAAACTGCCAAGTTGGTCATACTACCATACTAAAAATAACCAAAAGTTACCAGTCATAATACATACCAAAAGACCATATGATAGCTGTCAAATACATACCATAACCCATACTATATCAGTCAAAATAGAAAAACACCAAAATGACCAGTTTTAATACATAAAGTGGCATAACTAAACTGAAACTGAAAACTACATAACTTGTGAACCCACAGCTTGTGAACCAGCAGCTTGTGAACCCTCAGCTTGTGAACCCCCAGGGCCACACCAAATGACAGAATACTGGCTAGCATCATTTTTTATCTTCTCAAACAGGTCTGTGGCTCTTGGTGTTAAAGGGCCTGATGATTTTGAAATCATTGTACGAACAATCATCAACCTCTTCATACAGTACTCCCTTACAAATTCTAGACAGGTGATAATGGGTTTATCCCTGCCTAGGATCAACTGCCTGTTGAACACCTCACAGAGGTTGTTCAACAGGATATCATTCTTTAGCCTCTCTGAAACATAAACAAGCATTGTTACCATTAAATGTGGTCAAATACATTCATTGAAAACAAACATAAACAACCATTGTTACCATTAAAAAAAGCTTTGGACCAGTGTTTGGATGGAATACCCTTCAAGTAATCATACATTGCCTTGTCTTCTTTCAGGATTGCATCCATCATCCTTTCATGTTTAATAGGTATTGTTGCACTAGCTGCATTCCACAACAAGTTTTTTTGTAAATATCACCCCTCCACCTAGGCTTCATATTTTCATATATATGTCGCAGACAAAATCTATGCTCAGCACTAGGATACACCTTTTCAACTGCAGGAATGAGACCCTGCAATTACATACAGAAAACTTAGCACTTACATACAGAAATTACATACAGCTTATGCTACACTACATACCTTTTGTCGATCACTGATGAAGGTGAAGTTGCTGTTTGTTTCCAAATCCAAATCATCTCCTAATAACTCTAGAAACCATGTCCAACTTGCTGTTGTTTCTGCCTCAACCACAGCATATGCCACTGGGTATATCCCATTGTTGGCATCAACAGATACTGCAGTTAAAATCTGTCCTAGAAAAAAGGGCTTTTAAGAAACAACCATCAAGCCCTAATAGGTCTCTCAAACCAGCTTTAAAACCCTGTTTTACTGGCATTAGGCAGACATAAATTCTCTTGAATTGCCTTGTGGGGCTGCTAGGGTTAGGTTCACTCTCAACATCAATCTTAACAGTAGTACCTGGGTTAGCTCTCATCAACTCAGCACCATAATCCCTTAGCTGTTCATATTGGGCACTGTAATCACCATTATGCTTAGCAGTTGCCATTGCCTTAGCCCTGAAGATCTGATTACCTGTTACTTGAACTTGGTATTTGTTCTCCATGATTTGTTGGAGTGATTTTATCCTAATTTCTGGATTTGTTCGAAGAATATGCTCAATCTTTTTTGCAAGCCAACATTGTCCTTCTGTTTTGATGAAGTTTCAAATTTACCAAAAACATCCTCTTGTGCCACAGGTTTTAAACTCCTGGGATTGAGACCATTACAAGAAACCCTAAATCTCCTTCCTTCATTTCTTACTATATGTGTAACACCCCAACCGATGGCGGAAACATCGAGGTGTCACGTAATGATGATTGTCCAATAGCTCATGGTACTAAATGAAAGTTGAATAATATTAAACAATTTACAATTCATCTTACAAGTAAAGAATACAAAAATTTATTTATATAAACTAGATCCAACGCTCCTAGGTATTCCAAGACTTGTACAATTTCCAATAGCAGATAAACCTGAAACATGTTAAGTTGGAAATATGGGGGGGGGGGGTCAACTATAAATAGTTGGTGAGAATACATAGGTTTTTCATATAGTTGAAAACAATATGTTGTATAGTATTCATAGTTGAAGTATAATAATGAGTAATGATAGAATATGAGTCCGACATGTAACATGCGTCTTTTGTACAATCAAACCTTGTGTCGACTGAGACCTAACTCGCAAGTTAGTAAAAGTGTAACTGTTATCGATCATCCCTGAATTTATGCGGGGGGAAGGGTTTGTCAGACCTATAGCGCTATAATCTAAACAAACGGCTTGATCAATGTTAATGATTGTACTGTGTCTTTTTGTTACAGTCAAATGATAGAATGAGTAAATGATAGTGTAATTGAATCACAAGTTTCAACAATGTAAGAATGAGTAAATGATAGTGTATAAAATGTTTAAACATGTTTCACCCCAAAATGTAAAATAGAAAAAGGGGCTATGTAAACTCACCTTAATAACAGTATTGAATCCCTTGATATAGAATAAATGTGGTACAACGATTCCAAGTATACCCTAAGTTCAAGACAATAAAATAAGTCTAATTTTTCTAGTCTAATGGTATTCCAGGGTTCATAATTTGGGGATTGATAATTGATTAATCGTTAATTAGATAAATAGTTAATAAATAAAGGAAAATTTGGAAAATAATTAAATAAAAAGCTATTTGTAGATTTTTGATCAAGGATGGTCATATTATAAGATTTTAAATATGAAAATAATTTTTATAAAATTATTTTCTCAAAAATTGAATATTTAGTATATTTATTTCTATTCGTCAAAATATAGTTTTAATATCTAAAAATATTAAAATTAATGAAATTTCAAATTAAAATTTATATTTATGTTCTAAATGAATAGAAATAATTTATGTAAAACTTTGGTGTAAAAATAGTGAAAAATGAATTTATTATAAATTTATTATGATTAAAAAGAATTTAATTCAAATAAAATATTTCAATTGTTCTTTTCTGAAAATAAAATTTAGTTTTATAAAATTAATCATTTTATAAGACTAAGATAATTTTTGTGACCTTTTATAAAACTATTTAGGTATTTTTCTAGAATTTTTAGTTTATTTATATATAAACTTGTAATATTTAATATATATATTAAATAAAAGAATTTTCTGAAAATAAAAATTATATAATAAATTTTGTTAGTTATATATCATAAAATCAATTTGTTAGAATTTATAAGTCATTTTTGATATTTTAAAACCATTTTTAAAAGATAATATCAAAATGCAAAAAGGGAAAAGGTTTAAAAGAAATTGTTGTTGATGGTGGGATTTGAACCTGGGCACCAGCCGGTTCAGGTTTTTAAACACAACTCCACCACCATCTGGTCTACATGCAGGATTTGTTTTTAGATGCAACAGAATCGTTTAAAACATATAAACTGATTTATCCCCAATCTCTTAATATGAACCCTAGAAACTTAACCCGTATAATTGATCAAGAAAACGTATCAGATAACAAGATTTACGTTAGGGCTATTGCTCTATACATAACATCGACTCAAGATAAGGAGGAAATTACCTAAACCGAAGAACAACGAAGGAGATATGGTCGTTTATAGTGCATGCGATGGCGACGGCTTGCAGGTCACAATTAAGGTCTGATTCGAAGCTATTGGTTAAGTGTGTGTGTGTTCAGGGGTTGCGAAAGGTCTCTGTGAGTAATTGTTTACCTTCAATTGAATAACAATCAGCTGATTTAATAGCGTGTGATTAGGTCAAAGTCAAATTGGGGAAAAACGTGTTTTTGAGTCAATTATCCTAAAATTTCGGGCCGATTAGACGCAGATGAGGGTCACTTGGCTGGATTAACGCATTGATGGGTCCAATTTCAATTAAAGATACCAAAAATTTCATTGATTTGATTTAGATTAAGAAAGAATTGATGGGTGTTGACTTTGGCTTGGAGACCAAGATAAACAAGGACGTGTTAAATTTAAGTTTGCTTTGAACAAAACACAAAATGACTGTGTGGCTTAGTGGTTGATGTGTTTGTTTGATATCCTCTTGGTCTTGGTTTGAGTCCTTGGCCAAACATTTATTTATTTATTTATTTTAAGCATTTTTCATATATATAAACTATATTATTATGTATATTATGGTTATACTAGTTAATAATGTTTACGAAAAAATTTTAAAGCCCATTACGACAACGGATCCAATGATTTTATTAACTAATTATTAGTATAAGGTAGTTAAAATATATATCGTTTTGAATTCATGTAAAAATTGTTAAAAGAAAAATATACTAGGTAAAGTGGTAGTTTTATTAATCCAAAGATTGGGGAAAATTTCGCGATGTTACAATATGCAGCTGCCTCCTAGTCTTTATTACATAATCCTTCACCATATTCTTAATGTTTTTTTTTATCAGGAAAACATTGTCCAAGTGAAAATGGGCAATCTGGACTCCCATCTAAACCAAATGCTTTTCTTTCCCTCCTTTTTCTCCTACAAGCCCTATTAGCTCTCTGCAAAGTGTTGTTGTCTTCTTCATCACTGAAACTGTCAAAATTATCTAAGTCTATGTCAATGTCTTCCTCAAGTGGGTCAACATTTTCATCATCACTAGCATTAAAGTCAACAGCAGCCTTATATTCATCCATGTTAACCTCAATATCATCATCTGCATTCTCCTGATCAACTATGAAGTCAACACTTGTAGCCTAGTTGGTTGAGGGCCTAAATTTTTCTATAGGAGGCTTGGGTTTAATTCCCACTAGCTACATATGGAGGACATTGGTGGAGGGGAAATGAGGGATGACCCGGCCATTGGCTTGGGTTCGAGTCCTGATCCCGACCGGTTTTACCGATTATTTCACTGTCATGCCTTCGGGCGGGTGAGTGGTCGGGTTTTCCCGGGAATTGGTGGCAATTAGTGACCCGGGTACTCTCGAGTACCTGATTCGCCAAAAGGGTACCCGAGAGTGCTCGGAAATTAATTCGTTGGTCGTTCAAAAAAAAAAACTATGAAGTCTCTATCCTCCCCATCACTACCCTCATTATTATCCTCATCACTACCCTCATCTCCAGGCCTATAATCACCATCATCTGGATCAGGGTTTACATGAGTACCCTGTTTCACCTTTCTTCCTAATGGCCACAGGTCTTTTCCCACATTCTTGAAGTATATAAGAACCACTACTATCACTACCCTCATCACCACCCTCACCACCCTCATCACTACCTTCATCACCACTTGAATTTACCACATTATCCTCATCACCACCCTTAGTAGAATCAGGCCGTGTTGCCTGGGTTATGACACCTATATCACTAGGATAAGCCTGTGTTGGATTACTTGAATTAGAAGAGGTTAGAATAGGTTGAACATAAATTTCTATCATCCTATGTTTTCCAGCAACTGTCAACATTCTATTATAATCAGTTTCATCGTTCAATGGTCTTAACCCAAAGTCTAAATCCTCACCTGGAACTTTAAAATAATACCTAAAAATGAAATATCCTCTTCTGAATACCCAATTTCTAATACCATATCATTCAGCATTGTATAAACATTACCATCAACATAGTCAATATATGCCACTTTACCTCCCACATATCTACTATCTGGAAAATCAGTCAGCTCACCACCATAATGCAATTCCACTGAAAAAAGTTGATGATTGTTACCTGAAAACAAAAAAAAAAATATTATGTTGAGCAGAGGTGATCTGTGGAGACAACAACGATCGTGACAAAGCAACAATAACTTACGGTATTCAAGCAGAGGATTGAAATCAGCACCCTTGTCTCGAAACTTCCACATTATTGAGCAGAGATGAAGAGGAACCACGACGAGGAAGAAACACGAAGACGAGGAAGAAGATGTTAATAATTAGGGTTTTTACAGGATGAAAATGACTGAATAGGGTAAGAAATGGGGTTTTAAAAATGATAGAACATGAAAGGACGAAATTGCCCCTCAACTATTCTAAAGCTGGACATTATAGATTATGCGTTTTGAAAAAGTAGGGGTGGAACTGCTTATAGATTAATGCGTTTTGGTAGCCTAAAAAACTGATTATCTGGGTTTTCAGAACGCAGTCCCAAACACTAAAAACTGATTGTCTGCGTTTTCAAAACGCAATAATCTAAAAATCAGATTCAAAACGCAATCTCAAACACCCTCCAAGTACCAGTCACCAACATTGTGTTTTAATTATTCAAAATGTTTTAAGGACCAACTAAGCATAATGTTCTGATTACCCGGGGTAACTCATGGCCAAAGGCACCTAATAATATGCCCACGAATGCAGACAGCGTTGGATAGCTGAAGGCCCACGATAGTTCCACCAGGCAGGGAAAACCTGACCTCCACCCGCCCAAAGGCACGATAGTATAAAATTGGTAAAACCTGGGTGGGATCAAATTCAAACCCGAGACCTTTGGGTCCCAAGCCCTAGCATTCACTTCCTATTCAAGAACAGAGTGTAGAAACGATTGATCACCTCAAAATAATTTACGGAGTGTTTTAGAATCGATATGTTTTTAAGAAGCCTCGACATTCCTGTATGCTGTGAGGATAAAAAACACTCGAAGAATTCCAAACAATGTTAATGTTATAGGGTTTTGGAGAGGTTTGGTTTGGCTTGGCTATATATAGGGGTTTAACTTTGTGTTTTCCTCTTCGATACAAACGATGTATATAGGGTTTTGGAGAGGTTAGGTTTGATTTGGTTTGGTTTGGCTATATATAGGGGTTTAACCTTGGGTTTAACCGAGTTTTTCTTCCTCGTCAAAAACTCAGTTAAATATGGGTCATTTAGACAAATTTCGATCTGTGAGGGTGCTTTTGACAGAAAAATTAATTTTGTGACTAAACAAGTATTTTGGGTCAAATCTCAGGGACTATTTTGACAATTAACTGTTTGAAGAATCTACCACACCTAGGGGCGGCAATTATTGACACGACCCGAAAACCGACCCGAACCCGACACGAAAAAAAAATAGATTTGGGTCAACTAACACGACCCGTTTAAAAAAACGGGTTGGGTTCGGGTCAACTAACACGACCCGTTTAAAAAAATGGGTCTGGTTCGGGTTGACACATATATAAAATGGGTTGACCCGTTAACCCGTTTAAGTATTTAGAAAAAAAATATATATTATATTTTTGTTTTTCTTTTTCCATTTCTATGTACATGGTTAGTTATAATTGTGTTATTTTTGGCACACTGTATTATTTATTTGTCAAACTTATATACTCACCATTAAACATTTTATTTATAACCCGCTTACAACCCAACAACCCGCTTATAACTCATGAACATGTATTACTCATTTAAAAATACGGGTTAAACGGGTCGTCTTCGGGTTGACCCGAATTTTATGTGGGTTGGGTTAGGGTTGAAATATTTGACACGAATAATAATATGGGTCGGGTTCGGGTTGCACATTTCAACCCATCAACCCGCCAACCCACAACCCATAAACCCGCCAATCCATCAACCCGACACGATTGACACCCCTACCCCCACCCCTCTTTGAGAGCATTTACAGAGAGTAGTGAACAGTACTAAACAAAGGTATACAGATATTATAAAAACATTTGGTTAAGAGAAAACAAAATATACAATGACGGCATGCATTTCCATCATCTCCTAAACCTCTTCCAACAATCAAAAATAGCAACTCATCTCCATCAACTCCATTCATTAATCTACAAAACAGCCTTCAATCACGACGAATTCATAATATCCAATTACATCCTCGCCTCCTCTCCAATATCCATCAACATCGCCAGACAATTCTTCAACAATTCGCCAATAACCCCACCTCTATTCGCATGGAACACCATGATTAAACACTACTCCAACAGCCCAACACCATTGGAATCACTTAAACTCTATACCCAACTTCTAAAAACAACCACTGACCTTAAACCTGATGAATACACATACCCATTTGTTGTTAAGTCGTGTGGACGTTGCTCGTTGGTTGGAGCTGGTGGGTCGGTGCATTCTTCGATTTTGAAGATGGGTTTTGGGTCTGATCGGTTTATTAACAATACCCTTGTTAGGATGTATGCCGCATTTGGAAGTATTGGGTTTGCGGGTCAGGTGTTTGATGAAATGCCTGAGAGAGATGTGGTTTCTTGGAGTTCTTTGATTGCTGGTTATCTTACTTGGTATGTTATTCTTAGAGATGTGGCCCTGATCTTTATAGTATGATTGTTGTAATTCTTAACATACCAATTTATGCAGCAAGTATCCATTGGATGCGTTATCGGTGTTCCTAGACATGAAGCAAGCACACGTAGAGCCGAATTCTGTAACTTTGGTGAGCCTGCTTTCTGTTTGTTCTCATCTAGTCAACATCAAAATGGGGGAATCCATCCATTCATACATTCTTACGAACGGTATCAAATTGGATGTCTCTCTAGCGACAGCACTCATCGAGATGTACTCAACATGTGGCTACATAGAGAAAGCTTTATTAATCTTTAACTCTATGAGTGACAGAAATCTGCAATCTTGGACTATAATGATATCCGGCTTGCAGAAAACGGGCATGGTGAAGAAGCAATCTCATTGTTCAACGAAATGGAAGATCTTGGGTTCATACCTGATGCCGTTTCGTTTTCAGGGATTCTTTCTGCTTGTAGTCACTTGGGTCTGGTTGATATGGGTCAAAAGTATTTTGATCAAATGGTGAACCTTTACAACATTCAACCAACGATGGAACATTACGGATGCATGGTGGACATGTTTGGGCGAGCTGGGATGATTGAAGAAGCATATCATGTGTTAAAAACCATGCCGATGGAACCTAACGCCATTGTGTTAAGGAGCTTTATTAGTGCCTATAAGAACCATGGAAGCATGATTGCTTTTGATGACAATTTGGTGAAGCTTCTGCTAAAGATTGAGCCAGATCTTGGATCAAACTATGTGTTATCTGCTAACGTGTCTTCTGTTTCTGGTTATTGGAGCGAGGTAGATGACGTAAGAGATGCGATGAAAGGAAAGGACTGAAGAAAGTTCCAGGGCGCAGTTGGCTACAAGATAACCGTAGTGAATAAAGAAAATTAGGCGTGTAAACGAACCACATGTATATGTAGTGAACCTTTTGACAAGAAAAATTTTGTTCATTTAATCGAACGAACATGAACACATGTCCGTTCATGGATGCTCATCTATGTTCATTCGTTTACTTATTCATTAAATTTATTTATCAGTTACTGATAATACTAATTGGCCACCGTTTACATAATCATTCACTCGGTTAAAGTTAAACAAACAACATGAGCAAGTCCCCAATCATGTTTATTTACATGCCCAAGTTTGATGATACAAAAATCTTTCAAGTTAATATAATTTGTTACCTGAGATAACATAAATAAAGACATGAACTGTAAAATGCAATTAAAATGTTAACATAATATAACATAACCCTCAAAATGTTCAGGAACTGTAACGAAAAACAAATAAAAAGAATCATATTATACAAATACGTCGTTTGTAAACAAACATATGTACCACTGCTAGCAATCATCGACAAAGCTGACTACAAAGGCCTCGTATCTTAGACTGGTTTGCGTTGTCCAGCAAATAGGTCCCGTTTTTACCACTATCGGAGCATGTTAATGTATACTGATTACCCGTTTGCTCAGACTGCCATGTTACATCATTATCCGTCAGTTCCAAATCTCAATTATTCTTTAAATAAAAAAAAAAACATGTAAAACAAGTGTTTTTGACGACTCACCAGGCACGACACAGGATCTGTGTCACAGCTCCACCGTGAAGTAGGTACACAACTCATGTAATGGCACCAAGAACAATGATCATTTAAGTTGACGCCACGCAGAAGTGAAACAAGCCCAGCAATCATCCTGTGTAAACGGGTCAAACATGTAAAATATAGAATTTGGTTAAAATTAAAAGGAAATGAGTCGAATATGCTATAATGATTAGATATTTTCTTACCCGGCCACCACAAGGACGAGTGAAAGAATCCAAAGGACACGCTGATACGTCTTGTATTTAGGTTTAGCGCCAGTTCTTGGATAATCAGGCGTGTATCTTTGGTTAACCCATCCAAATTGGGGACGCATTAAAAACACAAAACCAAGAAGAAAACCAGAAAAGAACCCACCAAGATGAGCGAAATTGTCGACATGTGGCAGAATGCCCACAGCCAGATTGATAACAATAATGATTACGAGAGTCAATAATGCAGACATCTGAACATAAATGTAACAAATTTTTAGAAATATTATCTTCTACATGCAGTTGTTGAGAAATGATACCATTTAATAAAATACCTTATTAGCATATATAGTCCAATTAGTTATGAGTTCTGATAGCATTGCACCCAACAACCCAAAAACAGCACCGGAAGCACCAACCGAGATATTGGACTGAAGGAAAAGTGCAGATAACACACTGCCACCAAACCCTGAGATTACGTAAAGCAATCCAATGCGTACTGCAATAAAACAGCAAATCAATTACCAAACACATATGTCAGAAAGTTACGTGAGATTAGATGAAGGTTACGTTAATAAGATAACTAAAGCTGGTTAATTTATGATTTTTACCATACATGCCCAGCAAAAGGATTTCTCTTTTTTTGATGTAAGAGTTGACTTTTGATTCGTTTTAGGTATTTTTAAAGATATCAATGAAATGTCTTCTTCTTCGCACGTAAAAGGAAAAATAGACTACTTGATCTTATTCTATATTAAGGAACGAGATGTTCAACGATAATGAATAAACTTAAACATCATAGCCAATAGCCCAATATACTTACTGAAGCCGAATTCTTGCTCAAGTCGAATGCCAATAACTAAAAGACTCAACATGTTTGCCAACAAATGAAAAAGTCCACCGTGCAACCAAATGCAAGTAATAAGGCGCCATCCCTGATGATCATCAACCACTTTACTCACATCCAAAGCTCCCATTTTATGTAACCTAAGAAACAGTAATACAAAAGTCAAAGCTTCGAATTTCCAGCATATAAAGCACCTTCAAAGACACCTAATACCAACAAACACATCACAAAAAAACCTATTCACAACTGTCTTCAACCGCACGAACATACTAATTCTATACAAAGTTAAAAAAAGAACTAAATCGAGCCTCGTGGCGTTTTCTCCTCTTCACCTTACAAGTAAGCCTTGAGGCGAACCGAGGCGTAAGCCCAAGGCAGAATTAAACAATAAATATAAGAATTATGTATCTCATAAATATACAAAATAATTGACAGAGAAAGTCTAAAACATCATACAAACACACATCAAAAATAAAATAATTGACAAATTAAAATCTAAAACATCAAAAACACACACAACCCATGAGGCGCAAGTTTTCTTAGCGCCTCGGCCCTAAAAGGCGCACGTACAAAGAACCCCATGAGGCACCGCCTCAGACACACGTTTTCTCAGCGCCTCGCCTCGAGGCGCACACCTCACCCGTTTTCTAAAACTATGATTCTATGTTAAGCTAATTGTTTAAAATAAAATCACTAACAGATCCACCAACAGACCCTCACATAGCAAACTACCAGTTTATAACTTATAACTAAAACAACCACACCAATAAACACATCACAGCACCGACACATTAATCCTGTCTTAACATAACTCTCCACAACAAATCACTAACAGATCAAGACAGCAATAAATACCATAATAAACAATCTACCAATCATAACATAATAAGCAAAGATCAAGAGAATTACGTGGAAGAAGAAGGCCCAAGAAGAGGATTCTCTTTAAACGGCTGAAAAGACAACCTCTTTAAAAAGGTAGCAATGCAAGACACCGAATTCTTTGGGCAATCATTAACATACATAGTGATTATGAACAGAATAGTGTCTGCTATAACAAAGGTGGGTATTAACCATGGAACCCATTTCTTAAAATGCTTAACTTCTCTGAAGGGAGAAGGTGTTTGACTTTGTGTTGTAACGGTGGCCAGAAAAGGTGTCGGTGATGATTCGACTTCAACTGGGTGGATTGTGTTTCCGCCGCCGAAGCCGCGTCTGGATTGACTTTTAGATGGATCTCCGGCCGGTGAGTTTCCTCCATTGGGTTTTGAGTAATGAGTTGAAGAAGATGTGATGAAGATAGTTTATATAAAGTAGTAATAATAATAATAATGGAAAATTGCCTTAATAAAAGGTTGACCAAAGCATAATTATCAAAATAAACATTTGATGTGTTTAAACATTAGGACGAAACACTCTTTGCGTCTACCAATCAGATGATTATACGTGTAAAGCCTTCAGACGCTTTAACTTTTAAGGTCCATGCGTCTAAACTTTAGACGCGAGGCTGTTGTTTAGACGCGTGTAAAGAATAGGTTAGCCCATTTGCGTTAAATAACAGCCTCGCGTCTAAAGTTTAGACGCAGAGACCTTAAAAATTAATGTTTCTGAAAGCTTTACACGTGTAATAATCTAATTGGTAGACGTAAAAAAGTGTTTCGTCCCTTGTGTTTAGACGCATCAAATGTTTTATTTTAGCAATTATGCTTGGTTAAATGTTTATTTTGGCAATTATCGTCGATAATAAAGCGTGAGGTGTTGTATAATAATATTTAACTTATTTTTAAAAAGTATGAACGAGAAGAGGCGAAGTTTTAATAAATATCCCTAAGTGTTTGGGTTATGTCTTTAGAAGCCCTTATTATTTATTTTTGGTTTGATTGTTACAAGTAACTAAAAGTAAAATCAGATGGTTTAGTATTTAATGGTTGCTAAGATTTAATTTGATTTTTGAATTCTTTAAAAGGATAAAGCATGGACAAATGCCACAATCTTTATTTATTTATTTTTTATTTCTTTTCTGATGGAATGACCGGAGCGGTTAATAGATGTCGAACGTTATTGAGAATATTGGAGTTTGTCAGGTAACAATGTTTTGAAAAAAACGATTGGGTATGTTAACTTTTCTTACCTTCATAAGGTATTTCTTAACAGATAGTTACTCACGTGTTCAGATAGTAAGTTTGTAAATTGTAAGCATGAGTAAATAAATGTTGACTTAATCCTGATAAATATCGACTTTAACCCTAAAAGATAAGCATGATGTAGTAAATCTTATCAATCTATATCTCTTTGTAAACTTATACTCTCAATGTGTGTGTATATATATAAGGCTAGGTTTTGTTGAGAACTCCATTGAAAAGCGTTTTTTTTTTTGCTAAAATATCTTATTGTTATAGAAATTTAAAAATTATGTTTGAGAAACTATATATGGTGTAAAACAAAAAACAAAATTACACATGTGTAATTGTGACGGATATTTATTTTATGTCATTTGTCGGAGTTCTCGCAACTCAAGAGAATTCCCATTTGATATGGATCCCTTTAAACTACCCTCTTTATTTTTATAACTAAGTATAAAGAGTTTTTCACTTTTTTTCTCTACCAATAAAATGAGCAAATGCTTAATGGATTCAGAATATATGTATTGGCTACTACATATAATTGTTCATAAACTATGAATATATTGTTTGAAAAGATGTACTTAGCCACATACATGAAATGCAATGATTTGGATGAAAATAACCGGTTTGGCTACTCGTAAAAGAGAACTTGAATTAATTTATTTATATGTAACATGTCACTACTTTCATTTGGGTACAAAAAAGATACGAGTATATCGTATGAAGTGTTTAAAAAAACTTATATTAACAAGCCTCACCTTATTTGTAGTTATTCTCATAATTTTCCTAACATGTGGAGGGGCTTTTTGATGGTATAGAAACATTGAGGGATAAAAATGGACACAAACGTGTGTCTGGTTTAGTCAAATAAACCAGGTCACCAAATTCACACTGCTTTTTGTCAATTGAGAGGCAGGTGGAGGTGGATACAAAATTAACCAACAACTCCTACATTTTTTAGTGAAATTATTGTTTTGGACTTTTGGTAGATGAATAAGTTCTCATTCAAAGATGTTTTAATTTTATAATCATATAATATATTATATTATATGATATATGACATGATGAAAATATGATTAACAATTAAACGTATGAAATGATCCTTCTACACTATTTTACACGATCTAACTTATTTAAACTGGATTTGACACCGATGCGGTTGATATATATAAGAGAAGGTATAAGGGTCTGTTTGTTATGGGGTAATGGAATTGATGTGGGAATGGAATGGATGAGGTAATGGAATGGATCATTACCATTCCATGTCTTGTTTGGTTGCCATGTGGGAATGAAACAAAACATTGCTTTGTGTTGTTAGATAAACAAGAAAAGAGGAAGAAATAAAATCGGTGGTTAGTGGCAGTGGTGGGTGGTGGTCAGTGGCGGTGATGGTGGGCGGTAGCGGCGGTGGTGGGTGGCGGTGGCGGTGGTCGATGGCGGCGGTGGAGGCGACGGTGGAAGGTGGAGGTGGATGTGGATGGCCGTAATGGTAGGTGACGATGGTGAGTAGTGGCGGTGGTGGTGGGTGGTGGTTGGTGGTGATGGTAGGTGGTGGTGTGTGGCGGTAGCGTGGTGGTGGATGGTGACGACGGTGGTGGGTGGCAGCAACGGTGGCGATGGGTGGAGGCGGATGGCAGTGATGGTGGGTGGGTGACGATAGTGAGTAGTGGCGGTGGTAGGTGGAGGAGACGACGGTGATGGGTGGTGGTGGTGGGTGGCAGCGGTAGTGGTGGGTAAAGAAAATTGTGGTGAGTGACGGTGGTAGGTGGTGGAGGCGGCAGTGGGTGGATGATGGTGGTGGGCGGCGGTGGATGGTGTTGGATGGCGGCGGTGGTGGGTGGGTGACGGTGGTGGTTAGTGGCGGTGGTGGGTGGGTGGGTGAAGGTAGTGGTAGGTGGCGGTGGTGGTGGGTGGTGGTGGCGGCGGTGGTGGGTGGTGACGGTGGTGGTGGGTGGTGGCGAAGCGGTGGTGGGTGGTGATGATGGTGGTGGGTGGTGTTGGTGGGTTATGGTTTTGTTAGTAAAGGGTGAATGAGGGATGGAATGAAAAAAAACATGGGGGGTGGATGGAATGGTTTTGAGGGAATGGAATGCCTTGTGGAATGGGTGATTCCATTCCTTTAACCAACCAAACACACTATTTTTCATTACCTCGTAATGATCCATTCCATTCCCCTTTCATTCCATCATACCAAACGCTACCTAATAGCTAACTTGTCCTTTACATTCACATTTCATTCAATATATAGATACAATACAACTCCTATTTTAAGAGATAATGTAAATACACTTATTACAATGAATGGGTTTGACTAGCAATTTTGACTAGTAATTCAAAGGTCAAAGATGATTGAGCCTAGGATTATGTCCAAGATTTATGCAATGTCTATTACACCCCCGCAGTCGAAGCGGAAGGAGAACAAATGTTTAGATTGTAACGAAAATCTTCAAATAGGATCCGTGGCAGTCCTTTGGTGAAGATGCCGGCTATCTGGTAACGAGAGGGGACATGTAAGACCCGAACCAGTCCTTTCTGAACATGCTCGCGGACAAAGTGAATGTCTAGTTCAATGTGTTTGGTGCGCTGATGTTGAACAGGATTTCCTGACAAGTAGATGGCGCTCACGTTATCACAATAAACTAGTGTAGCATGAGATAAAGGACGATGTAGCTCAAGAAGGAGATTTCGTAGCCAACAAATTTCTGCCACAACATTGGCAACGCCGCGATATTCAGCCTCAGCACTGGATCGAGAAATTGTTGATTGGCGTTTAGAGGACCACGAGATGAGGTTGTTGCCGAGATATATACAATACCCTGAAGTAGACTGGCGTGTATCCGAGCAGCCTGCCCAGTCAGCATCTGTGTAAGCCCGAAGAGAGAGAAAGAGAGAGAGAGAGAGAGAGAGAGAGAGAGAGTAGATGAGGATGTTAGATGAAGGCCATATTCAGAGGTGCCTTGCAGGTATCTTATAATGCGTTTGAGAGCATTCAAGGAGCAAGGTATGGGGCGTGCATATGCATGCAAAGTTGCTGAACTGAATATGTAATGTCTGGCCTAGTGAATGTTAGGTATTGAAGAGCACCAGCAAGGCTTCGAAACAAAGTAGAATCCTCAAATGGTTGACTGGTGTCAGCACCGAGCTTGGTTTGTGTATCGACTGGTGTTGCTGAGGGTTTGCATGAATCCATACATGCACGATGTATGATGTCTTTTGTATAAGATTGTTGAGACAAGAAGAGAGTGTCACCCGTACGAGTGACGGAGATGCCCAAGAAGTAAGTTAGAGGTCCAAGGTCTTTCATTGCAAATTCACTAGTGAGAGTGGACATAAGATGCTTTCTTAAGGCAACTGTGGAGGTGGTGAGAATAATGTCGTACACATATATTAAGAGATATGCAATCTCGTGGCCATGATGATAGATAAATAGGGAATTGTCTAATTTGCATTGAGAAACCCCCTGTAAAAGCACCAAAATCTTTAAAACGTTGATACCAAGCTCTAGGTGCCTGTTTAAGGTCGTAGAGAGACCGCTTGAGATGGCACACGTGATCCGGATAATCCCTATGGCGGAACCCCATTGGTTGATGCATATAAACTGTTTCGTTTAGATGGCCATGTAAGAAAGCATTTGTGACGTCCAACTGATGTATTGGCCAAGAATGAGTTAGGGCCAAAGATAAAACTGTCCGGATTGTGGTGGGTTTGACCACGGGGGCTGAAAGTCTCTCCGCAGTCAATACCAACTTGTTGACTACGACCGTCACAAACTAAATGAGCTTTATATCGTTCCAAAGTTTCGTCTGACTGGAACTTGTGTTTAAACAACCACATACTGCGAATGATATTCATGTCTTGTTTTTAATAAGTGCACTAAACTCGTCGTTCATGGCATTGAACCATTCGGGTGTGGACAAGGCAACATGTGGACTTTTTGGAATAGGAACAGTTGTTTGGGTTTGGTTATACTGTCCATTGCGTGTGTGCGCATGGTACGTTTGGGAATGGGTGGTGGGACAATCATGGTAGAGGTAGGTTGGGTGGGAATTGGGGTAGTGGGAGCGTTTGTGGAATGGGTGCGATTGCGTCTCAAGTGGGTAATGGGTGTGGGGTTCGGCATCGTGGGCTGAGGTTCAGAAGGGCCGGGGGAGGTGGGTGTGTGGTGTT
Organism: Ambrosia x helenae; assembly: GCA_030844895.1. Classification (NCBI taxonomy): domain Eukaryota; kingdom Viridiplantae; phylum Streptophyta; class Magnoliopsida; order Asterales; family Asteraceae; genus Ambrosia; species Ambrosia x helenae. The sequence continues at coordinate 101,278,401 of CM061230.1, read as the reverse complement.
GGGCTGCGGAAGGTGTAGGGCCGGGTGTGTGTGGGGGTTGGGCCGGATGTAGGAGAGTGCTGTGAGGATTGCGGATTGGCTGGGGTGGTGGGTGAGGGAGCACTGGGTGAGTTAGTTGGGCCAGTAGAGGATGTAGAAGTATCTGTGGGGCCTGTAGTTTTGGAGGGTGTTGTATATGTTCCCAAATATGGGGAGAGATGGGAGGGGAAAGAAAATCATAGGTAGTAAGTGTGGTGGGGTGTTGTATAGAGTACGGGAAAATAGTTCCTCAAAGTGGACGTGTCAAGTGATAAAGGTTTGTTTGGTGGTGAGATCAAAGCATTTGTATCCACGATGGCTAGAATGATAACCAAGGAATACGCATGGTTGGGAGCGGTTCTCAAGTTTATGTATGGTGGTGGAGGGAAGGATGGAATACGTAGATGTTCATATGTGGGTAGGACGTTATATAGGAGAGTGGTGGGAGATTGGAATTTATGGTTTTTCTTTGGTAGAATGTTTAGGAGGTAGGTGGCGGTTTCAAGTGCATGGTGCCAGGAATTTGGTGGGAGTGAAGCTTGGGCTAAGAGTGTACGAACCATGTTGTTGATGGTACGAATTTGGCGTCTGGCCTTTCCGTTTTGGGAGGATGTGTGTGGGCATGAGAAACGAAATTGCATTCCATGTTGTTGGCAAAACATTTTAAAGTTGTTGTTTTTATATTCAGTGCCATTGTCACATTGGATTTTTTTTATTCCAGCCGGTAATGTGACCCGCCATCATCCAACTTCTCGGCCCACTTCCCAATGCCTCATTCAACAAAATTTGATGTGTAAATAAAAAAATACTAGTATTAAGCGTCCTGCGTTGCGACGAGAGCGTAAAACTGTGCCAAACATCACCAATGTCACACCATTGTTAGTGATCACTAACACCGGAAAAACACGTACAAATAAAATAAATTAAAAGGGGGAAAATAACATCGAACAAAAAGTAAACGTAAAATCGTTGACCACGCATGTCCGTTGCGTTGTGTCAATGTGAAGAAATTAGACCTAAACGTAAGACGTAGAAAACATAACTAAGTCGGCCTAAGACTCGCACGTTGCAACAAATCTGTCAAAAGGGGAAAAAAGACAAGTTGGGACAAACCTTTTGAACACAAAAAAATAGGCGAAAAAACATTGAAGGTCACACGCACGTTGCGACGTGTTAACTCGTGAAATTTAGAATAAAATGTAAAATGAAAAATTGCAAAAGATGAAAATATGGGAGCCCAAAGTTGAAAGTAAAAACGTGGGAGACCAAAGTTGAAAGTAAAAGGTGTTGGGATAAATTGTAAAAGATAAAAAGCTTGATGTTATAAAAGGGAAATCGAAGGGTTAAATTGTGAAAGTTAAAAAGTTTTGGATTAGAAATGGAAAATCATTTTTTTTTTTGAAAAACACTTAAAGCATGGTGTACAACACCACAAAGCACAAAAAATTTGTAAATTAATGCTATGGAAATTTTGCAAAGGGTGCATTGCGTTCTTCTTCATCCTATTCACTGTATCTTCTTCAAACCCTAAACCTACCAAATCACCATCTTTTCACTATCATCGGCCAAACTAACCACCGCTCATTCTGTATTTGGTTTTAATTTAAACATCACGGCTTCACGTTCGGACTACTCCCTAAGACGCTTGTGCTAACACCTGAACTCACTACACTCACTACCTACAAAAAATGACCACCAAAACAGATCTAGGTTTACGTTGTGTCTTGTGACTTAAAGAAACCGAAGTGGGTCGATATTGCTGCACGTAAAGGAAGAAAAGGGCCGCGAGTTTCAAATCTGGGAGATAATGGTGTCTAGCAAGTAAACGTAAGGGACCATTAGGTCAAGGGTTAGATTCTCACAAGGGGGTTTTCCCAGATTTATTGGGTTTCCTTCTAAATTGGTATATATACATTATTTTCTAATGGAGATGGATATGATCAGTGGTCCGATAGTGGAACGATACTCCATTGGTTCGTTAGTGATCTAAATTTGTCATTAAAAAAACAATAAAACAATAGCTTATGGGTTTTTCTTTTCATTGCTATAGGAGTGTCGATAGCTTAGAAAAGCGAAACACTAGCAACCGAATTCCTTATTTTATCTTTCTTAAATATAAATATCATAATAGTAATTGTTTAATAAGTATAGATAAGATCGCTTGCAGGGGCTTATTGCACGTCCAACTTAACCAAAGTAGCGTTTGGTGAGGAGAAGATGTAAAGAGAAAAAATCTTTATCTTCTATCTATACATATAAGAAACTAAAGTCATTTTAATGACATGACATTCAAAGAGGCATTCTCTTCCTTGAGTGTGCCATGTGTCATCCCATGTGGCATTAAGATATTTTAGGAAAAAAAGAATTTAAAAACAAAATTGGATTTTTCTCTCTTATCTCTTATGTTTCCTCCCACAATTTTTAAACGTTAATATCTTTTATATACGGGATTTTTTAAAGAAAAAAATTACGCCAAATTAACGAGCGTTTTATTATCTTTCCAACGAGTACCATAGTGTTATATAAAAAACGGAGAAAAAAACGACTATTTTTTTGTAGGGTTCTGTTCATACAGAAAAAAAAACACTAAGGGTTCAGGTAAATCATTAATCATGTATAGGGAAGTCACTAATTATGTTTCGATAAATATGAATTCTATTTTCAACATGCGTTAGCATTGGAGTTCTACATTGTTTTAGGTTAGATATTAATAGGAATTATTACATATATCCCCCTATTTAAGGTTAGGCGTTAACATTGGAGATACATTTTTAATTGTTTTAGGTTAGGTGCTACCCGAAGCTTTCCTGCATGTAACTGTGACATCCGTCACCCGCGTCTTTCACCTAATTTACAATAATAGCCCTTCAAATATGTCCATTATAGTCTCTGTAAGTTTCGTCGTTTTCAAAAATTAATTAACGAATTAAAAATTCATCGTTTGTATTTATTATGGATCAGGTATACGTTTTAAGCAAATGCGTATGTTGTAACGTCTACGCAATGGATTTTATAAAAATTCCAAGTTTTATAAAGTTTCATAAAGTTTAAAAACATTTGGGGTTAAGATAACTAACTTGGTTAGTTTTATAAAGGAGAAAATTAACTAAAATATGAAATAACTAACTTGGTTAAATATGAGGGACTATAGTTGTCAAACCTTCAAAGTTTTTAAAACTCTTTTTCCTTCCCTCCCTCTACCTCACGTTTTTCCGGCCAAGGGTTTCCGGCCGGCGAGAGTTTTCCGGCGAAGCACAAACCCACTATTTTAAACCCATTTAATCATTCCATTTAATTCCCAAGCGTTTCTCCTTCGACTATTAAGAGTTTCCAATGATTTATATCCAGCAATGACGAGTTATTAGGGTGAATTGATCGACTTTATTAGGACGTAACCGCCGGAAACATAAATCGATTTTTAATGCGTCTTTTAAACGACTACTATATAATATGATCATACCAATACACTTCTGCACATTCACACTACATAAACCCACCAAATAAACAGCAAAAATCGAGTTCTTGTTAGTTCTAATCGGCTCTTATAACATTCGGACCTGTACCCTCGTTTTCAGGTATCAAATCGTTATTGTAAGTCTATATTTTTTATGCCGTTTTGATAATCATAGGTCCCCCTTTGAAAGCCCTATGATTTCATGGCTTAATCTTGTTTTAATCAGATTATTAGATTTGAGGGTTAGGGTTAGGGTTCTTGGAGGTTTATTTGGGGAAGAAGATGGAACTTAATAAAGATTTATATAATTATATTTTCCAGATTATTCAACAAAGACTAGTGGTGGTGTAGTGGTTGTATGTGTGTTATGCAAACAGAAAGGGGTGGGTTCGAATCCCAGCACCCGCGTCCCATTTCATTTTTTTTAAAGTTTTGATTTGTAAATCTATATATTAATAAATAAACACATTAAACTTGAAATATTCTTAATAAATCGAATTTTTACTCAAAAATTATGAAAATTTAGGTGTAGATTTGTGACACCTCATAGAAAATTATCCCACTTTTATTTTATAGAAAATGTATTATTTTTATATTTTATTAAATTTATTTGTTTTAATCGTATTTAATTGATTAAAAATTCATTTTTAACGATTTTAATCTCAAACTTTTTGGGTAATTATTTCTCATCATCATGAACTCATATAAAATTTATTGGTTCAGAAAAAAATTAATTTTATTGACTTTCCTATTTTTAATCATTTAAACATAATTTAATCTCGTTAAATCAGTTTTAAATATAAATAAGTTTATATAAATTATGGGAAAACTATTCTAATTTGTTTACATCAGAAATCATCCATTTTCTATAAAACTAGTATCTTTGGATCATGTATGGTATTATTAGTCTTATTTACGTTTAATTAGACATAATAAAACATTTATTTATTTATACAATTTAAACATCTATTTTATAAATATTTTTCTTATAAAATAGAAATACTCATATGGTTTAATGTCTGTATTATCTTTTGTTGAATCATTGTGTAACTCAAAATTATTTATTTATATATTTATGATTATTGTATTTATTTTAATTTAGTTAAAGTAACTAACTAAATTATTTTGTCTTAATTATTCAAACATATTTTTATCTAAATATTCAATAGGTAATAATTATATTATTCAAACCACATTTACAACCTTTCATATATTATTTGTGATATACAACTTATACATTAACGCGACTTATCATAAAACTCTAATTCCCCAAATCGACTTAGCAAACCCTAATGCCTTAGACCTTAGATACCTTAGACTTTTTAGACATTTCCTTATTAGTACTCTCATACATTATAGGTTGGATTCTTCGGAATTCCCATTACTTAGCTCACGACCGCTTAAGTTGGATCTTAATCGCTTTCGCAAACTGTGAGTATATCTTCCCCTTTTTACTGTTTTACTATTCTGGGGTGACTCATGTACTTACTATCAAGTTTTTATTTCTTTTACTAAATGCAATTCTCATGTGTATTTGCTTTATGTTAATTGGTGTGTCTATGACTTGTCAAAATCATTAACCGCTGGGCGGCCTAGCATTTCAATGAATAGTACTATGGTATACCCCCTTGAGACTCTGTTGAGAGAATCTTGGTCATTGTCTTGTTAATTCATTATTCAGTTGGTTAGTCATGTGTTAGTCATTATTCATAGGTTTGGTTTTGAACGGATATTACTTATTACATAATTGCAAATGGTACCGCACATGAATTGCTAAACATTTTTCCTACTATATTTATTCAAACAGGGTATGCTCACCAATACATTTTTGTATTGACATATACTATTTTCGTACATGTTTCCGGTTATTTATGAGATGACTTTTAAGCCTTTGGAATTTTTACTTAGATTTTGGATTCATTGTATTTCAGTTTAGTTGACATTTAGAAACGTTGTATTTCATTTCAATGTAATAAATTATTTAATCAATGTATCAATATTTACACTTTTAGTCCATGAGCTATTGAACAATCGTCACTACGTGACACCTCGATGTTTCCGCCATCGGTTGGGGTGTTACAGATTGGTATCAGAGCCATGGTTATAGGGAATTAGGTTATTAGAATGCCTTTTAGCCTAGACTATAACTAAGTTTACTTTCACGAGTCCTCTCGTGTATATTTCTCTCGTTTCTTATATTTTCTTTCAAGGTATTTTCGCTATGGTTCTTTCTCGTTATTCTTTCGATATTTTGCTTGGCGAAGAAGACGCTCGTATTTCACAAACGAAACGATATCATCAAGTTAGGAGTGGCATTCATACCTTGGTGATTAGTTTCACTCTTCTATATATATTTTACATCTTTGGGATAAATATCTTTGAGATAGGAATGACATCCACACCTCAAAGAGTATTTTCTTCAAAAAGGAACTTAACCACTAAGCTAGGAGTGATATCCTTAACTTAGTGATTACTTTCATTCCACAATCGTTTTCAATTTTGAAATACATCTTTGAATTAGGAGTGAAATCCACATCTCAAAAATCTATTTCTGCATCTCAAAGAGTATTGTCTTTCATTTGCACTCATTATGTCCTTTATTTTCTCAGTTTGCTACATCCTCTATCCTTTAGCCTAACTAAGTTAAAAAAGTTGGTTAACTTTATTTTCTAACTTTACACTTTTAGCCCCTGTAGTTTTCCTAAGTCAAAAAATTATAAAAATATTAAAAAAAAATAAAATCGGGTAAATTCGAAATCATCCGAATTACGTAAAAAATTAAAAAAAAAATTCATCCACTTCTTTTGCTTCTCAGACCTTCCAAAAATCCAATAAGAAAATTCATCCTACCCTTTTCCACGACTCTTTTGATAAGGAGTTACACGGGTTAAATACGCGTCTACAACAAAAAGAGGCATGACGGTTTATTATTGTATTTGATGTGTGCATTTATGTATATACTAATGATAAACCATATTAATATATATGTACAGGACTTTTTGTAGTATGACTATAAAAACTTTCAACCTAATTAATTTTTTCATTGGTACAACAGCCAAAGTAAGATACAAACAATGTTTCATGTTTTCGATTTGATACAGCAGGCAGTGTAAGATACGAAAAGGCGCAACAGTCACAAATTGACGATTTTAGACAGCATAACCATTATTTAAAACGCTAAAAGCCGTTTACATATACAACACGACACCACAACCATGCGTAGTACTTGACGCACCTAAACTCTGGAATAACAAATTAAGTCCTTGTTCATATTTGTTTTGTATTGATCTTGATTTTTTTAAGCACAGCCTGAGCAAACTTATGCCTTTAATAATATAAGCGTGTGAGGCTTTCAACTTGTATTTAGATAAACTACAATTTTAGTTTAGCTTGAGGAATGATATATGATTTTATAGCCAACTTTTCAATGTTCAGCGAGTAATAAAAGAACATCATCTTTGATTAAAAAAAAAGTTATCCGAGGACAAACATACAAGTTTTTGGTTTTGCTCTTATGACATGGTCATTTTTACTATAATTTTGACATTATTGTTTTTTTGTGATGTGAATATCAATATACAAGTCGATGAAACTGAGCCTTACAAAATTTGAAACATCCTCTGCAACACATAGGGTTCGTCCACTAGTGATATCACTTGCACCATGATTTTTCTTAAATAAAATTAATTTAAAAAATACAATTTGACAATTTGAGAAGCGAAAGAAATGGATGATTTTTTTTTTAATTTTTTACGTAATTCAGACGAATTCGAATTTACCTGATTTTTTTTTTATTTTTATTTTTGACTTAGGAAAACTACAGGGGCTAAAAGTGTAAAGTTAGAAAATAAGTTAACCAACTTTTTTTAACTTAGTTAGGCTAAAGGATAGAGAGTATAGCAAACTGAGAAAATAAAAGACATAATGAGTGCAAATGAAAGACAAGGGACAGAATGTGCAATTTGGATAATAAATAAAAGATTTTGTCTTAATTTGACAAGAAGTTACATATCTGATATGACCCCAAATTGGCTCTAACAATTATAAACAACTACTCCATTAAGTATTAACACACATACAAAAATATATATATTTATCACAATTAAGAGCATATATATATAACAAACAATGTGACAGTTTTACTCTGATAGTTTTCTTCCTCCCTGGATGGGACTAACGACATCAACTTGAAGCTTCATTCCACCCTTACAGTGCTTTCCATCCCCAACTCCACAAATGAAAAATCTTTTTCCTGGGCAATCTAGTTTTATCTCATCCTTTCCACAACTGAGAACTTTTGCACAACGGGGCACGGTACAATTTTCGTAGCTCTTCTGATCGACTTCAATCACATTGTGTTGTCCAGGAATATATATGAAAACTAACAAACAAACAAACACATGTACCCAGTAAGATTCCACACGTAGCTAGCAAAAACTATTAATAGGGTTCAGGGAGTGAAGGCAAACCTTTCCTCTATCTCATCGGAGTTAGAGAGCTAACACTTGGTTTCAAAAACTTTTTTTACTCATGTATAGTGTAGTGTAGAATATTTATCATTCACAAAGGAATCATTGATATATATAAATGTGCCAAATGTGTGTCATGCTTTTGACAATCATATATAGCATCATCTTATTTCAGTTGCCAATAAAACCAAAGTTAGTTATTATTATTATACATATTTTACAAAGTTAACTTATTCATAAAAAATTGAAGCCATGCGTGGTGTTCTAGTTTGTGTATTTAGTTATCACTTAAACGTGGTATAACAAATATACGTTGGTTAAAATTGGTTGTACGTATATATTTTTTTTGAACGGCCAACGAATCAATTCCGAGCACTCTCGGGCACCCTTTTGGCGAATCAGGTACTCGAGAGTACCCGAGCCACCAATTGCCACCAATTCCGGGAAAACCCGACCATTCACCCGCCCGAAGGCACGACGGTGAAATAGTCAGTAAAACCGGTCGGGATCAGGACTCGAACCCAAGCCAATAGCCGGGTCATCCCTCATTTCTCATCCACCAATGTCCTCCAAATGTAGCTAGTGGGAATTGAACCCAAGCCTCCCATAGGAGACTTTAGGCCCTCAACCAACTGGACTACAAGTGTTGGACGGTTGTATGTATATATTGAAAGCCACTCTCAATGTATATAGATAACGAAGCAATCACTAAATTAAAGAATGTTTTTGAGTGTAACGATACTTACCTAAAGTATCACCAGGATGGAATATGGGCAAGTTATTATATGTGTTACCGGTTTTCCATTGAACCTCATGCCTTTTTGTTGCATTTGCGTGAGCAATTATGGTTGCTATGAGGATGAAGATACCCAAAATTTTGTTAGCCATTTCTGTTCGCTTTAATTAATTAATGATCATCTTTTTACGAATTTAGATGCCTATTTAAAGCCATGAGTTCTGGATGAGAATGGAATGCGATATTTGTCGGAATTTACGCCATCAGAAATTAATGGTGAATAAGATACTTATTGCCTAATGACTCGTTCATGTATTCTAAATTTGGGAAAACATCCTCCTCCATTAAGTAAATTAAACATATAATAATATTACCTTTTTTGAAGATTAACTTTCATTCAAAACAAGCTAGGAACTGTGTTGCCTGCAAGACAGAAACAACACGCCCACAAAATCAAAACAGTTACATCATTTTAAACTTATATCATTTCGCCCAATCGACATCATTACCTTTACATCTATTTCTAAACCAAAGAAAATCCAACGACTTCACATCCGAAATAATGTCCATTACATTAGTCTGTTTGTTGGAGAAGACCTTTTCTTTACGCGCCTTTCATATTCTCCAACACGCGATGATCACCACACCATAGAAAGCTTTCATATTTTCGTTTGCGACCCGTGTATGTTACCTCCATTAACTAATGAGTCCTTCAAGTAAAAGCATACATTTGAGGGATGTTACACCACCTCGACATAACACTCCAAACACCACAGGAAACGCTACTTGCTGTAAATAAATGATCGACTGTCTCCTCCCCTTCTCAACATAGGCTGCACTTTGTTCCTTCAACATGAATGTTCCTCCTCTGTAAGGCAACTTTAGTTGGAATAATATCAAGCTCGACGCGCCACATAAAAATATTACACTTATTAGGAACCCATTTGCACCAAACATAAACGAATATGCCTGCAATTTCATTATCCGCATCGCTTCGCAACCATTTATTCATCTCTTCCACTGAGAACAACTGATCTGCACTCGGTATCCAACTCCACACATTTGGCCGAGAATTCAGCAACAGACCATCACATACCTTTCTTTCTTGTATCTCCGCATCTGTACCCGACCCTTTATTCCAAGACCAGAACACCACTATACCAGAACTGTTTCTTTTACACCTATCCGCGACATGACAATCCTTCTCTTTTTCTAATCTGAAAATATTAGGGAATCGGTCTTTTAAAGTTTCTTGAGTTAACCACTGATGAAGCCAAAAGCGAATCTCCAAACCATCTCCTAAAACTCCCCGAATAACATTCGATAAGCCGTAGTCATTAACCTTCACTGTGTTTCCAAAGGCCACTATATTTTTCCAGACTCCAGTAAACCTTTTATTGCAAGACAACGTTTCCCATCTTCGCTTTGACCCATGTATGGCTTCCACAGTTCTCCTCCACAAAGCACCTTGTTTCGATTTATACCTCCACACCCACTTGATGATTAAAGCATTATTACACAACCTCAATTTAGATAGACCTAATCCTCCTTCATTTCTCGGACATGCGATCCTATCCCACGAGACCCAATGGGTCTTCCTTACCTACGGAGTATGACCCAAAGAAAACGTTTAATCAACGACTCTAAATACTTCACCACAGTAACTGGAGCTTTAAAAAGAGAAAAATAGTAAGTGGGAAGACTTTTGAGAACCGATTTGATAATAACAACTCTCCCTCCTATAGATAATGAATCGGCTTTCCATTTCGACAACCGAGTCCTAAAGATCTCCATAACCGGCTCCCAATTTTTTACCCTATTCATGTTTGCCCCAACCTTGATACCCAAATATACGAATGGAAAAATGCATGCTTTACATCCCAACAAAGAAGCTTTCACATTAACCACTTCGTTAGGAACCCCAACCCCATAAACCACTGATTTATGGATAATTATCTTAAGACCAAAACAAAGGTAAAAGATGTGAAGCATTCGCTTCAAATTACCAAAGTTGAAATCGAACCATTCTCCATAATCATTGCATCATCTGCGTATAATAAGTGGGATAAAACCGGACCTTCATTAGGAAGTTTTATACCATCGAAAGCCCCTACCAAACACGCCTTCTTTATCATTCCTGATAGAGCTTCCATAACAATAAGAAACAAAAAAGGTGACACTGGATTGCCTTTCCAAATTCCTTTCTGCCAGTTGAACTCAAAGGTCGGTGACCCATTAACAAGAATCGACGATCTTACAGACTCCAAAACACCTTTGACCCATTTACACCACAAAAGCGGAAACCCCATTTTTTGTAACATCAAAATTAAAAAGGCTTAGTTCACATTATCGTAGGCTTTTCCAAAGTCAATCTTAAATAGAAATATATCCTTACCAACTTGTCTAGCCCAAGACAACACCTCGTTAATCACAAGGGGACCATCCAATATATCTCCCAGATAAAAACGCCGACTGGTTATTAGAAATAACCTTACCCATAACCAATCGCATTCTGTTTGCCAATATTTTAGAAACCACTTTGGTAACCACACAAATGAGATTTATAGGTCTGTAATCAACTAATTCCATAGGATCACCTTTATAGTGTAAACAGAGCACATGATTAGTGTCGCGGACACTCGTCAATTGTTCAAAGTTGACTTCAAGAAAGGCGAAAAAGATATGTGTGTCAAGACAAGAAGATCGGGAAAAGATGGCTTTTAATAGTTGATACTAATGAACAGCCAGTAAAGGTTTTCAATGACCAGAAATCATGAGAAATTTAATAAAAACGCTAATGAATTATTTATGATTAGGCTGTTGAATGTGCAAGAATGTCTGGTGCTTCAAGGATCATTGGGGTTGATCTCAATGCCAATAGATTTTAGCTTGGTAAGTAGTAAAAAAATCTAAATGTTTTGTAGCTAAAATGTGTATATAGTTGAACTAATCATAGTTTTTTTGTTACAACAACAAAGAAATTTGGGGTCGTAAGAAGTGATTGCAGAGTTGACTTACGAAGGAGTTGGCATGAGTGGTAAATCCACTGGGATGTTTGGTATGTACTATGTAGTACCTAAGCCGTAAGGGGTGGGTTTTTAGCATGTGTTTAGTGTTAGAAAATATTGATTTGGAGGATCAGAAATAATTCATCATTTCCTTCCTTAGCCCACAATCAAGAAGGAAAGGATTTGTTAGGCTCTTTCCAATAATATCGTAATTTCCTTGTTAACATGGTGTATTCTCTTATTTAAAGGGACATGTCTCAATGTAATAAAGACACACAAAACTTTTAGAAATCAAACACAATACAACCTTTTCAGCTTGTTTCAATTCTCTTCATGGTATCAGAGTGGTGTATACGATCTTAGAGACGACCCGCTCATCATCTACCTCTTCTAAACCATAACCGAAGGCAACCATGGCAGATTCAAAAGAAAGTGATCTTGCCTTGCAAATCTCCAACCTTCTTAAAAAGAGCCTCATCAATCATAACCAAAACCAGAAACAAAACCTTTTTGGTACTCTAAAGATTAGTCTCAAAGCCCTTGACCGACGATATGATACAATAAAAAGAGAGATCCTCAGGTGGGACCCGTTACCCTCGAATGAGGGTGCCTACGCTGCTGATCGAAAAGAAATGGCACACCAGGGAATATTAGGAACGACCACTTATACCGGCGTGGCGGCAGAGCTAGCTGCCAACGGATCACGCGAAACTGAGGGTCTAAGTTTCTTGTCTAAAAGGCGATTCAGACAAAAGAGCTCCAAAAGTGGATCATCATCCCGAATAGATAAGTTGAAACTTAAGTGTGAACAATGTGGTATGGTAAAACATACCAAAGAACAGTGTTTCAAACTCGTCGGCTACCCTGAATGGTGGGGCGACGGGCATCAAAGGAGGAACAAAGAAGGAGCAAAAGCAGAGGCTGCCACCGGTGAGAGTAATAATAGCGGCGGCAACCAGCAGAAATCAAGTGGCTTTGGAGGTATTGCCATCTCCGGAGAAGCGAACACCGGCTCCAAAGGTATCGGGTTTGGGGATAACTCCTCAGACCCTTCTTCCCTTTCTTACTTTTATAAACCCAACATCAGTACATATAATTGTTTTAGGGTTCTTATGTGAGGTACAAAACAACAAGAAAATGAACCTCCATGTCTTGATAAACCCAAAAGGGAATACAAAGACTTTAAAAACAATAATATCTTGGATACTGGGAATGAGAAGGAATCCAAAGATTATATCTCGGGTAGTGGGAATGAATTGTTTTTAAAAAAAAACTCAAGTGGTATAAAAATAATAAAAAGGAAAAAACGCAAAACCACCCAAAATAAATTTTTTGTCCGAAATATTTTTTTGTAAACAAAAAAAAAAGAAAGAAAAAAGTTAAAAACAAATCGGTTGGGCTGGAAAATATGGTCCAAGTTTCTAATAATGGAGGGGAAGCTTGGATATTTGATTGTGATGCGACAGACACCATGACAAATGACCCATCCGACATTATTTCAAGGGCCAAACCTAGACACAATTATATAAAAACCGCCAACGGGGAGGGTATGCCTGTTAAAGGGGGAGGAACAGTTGAAATAACTCATTCTCTTAGACTCTCGAACTATCTTTATGTTCCATCCCTGTCAAAAAAATTGTTGTCCATTAGTCATGTAACGAAAGAACTAAATTGCATAGTTCTAATGTATCCCACGTTTTGTATCCTTTAAGATATTAGCACGGGAGCGATTATTGGGCATGGCACTGAACGCCAGGGATTATATAACGTGGAAGAAGTGGCTCAACAAGGTACTGCGATGCTTGCACATGGAACTACGAACCGAGAAGCTTGGCTATGGCATAGGAGGCTAGGGCACCCGTCCATTGGTTATTTACGTCTTTTATTTCCTAAGTTATTTGTTTCTAACAAAACCTTGAATTGCGAGACTTGTGTTTTAGCAAAAAGCCATAGACATTCATATAAACCTAATTTCACAAAAGTCGATTCACCTTTCTCTCTCGTCCATTCTGATGTTTGGGGTCCTATAGAAGTAAAAGGTGGACAAAATTTTCGTTACTTTATTCTCTTTGTGGATGATTGCACGCGAATGACGTGGATCTATTTTTTAAAACACAAATCTGAGGTTTTTAATAAATTTACTATATTTTATACAATGATACAAACCTAATTTAAGACCAACATACAAATTTTTAGAACCGACAATGGAGGAGAATTTGTAAATGAATCTATGAAACTTTTTTGTCAAAACAAAGGAATTATACATCAACCGACTTGCTCCCACACTCCTGAACAAAATGGCACCGTTGAAAAAAAAAACCGTATTCTATTAGAAATAACCCGAGCATCTCTTATTGAATCTCGTGTCCCTAAATCTTTTTGGCCCAAAGCCATTGCTACCGCTACCGCTACGTACTTAATCAATAGGATTCCACCAAAGCCCTTAACCTTAAAAATCCACTTCAAGCCCTTGCTGATTTTACTAGAATTCCCCCTCCTCTCACACTTACCCCTCATGTGTTTGGGTGCTCTGTCTTTGTCCACATACCCAAAACCGACCACGGAAAACATGGATCGTGTGCTGAAAAATGTGTGGTATTGAAAAGAAGGGGTACCGGTGTTATAACCCTATAACTCGTCACATGCATACTGCTCTTAATTGTGACTTCCTGAAAACCAATTTTTTCTATACCACACAACACAGCGGTGAGGGGGAGAAGGAATATGCTGACACACTGAGTTGGTTAAATTGGTTTCCCTCATCAACAAAAAGTAATCACAGTACTCAGGACGAGCCATCACACGCTTCCACTGCGCCCAAGGACAGTGCCACTAACCATGATCCCCCTAATCCAATTTCCGAGGAAAGTAATTTTCAAAATAATGAAGAAACCCAAACTGATATTGAAACACATGACGATATTCAACTTAATGAATCCTATACTGACCTCTTTGACAATCTTGAGTGTCCTATAGAACAAAATGTGTAGGGAAAGCCAATCCAGGAAGAATCAACTGTTCAAGAAGAACCGATACAAGAAGAGACAAGCGGGAGGTATAAACTTCCAACCAGGACTAACAGGGGAGTTCCACCAAAACGTTATTCTCCAAGTAAGGAAACAAGGACCTCTAGATACCCCATGGCGAATATTGCCAACAGAAACTTATCTACAGAAGCCAAAGCATTTGCTTCCGCTCTTTATAATGAGGAACTTCCAAATACTATGGAGCAAGCCTTAAAGTCAAAAAAAAAATAAAAATGGAAAGATGCGATGCAAACATAAATGGAAGCCCTCGTAAGGAATAATACATGGAAAAAATGTATCCTTCCTCCGGGCAAGAAGTCAGTTGGTTGCCGTTGGGTTTTCACTATCAAACACAAACCAAATGGAACCATTGAAAGATATAAGGAGCGATTAGTTGCAAAAGGATATACCCAAACTTATGGGATCGACTACTCATAGACCTTTTCCCCTGTAGTTAAAAATGATACTATTCGTGTTCTTTTTTCTGTTGCCGCTAATGAATGATGGCCTCTTCACCAATTCGCTGTGAAGAACGCCTTCCTCCATGGAGAACTAAAAGAAGTGTACATGGATGCCACTCCAGGATTCGCAGGAGACTTCAAGAACCAGGAAGTTTGTTGATTGAAAAAAAACCCTCTATGGGCTTAAACAATCCCCTCGTGCCATGTTCAGTAGATTCACCCTAGCCATGAAAGGATATGGCTTTCGACAAAGCAACTCTGATCATACATTGTTTCTCAAAAGAAGAGGTAAACTTATAACTTGTTTAATCATTTATGTTGATGACATGATCATTTCAGGAAATGATGAGGAAGAAATAAAACAATTAAAAACAAATTTGTTCAAAGAGTTCGAGATGAAAGATCTAGGAAGACTCAAGTACTTTCTCGGGATTGAGGTTTTAAGATCTAAGCAAGGAATTTTTATATGTCAGAAAAAATATATTCTCGATCTTCTACCTGAAATAGGAATGCTCGATTGCAAGCCCGCTGATACTCCAATGATCCCTAACCAAAAACTTTATATAGAAAAAAAAGCAGAGTTAGAAGACAAAGGAAGATATCAGCAGTTGGTGGGAAAACTAATATACCTTTCTCATACTCGTCCAGACATTGTCTATTCAGTCGGGGTGGTTAGTCAGTTTATGCAACAACCTCAAGTTGCTCATATAAACGCAGTATAGAGGATCATTAGATATCTCAGAGGGACTGCAGGACATGGGGTTCTTTTCTAATCCAACAAGCACCTAAAAATTCAAGCATTCATTGATGCAGACTGGGCTGGAGATAAGGGAGATCGAAGGTCCACTTCACGGTACTTCACTTTAGTAGGATGAAACCTTGTTACCTGGAGAAGTAAGAAGCAGAAAGTTGTTGCCCTATCCAACGTAGAAGCAGAATTCCAAGGGATTGCATGAGACCTAGCAGAGGTCCTATGGATACGCAAACTCTTGAGTGAGATTGGATTTCCTCAAAAAGAAGCCAGATTGATCATGTGTGACAACAAAGCTGCAATACAAATCTCTGAAAATCCTGTCCAACATGACCGAACAAAACACGTTGAAGTCGACAGGCACTTCATCAAAGAGAAACTCGAAGCAGGGATTGTGAAATTACCATTCGTCAATTCTAAGGACCAGTTAGCAGATATATTAACCAAAGTTGTTAACACGAGAATCTTTAACCACTGCCTAAGCAAGCTGAACATTGGAAATCCTACTATTCAGCTTGAGGGGGATTGTTAGAAAATATTGATTTGGAGGATCAGAAATAATTCATCATTTCCTTCTTTAGCCCACAATCAAGAAGGAAAGGAGCTGTTTGGCTCTTTCCTGTAATATCATAATTTCCTTGTACTTTAACATGGTGTATTCTCTTATTTGAAAGGACATGTCTCAATGTAATAAAGACGCACAAAACTTATAGAAATCAAACACAATAGAACCTTTTCAGCTTGTTTCAATTCTCTTCATTTAGTATGGGATGGGAATAATGTGGTGTGACACCCGGCAAACTCCGATTAATAACTTTTGTCAAACTAGTAAATCTACCTTAGCGAGTCATGCATACATCACACTTAACGGGGTCAGTTGGGTCGTTATGATGGTTCCGGGAATCATCGGGAGTCGTTGCAGTGATCCACGGGATCATTGGAAGTCGGTCCATAACCATGTGAACAAGGATTGGTGATTTGTAGAATCGTCGGGTTTAACGCACACACGCATGTCTTGAGTCCCGAGAATTGGTGAACGAATGTGAACGTGTTAGTTATCATGCATTATGTGTTTATGATCATTATGTGACTTGTCGGTATGTGAATACGTGCTTATATGTGTTAAAATAGGGTTAACGTGCCAAAAACCCAAAATACATTGCTGCATGTGATTAGGAGCTTCTAATTGTTTGTTGCAGCACCTACTCGCCTGTAACCTTGGGAACGACTAGAAACATCTATAAATACCACCCTTATGTTGTAAAACCTCATTTGTGAAACCCTAACTCGCCCCAAGCCTCCCTCACACCATAATCACTCTCTGGAACGCGTTTTTGCCCTAAAATCCATCCTATCAAGCTTTACACATCATTATCTAGCAAACCTAAGGTGTGTTATCCATCCTAAATCTATGTAATGTTGTTATTTTGATCCCTAACGGTCTAGACCTGGTTTTGTGATGTTTGTGTCTTTGAAAACCCTTTTAAAACAATTTTAAAACAAACCTAAACCTTCATACTTGTTCTATGTGGTGTTATCATGCAAGATATGATTTTTATGGTTAAAACATGAGGATTCTTATGTGTTTGATGCATTTCTGATACAAATGAGTTGTTAGGATGTTTATCTATGAATTTGAAGGTTGTTGGTTGTGTATTGATGATAATATGTATGTTGACCCGTTTGAGTGATTTAGAAGGATTTAGGGTGTTATGGTATGTTTTGTTGATTGTATGATGATAGGGTTTGCTCTAGGACGATGTAGAAACAGCAGGATATTGTTGTGCAATGTTGTTATGTGATGAAACCCGGATATTTGCCATTTAGAGCAAGTTTTGCATGCTTAATGTGATGTTTACATAATATTATGCTATTTTGGGAAATGCTTGCAATTAAGGTTGTTAGAATGATGATAATTGGGGGGGTTTTTTTACTTAGAATGGGTTGTTTAATGATTTGGGTTTGATGTTGGGTGTTTTTACATGGTTCGGGTCTGATTTGGAGGGTTAAACGCGCGAAATGTGACTTGATGCTGCAGGGGGCAAGTAGGAGTTCCTAATCGCTTATAATAAGGGCGAGTAGTCCTACTCACATGTAACTATAGGCGATTAGGCCTCTAATCACGTGTACAACAGGCGATTACAACTCCTAATTGCATTTTTGACTTTCCTAATTGTCTGTTGACTTTCCTAATTGCATGCTTGATTCCTAATCGTGTGTTTTGCTGTTGTAAGTGTATTTTGACATCCCAAAACATGGTTTGACACCTAAGAACATGTTAGGAACCCCGTGACATGTCTAATAACCTGATAACACATGTTCGGACTCGTTTATGCGTTATTTGAACTGTGTGCTAGACTTGGTGAACTTTTGCGCAAGTTAAGTGTGTAATTGCATATAATTGCATGATATCTTGTTTTTGGCTAACACGTGGGATGTCGGGTCACCAATGGGATGTCGGGTCTTGTATTGTGTGGTTAGGTTGTCAATCAAACATGTTTTCAAACGTATGATGGATATGGTCTGGACACTTAGGGACTAGCTGACTTGCGGGTCAATAGTTCGGGTACTCATATGCATTTAATGATAGGTTGCCGATAGTAGGACTATCATTGCATTGTCTGTGGTCTATTAAGAAGAACACAATCCCAGGTGAGTTAACGGCCCCCACTTCTTACTGATTTTGCTTTCGAGGGAGAAAACATGTTGTATACTTGTATTCTTTAAACGTGTATCAACTTACGATATCATAAAAGATGTGTCAAACTACGTTTTGGTATTCATAAAAGCTATGATTTGCTAAGTATTTGTATTGATAAAGCTTACAAGGTAGTCGTTAGTTACTATATGGTATTACATACTGGTATTCTTGAATTCTTTATGTATTGGGGTATTCTTTTGGGTTGCTATATGATTTGTTAAAGTTCCGGGGAAAACCATGAATGTGCGGTGGTTGCACAACGGAGGAAATATGGATAGATCTATTTGGGCGTGACCGGCCCACTCGTCGACCGGAGGTCGGACGGGTGCATGTTGTCTCTTGCGGTATTCTTGTATTCTTGCATTCGTGTATTCGGGCAGGTGTATTCATGTATTCTTGCATTCGTGTCCAGTAATGGTTTTCCGATCGTAGTAGTGGCAGGTATTCATTTGGTTAACTCACATATGGCCTGGTTGGCCGGGAGTATTCTTTTGAACCTACGGCGTCGTTTTTCGTAAAAACCTATGAACTCACCGGCATTATTTGCTAACGTTTTTAGCATGTTTTTCTCAGGTCGCTAAGGTAGCAGCGGTCGATAGGCGCATAGAGTCTCATGGCGTCTATGATTTCACTTGCATGGTTTTGAACACTATTAGACTTTTAACTTTTTACTTTTTGGGTTTTAATAACACTTTATGCTTCCACTGTTATGGATTCGTTTTGAAAACTTATGAAGTGGTTTACGTTGTTTTCATATCATATAGTTGTCGTTTATTGTGACCGTTGACTTGGATCCTGTGTGTCACGCGCCTCGCGGTAAAACCCCACATGTGAAATTTGAGGGTGTGATGTGGCTTTGGTTTGCAGCTGCTATATAGAATTGCATTGTATAAAAGGTGTTATAAATCTATTTATGAGAAAGTATTTTTTCTATAAGTTGAAACTAAAATTTCTTTAAATTTGTTTGATCGACTAATGGCTTATAAAAGAATTTGGACAAAAAGTACTCTCGGTCAACCAAGCTGACCCAAACTGTTTCAACCCGTACATAATTATCCATTTGACCCGTTTCCTAACCTGGCTTTCAACCCATTTTTCTGCCTCTAGATATCTTACATTATGACTTGTGTCATTGCATGGTCTCTTTAATATATATTTTCAGCAAGTTTAGAGCGGTTGACTTTAAATTCTTTGTGTTGTGTCAGTTGGATTCCTTGTGAATTAGACCTGAGCATAGCTTTCATAAAGATATAGTTTGGGCTAAATATTATAGCGCGCGAGTACGACCAGGTAGCGCCCTGGTCCGCTCAGGCGCTCGAGTGACGTAAAACGTAAAAGACGTTCTGCGCAGTAGCGCGGACCAGCTTCCGCTGACGTAGAACGAGAATTACGTTGTATACATGCGCGCAGGTGGACGCGCGTGCGCGAAGTCTCCAGCTCTTCAGCAGAAACAGTTCAGAAGTGTAACAGTCCAGTCAAGCAGTTTCGTCTGAAACTTTAAGAACGTAATAAATGCCATTGAAGACGTTCAATGACATTTATTTTTCGTTTTTAATGCATTCTGAAACTGATTCATGCTGGACTCCTATAAATACCAAGGAGAGCCTTAGTTGAAGATACACCTTTGACACACTATTCTGAATATCACCTAATCTCCTCTCCAACTTCCTGTTCGATCTAATTCTTGCAGTTTCAGGTACATTTCGGGTCAGAGCTAACTCCGGCAGCACTCTAGCTGTTCCGGCTGTTGTACCCTGGGAAACAAAACGAGCTCTTGTTAATAGACTCAGAATTTGTTTTAAGGTCCCCGTGTTCAACACGATCCTCAGCCATCACGTTTTTCCTGCTTCTACTCCTTTCTTGTATTTATTTATTTCAGTTTTAATTGTATTGTACTTCTGCTTTCATTTTTCTTTGTAATCGTATTTTTTAGTTCTGTTTTATTTAAATTTACACGAGCGGTTCCTACAATCTTAAAACAAATTTTTAAACACCGTTCGTGTATTACAAAACCATTCTAATTGTGATACAAACGAGTTTTGTTTCACATAGTTTGTGTTTTAAAAACAGATTTTTTTTTTGGTTTTTCGAATCATTATAACTTACTGTTCGGTCTTCAAAGTTGGACTTAGAAGCCTACGGTTTGTTACTTTGTTAGAAAACATTATCGGTTACATCTAAACCTTTGTCTAAAATTGAAATAATACTTTTTGTTGGCCTTCAAAGTTGGACTTAGAAGTCACAAATTGTTATTATTTTGATTCTTTTTTATAAATAGTTAACGTTTTTTTTTATAAATAGAGTTTTATAAAACTGGAAAATTAACGTGTTTGGTTGAAATTTTTCAGAATGTCGACTAGTGATAATAACAACAACAACGTGAACCAAGCTGTTCTTGGTACCCCTTTGACTGCCAACACAGTGGGAGCGTCCACTGTGGCCAATCATGCTGAGAAACCTGAGAAGTTCTCTGGTTTGAACTTCAAGAGGTGGCAACAGAAGATGTTCTTCTACTTGACCACTTTGAACCTTGCGAGGTTCCTGACAGAAACCGCTCCCCAACCCAAGGAAGGGGAGAACGACGCTCAATTTCAGAGCGCGTTAGATGCTTGGAAGCATTCGGATTTCTTGTGTCGTAACTATGTATTAAACGGCCTCGTGGATGGATTGTATAATATCTATTATACAATAAAGACTGCCAAAGAATTATGGGAGTCTTTAGATAAGAAGTATAAAACGAAGGATGCTGGAACGAAGAAATTCGTTGTAGCCCGTTTCTTGGATGATAAGATGCTTGACTCTAAAACAGTCATGAATCAAGTCCAAGAATTACAAATTATACTTCATGAAATCTACGCGGAGGGCATGATACTTAGTGAGACATTTCAGGTGGCAGCAATGATTGAAAAGTTACCTCCTTCGTGGACTGACTTTAAGAATTATCTTAAGCATAAACGAAAGGAGATGACTGTGGAGGAACTTGTTGTTCGTCTTCGGATTGAAGAGGACAACAGAATTGCCCAAAAAGGTAGCCTTGTCCAGGATTCGGCTAAGGCTAATGTTGTGGAAATTGGGCAATCCTCCAAAGGCAACAAGAATAAGGGGAAGAAGGACAAAGGGAAAGCGAAGGTGGACCTTGGGCCGAAAAAAGGGGCTGTGAAAAAGAAGCCTTTCCAAGGTGTGTGCTACAACTGTCAAGAGACAGGCCACCGTGCCAACCAGTGCAAGAAGCCTAAGCGTGAGCGAGTGCATATGGTGGACGAGGATGGCATGCCTCTCGTAGCAATGATAACTGAGCAAGGTGCTATGGTTGAAGATGAAGTCAACGTGTGTGGGCGACAACCTACCAGGCTGGTTCGTTGACACTGGTGCAACCCGCCATGTTTGTGGAGACAAGGCTCTTTTCTCTACATTCAAGGACCTCACGGGTGAAGACAAGCTTTATATGGGGAATAAAGCTACTGCCGACATCAAGGGTGAAGGCGAGGTGATTTTGAGGATGACTTCAGGGAAGGACCTCACGTTGAGCAAGGTGCTGTATGTGCCAGAGATACGGAAGAATCTTGTATCAGGT
The DNA here is from genome assembly GCA_030844895.1 of Ambrosia x helenae. Classification (NCBI taxonomy): domain Eukaryota; kingdom Viridiplantae; phylum Streptophyta; class Magnoliopsida; order Asterales; family Asteraceae; genus Ambrosia; species Ambrosia x helenae. Next base: position 101,256,203 of record CM061230.1, on the reverse strand, counting down.
TGGATGCTCAACAAGTTTGGATTTCGTCTAGTGTTTGAATCGGACAAGTTTGTTCTTTCTAGGCGTGGAATGTTTGTAGGAAAGGGCTATGCCCTTAATGGTATGTTCAAAATGAATGTAATGGTTGTGAGCAATTCAATGAATAAAACTCCTACTACTTCTATTTACATGATTAAGTCTTCGAATGTTTGGCATGGTAGACTAGGACATGTAAATTTTAATTCAATGCGTCATTTGATTAAATTGGATAGCATACAAACATTCCACATTGAATCCTATTCTAACTGCGAAGCATGTGTTGAATCCAAACTAACACGATCACCTTTCAAATCGGTTGAACGAATAACCGAACCACTTGATTTAATTCACACCGATGTTTGTGATTTAAAGGCAATTTCTACAATTGGTGGGAATAAATATTTCATCACGTTTATTGATGATTGCACCAAATATTGTTACGTATACTTACTCAAGAGTAAGGATGAGGCAATAGATAAGTTTACCTTATACAAGAATGAAGTTGAGAATCAACTTAAAAAGAAAATTAAGGCCGTGAGAAGCGACCGAGGTGGTGAATATGTTGCACCTTTTGCCGATTTATGCGCAAAAAGTGGCATAATCCATGAATGTACACCACCTTATTCCCCACAATCAAATGGCACCGCGGAACAAAAGAACCGCACATTGAAAGAAATGATGAATGCCATGTTGATAAGTTCGGGAGTGAACCGTGAAATGTGGGGGGACGCCATTCTCTCGGCTAATTATCTTTTGAATAGGATACCTCTAAAAGTTAGGGACGAGACTCCCTACGAGTTGTGGAAAGGTAGAAAACCTTCATGCAAATTCTTGAAAGTGTGGGGGTGCCTAGCCAAGGTGACTGTACCACCTCCTAAGGCTCTTAGGATAGGCCCCAAAACTGTTGATTGCATATTCATTGGATATGCACATCAAAGTACTGCGCATCGTTTTCTTGTATATGAATCCAAGAATCCCGATGTAGTCAAAAACACTTTCATGGAGGTAAATCCTAGTTTTGTCGAGTACTTTGAACATGTTTTTCCTATGCTAGGACAAACACTTCTTAGACATCAATGCCAATTAACGAGCTTGGACATCGTTGGATATTCAAGAAGAAGATGAAAACTGATGGAAGTATTGATAAATACAAGGCTAGATTAGTGATCAAAGGATTTAGACAAAAGGAAGGTCTAGACTACTTTGATACTTACTCGCTTGTAACACGAATAACCTCTATAAGATTGGTTCTTGCAATTGCGGCCTTAAGAAATTTGGATGTTCACCAAATGGATGTAAAGACTGCATTTCTAAATGGTGATTTAGAAGAAGAAATTTACATGGAGCAACCAGAGGGTTTCTCTGCCCCAGGACAAGAGGGCAAAGTATGTAAATTAGTCAAGTCTTTGTATGGCTTGAAGCAAGCTCCAAAACAATGGCATCATAAATTTGACCAAGTCATGCTTGACAATGGTTTCAAAATAAATGAGTGCGACAAATGTGTCTATTCCAAAGACACGCCAGGAGGTTATGTGATCTTATGTCTATATGTGGATGATATGCTTATCGTTGGGAGTAATGATAAGATGGTTAAATCTACTAAGGACATGTTGAAAGGGAGATTTGATATGAAAGACATGGGTCTAGCGGATGTTATTCTTGGAGTAAAAATCCTTAGAACCCAACATGGTCTTGTTCTAACTCATACTCATTATGTGGACAAAATCCTTGAAAAATTCAATTCAGGAGACAAGGCTATAGCTCGTTCTCCAATTGATACCACCCACCATCTACTTAAAAATAGAGGAAAGGGTGTTGCTCAGGTAGAGTATTCAAGGATCATTGGCAGTCTAATGTATCTAATGACATGTACTAGACCCGACTTAACATACGCGGTGAGTAAGCTTAGTAGATATACAAGTAATCCAAGTGATGAACATTGGAAAAGTATAACAAGGGTGCTTAGATACATAAGGTTCACACGGGATTATGGACTGCATTATACCCGTCATCCAGCAGTGGTTGAAGGATACACTGATGCGAACTGGATTTCGGATATAAAAGATTCCAAATCAACAAGTGGTTATGTGTTTACACTTGCGGGTGCTGCTATATCTTGGAAGTCTTCGAAGCAAACTGTTATAGCAAGATCCACGATGGAATCTGAATTTATCGCCTTAGATAAGTGTGGAGAAGAGGCGGAGTGGATACGTCAATTTGTGGAGGATATTCCAAGATGGAGTAAACCTTTACCAGCTATTTGCATACATTGTGACAGCCAGTCGGCCATTGGTAGAGCGCAAAGCACAATGTATAATGGCAAATCAAGGCACATAAGACGTAGACACAAAACAATACGACAACTACTCTCAACGGGTGTTATCACGATTGACTATGTGAAGTCAATGGATAATATTGCGGACCCGTTAACGAAAGGCTTAAGCAATGAGATAGTATATATGTCGTCAAGAGGAATGGGACTAAAGCCCACGCAAAAAGGGAGTATGAGGGAAACCTAATCTAGTTGACTGGAGATCCCAAGATCTAGATTCAATAGGACAACTTAATCATATGACCAAAGGGAGTCACTGTGGGGGGCACCCCAAAATACTAAAGGGAGTATATACTTCCTAGTCCATTCCAATCAGTGACAGTGTGCCGAGGTTAAGCATATTCAAGTTAATGATTGTGGTAAATCAATATAACTTTTGCTTTTAATGATTCAGGGGAATCACCTATGTTAGAGAGAAGTAGGGTCGCTTCGAATGGATTTGTGGGGAGGCGCAAATCCTAGAGCTCTCGCAGAACCAGGAGTGTCCATGACCATAACGGACACGACAATGAGGGGTTGGCTGAACCAAGTGGGGCGTTGTGTGAGGTGTATTGTCGTTTACACAAATGGGGATCAGTTCAAAGACATCAAGTTCTACTGATCGCTAGTAAGCTAAGTATGCTTCACAAAGGAAGGTTCAAAGGCAAAACCTACCTATCCTGCAACGCTCAACTGTCGAATTGTATCGTTGAAACTTGTAAGAACGGATCGATCTCCATTCATGTGGGGGATTGTTGGAAATTTGGTGAAAATGCTATTTTCACAAAATATAGGAAAATGAGTTTTTCCTAACTTTGGACTGAAATATATATTTGAAACAGAGGTTTAATCATATATTTCTTTGTGGGTTTATGTTCTATGTTGTGAGAGCTTCGCAACGAACCAAACCACGTCCAAAACGGAGCTAAGATGAATGAGATATCGATGCTCAAAGATTGGTGATTGAAGCACTTGATGCTGAAATGAAACAAGGTGGAACTTGTCCCACATAGGAAGAGTGAAGATACCATGAGTGGCATATAAGGAGGAACACTCTTTCCTTATTGTTTCATAGGAGCTCACACTGTGGAACTCGCGAAGGGTGCGGAGCACCCCAACTCGAACTCGCACTCGCACACGCACTCGCACTCGCACACGCGCGTGGCGTGGGCGATGGGCGCAATGTGGCGCTTTGATGGCATTCCGAAACTGATTCATGCTGGACTCCTATAAATACCAAGGAGAGCCTTGGTTGAAGATACACCTTTGACACACTATTCTGAATATCACCTAATCTCCTCTCCAACTTCCTGTTCGATCTAATTCTTGCAGTTTCAGGTACATTTCGGGTCAGAGCTAACTCCGGCAGCACTCTAGCTGTTCCGGCTGTTGTACCCTGGGAAACAAAACGAGCTCTTGTTAATAGACTCGGAATTTGTTTTAAGGGCCCCGTGTTCAACACGATCCTCAGCCATCACGTTTTTCCTGCTTCTACTCCTTTCTTGTATTTATTTATTTCAGTTGTAATTGTATTGTACTTCTGCTTTCATTTTTCTTTGTAATCGTATTTTTTAGTTCTGTTTTATTTAAATTTACACGAGCGGTTCCTACAAAGCATAAGTTGAATATAATTACACATCTTTTTCCAAGTTTTATGTCATGTTGTTTTAGTTTATGCATTTTAAATTCACCAAGAAAATAGTGGGTATGATGGACCAGACAATTTTGGATCACCTAAAGTACATGGGCCTATGTTGGTATCGATATATATAATGATCATTTGGAATATCTTTAACCAATGGGGTGGTGGTCCATTGGCAAAGGCAAAGCCTTTAAAACACCTAGGTTGTGGAAGGTCTTGGGTTCAAGTCTCACAGACCATATGATTTAAAAGAAATTAATCTTTCAAAAAAAATTTGGAATATCTTTAGTTTGATGTATCACACTGCCACTTATTACCATTGAGCGGTTTCTTTGCCTCTATTTAGTGAGCTATACACACACATACAGTGGCGAAGCTTGAAAATTTTCGGGGGGGGGGGGGGGGGGGGGGACCCTGCCCTCTTCTATCCTTCCCCCTACACACATACAAATAATCTTTTATCAGTGAAAAGAGTTTAACAAAAATTAATGATTTTGAATTATAAAAACTAGTTTAACTTACCAATGCTGAAGCGTTAAACATCCAGAACCCACCCATGTCATTCCTCAATCTGTAGTTTGTGGTTCGGCCCATAAAACGCCAAAACTGACCAAACCTTTTGAACAACCCTACACCTAACTATCTGTTTTCATAACACACATTGGTGTTTCTTCCAAATCTATTCTTTCCCCTTATTTAGAATGAAATATGTATATTCATGAATTGACGAGTTACTGCCTATTTTACTTCATTTTTGCTTACATCAATTTATCTTATGTAGCCTTCTTTACTATTTCAAATTGTATTTATATGATGCATTTATCTTATGCAATCTTCTTTATTTCAATTGTAGAATGCATCGGGTATTATTGTCAAAAAAAAAAAAAAAACGTACCATTTATTGCATTCTTTTTCTGCTAAAACATACCATTTAATGCATTGGGTATTATTCGTTTTCCCAACAAAATTTGCTTTTGCATTCTTTTTCTTATAAGGCAGTTTGAATGCAGCTTAGATGATCTAGCTTTTATCTAATGCTAGACTTTCCTCCAAATTAAATTAAACGTAAATTGTGAAATTCACTCCTTTGCTTTGTATTGCTTTATATATTTATTTTTTGTATTGAAAAACTTTTATGACCCTTAGAGATTAGGACTAAGGATAAAGGATTCATCTTATGTTGGACATATACTAACAAGGCGGGCGCCAATTGATCGGATGTTGGGACCAACTTCAAAGAAAGTGAATTGCATTTGCAATCTCCAAGGTACTGCTCATGAAAGTAGAATCCATCAAAATTGAAATTTGAAACACATAAGTACATATGAAATATGTTTTGAACATCTTGAAAGGGATCTAATGAATATGATCTTACACTTGGAATGTTAAGAGATTGCATGTGTTTACCTAGATAGTTACATGATTAATTTTCAGTGCTTTGTGCTTCTTTTGAATGAAGCCGGCCATTTTTTATACTCATAAGTTAAACGAGTTGGGCTTTTATGTTCAACAAATACTATTTTGATTTAGAATGCAAAGAAAGGCCATAGTTTTGCTGTTATTACTTGTGATTTTGACCTATCTCACACGTCTAGAATTTGACTCATTCAATTAAAGTTTCCAACATATTAGACAACTAGATCTATGATCTTGTATGGAACAATTGGCTGAAAACAAATCTGCATGGACAACAAGCTCATGATAAAACTTTGACACATCATTTATGTAACATTTTTTAAATCAATAAACTAGATCGAATGGTGGCGAATAAATTATGCATTAAATAATAAGTAATGTATATCATATTGTATATGAGTGATTTTATTAAACAAAATCAGAAATATCTTTTCTTTAAGAGGAATGCTTTCAATCTTTTTTTTTTTTTATCTGCGAACAACTGTGTGGCAACCACCCTTGCGGGGCGCCGTGCCCAAGAATCGACTACTCGACCTCCAGCAGTCCCCGCCTTCTCCCGATGCGCGGAAACCCGAGCCCCACCCGCCCGAAGGCACGACAGTGTTATAGAACTCGGTAAAACCTCGCCGCCCGTCAGATTCGAACCGGCGCCACCCGTATTCGATCTTCACCCGGATACCAAACCATAAATGTTGGAAGTGGGAATTAAACCCACTTTGGTTTTAAGAAAATAAGTATAATCTTTGAAAGTAGAAATAGACAAATGGCTAAATGTTTTATACAAGAAAACATGCTTATGTCTCTTACTTTTGTTTAATAAAAGTATCAAATCATTATTTTGATGGGATGTGTATGGCATAGATAGACGACCACGCTAATGCTACTAACTTGAATACTTTAAAAAATGATCAATAATAACTAATAGCGTAGGATATTTATGTAAAATGTATTTGTATTTAATTTGAATATCTCTATCCATAATTAGAGATAATGTTTGTATCATTATAAATATGACAATATCAATAGAAGGAAGGCAAGGGATTGATTTCTATCATGGTATCATCCTCCAACCCTAATACCTAAACTGCCGTCCCATATTTCTTCTTTTCGTTTCTGATCGGCAACTTCTCACAGGGTTCCGATCCTGCTTTATCTCTGCAACATTATCTCCTCCCACCATGTCTTCTTCCTCTGCCAACAGTTCTACTATCATTCCCTCCATTACCGTTGAATCCAAACTACACCCCGCCACCACAGTTTCCAATATTAAGAATGTTATTCCGATTGTTCTTGAGATCGATTCATCTCAATATGCTTCCTGGGCGACCCTTTTTCGCATACACTGCAAAGCCTTTATGGTTGAGGATCACTTGAAGCCGAAACCACCACCCTCTGACACCGAATCCTCCAACTCTTCGGAGGAATGGGAGCGTCTGGATGCCATTGTTTTACAGTGGCTCTTCAGTACGATCTCAAACGACATCCTTCACACCATCATTAACAATGTTTCAAACGCCCATGAAGCTTGGGTCGCCATTGAAGATCTATTTCAAGACAACAAAGCCGCCCGAGCTATTCATCTTATGCATAAGTTTTCCAACACCCGGTTGGATGGTTTCTCCAACATGTCTGCATATTGTCAAGAAATCAAGGTTCTCGCAGATCAGTTAGCAAACGTGGACGCTCCGGTCGATGGCAATCGTTTGGTGCTTCAACTCCTTGCGGGCTTAAACGCCGAGTACGAAGGTATCGCCACTATACTAAAAAACACAGCCCCTTTACCATCTTTTTATGTGGCCCGATCTAAACTTATCAAAGCCGAAACCGATAAAGCCGAGAGAACCCTTCAAACCGCTAAAACGCTTCCTCCGCCTTAACCGCCACCACCCAAAACCACCGTAATCCACCATCACACCGCCACCCCAATACACCTTCCTTGACCCTACACACTCCACTATACCCTGCCATTTACACCCGCATATTGCCAATACCCAATCCCCTCACTCATCCGGCCCAACACACTCTACCCAACCTACGGCCCAAACACCTAACACCCTAACTCCCATTCACCTACGGCCCAAACCCAACTCCCCACACATGCTTCATCCTCGGCCCAACAGAACACACACCCGCCACCTACCACCTCTCCGTCATCACCATACGTACCATCACCCACACCCCCCACCCCCCACCTCGCACCATACACACCCGCTCTATGAGCGGCATATATAAGCCTAAACAACCCTTTAACCTTCACACTTCCACAACCACCCCTATTATTCCCATACCAAAGAACCCTACCGATGCCATGTCCATACCGGAATGGTACACTGCCATGACTACAGAATATGATGCATTAGTTAGGAATGGGACTTGGGAATTAGTACCTCGCACACCAGATATGAATGTTATTAGAAGTATGTGGTTATTTAAACATAAATACAGGTCTGATGGGTCTTTGGAACGATACAAGGCCCGGTTAGTTTGTGATGGGCGTTTACAACAGGTGGGTGTGGATTGTGGTTAGACGTTCAGCCCGGTTGTTAAACCGGCCACTATTCGGACAGTTCTCTCCATCGCACTGTCCAAACATTGGGCCGTGCATCAGTTGGATGTTACAAATGCTTTTCTCCATGGTAATCTCCATGAGACAGTCTACATGTATCAACCTCTTGGATTTCGAGACAAACGGTTTCCAGATTATGTTTGCTCACTCAAGAAATCTCTTTATGGGCTTAAGCAGGCCCCCAGGGCCTGGTATCAAAGATTCACTGATTTTGTTCTCACCCTTGGGTTCCACCATAGTCGCAGTGACACATCTTTATTTACTCTCCACCAGGGCTCAGACACAGCCTATCTTCTCTTATACGTCGATGATATTCTTCTGGTTACATCTTCTGACAGGCTTCGTCACTCCCTAATGCGCCGGCTATCCGGTGAGTTCGCCATGAAAGACCTTGGTCCCCTCAGCTTCTTTCTGGGCATCTCTGTGTCTCGCATTAAAGACACGATGTTTCTCTCTCAACAGTCTTACACCAATGAGATTATTGCTCGTGCCGGCATGAAATCCTGTAACCCGGTTGCCACACCCGTAGACACGAACGGTAAACTTAGTGCTACGGTTAGCGAATTGTTTCATGATCCAACTTTATACTGCAGCCTCGCAGGTGCTCTTCAGTACCTAACTTTCACTCGCCCAGATATCTCCTACGCCGTTCAGCAGGTATGCATGCACATGCACGCTCCACGTATTGATCATTGGAATGCTCTCAAGCGAATCATTCGCTATCTCAAAGGGACCATCAGTTTGGGTTTAACTCTCCACGGTACCCAATCCCAGTCTCTTGTCTCCTACACTGACGCAGATTGGGCTGGGTGCCCTGACACGCGACGTTCCACAAGTGGCTATTGTATTTATTTTGGGGACAATCTCATCTCGTGGTCGTCCAAACGTCAAACCACTATTTCCCGTTCCAGTGCTGAAGCAGAGTACCAAGGAGTAGCAAACGTCGTAGCTGAAATTTGTTGGCTACGAAACTTATTACTGGAGCTTCATCACCCATTGTCGCGCGCAACTTTGGTATACTGCGACAATGTAAGTGCTATCTACTTATCAGGGAACCCGGTACAACATCAGCGTATCAAACATATTGAGTTAGACATACACTTCGTCGCGAGCAAGTTCAACGTGGTCACGTGCGTGTGCTTCATGTTCCATCCAGATATCAGGTTGCAGATATTTTTACTAAAGGCCTTCCTCGTGTTCTTTTTGAAGATTTCAGAGACAGTCTCAGCATCCGGTCTCCTCCCGCTTCGACTGCGGGGGTATAATAGCGTAGGATATTTATGTAAAATGTATTTGTATTTAATTTGAATATCTCTATCCATAATTAGAGATAATGTTTGTATCATTATAAATATGACAATATCAATAGAAGGAAGGCAAGGGATTGATTTCTATTAATAACATAATAAACTTTTGCAAAATATTATACGAATAAGAAAACTAACAGAGTACTATACAATATATCACGAAACGATTAATAAACCAATAGAAAACAAGTACCCCATTACTAATTGTCATCTCCACCGCCGCATTGCGCGAGTTTCCTACAAGTGTACGTGTGTGTACCCTCAGAGTTCTAATTTGATGGAACTAGTTTTCTTCCTCCATGTAATGCAGGGGACTTGGGTCGAGTACGTGGGCACTTGACATTGATGAGAAGCTTCATGCCATTCTCACAATCCTTTCCGATGCCACTAATAAACCCAATATTTCCCATAGACATTAATGTGATCTGATCATTTCCCGAAGCTAGAGTTTCATTTTTATCTTTAGGAACAATACATTTGTTAAACGCATGCTCATCTACTTTTAATACATTGTGTTTCCCGTCTACGTAGTTGAACACTACATCAACAATAATATTGTGTGATTAGTTAGCTAGCTTAATTCAAGACAGGCATAAATATTATCGGAAAACAACAATATTTGTATATATAGTTGTATAAGAAGAATATACCAAGTATGTCTCCCATATAGAATTCCTTCCCTTTGGCCCAAGCTTTGTAATTAACATTTTGACGCCAACCTTTAGCATCTCCAACCACAAACTCCGAATGTGTAGCAGTTGGAGGTGGTATATGTCCCAGGACGACGTTGTGAACGTCCATTTGAAACTTCATATTACCATCCTTACAGTGTCCTCCAACTCCGCAAATGAAAAATCTTGAGCCTGGGGCGTTTGCAGTTATCACTTCCTCTCCACTTGTGAGAACTTTGGCATTAGGAGGCGCGATACAATTGTCAAAGCCGTTCTTATCAACTTCTATCAAATTGTGCATTCCGGCTTTAAATTTGAAAACTACATCACATAGGAAAGTATATAATTGTTGGAAAGGAAACTAAATATATGGTCTTATGATTTATGTCATTATAATATTGGGTCAATTAGTTGTATTCCTGGGGGCAAAAGTATATATGTGTGGCTCTTGGGGGGCAAAAGTAAAGTTGCACTAGTTTTAACGTTATTTTACTAATTTTGTGAAAATAACGTTAAAAACGACGGACGGTTAATCATGCATCATGTGGTGGCGTGGATAGCCAAAAGACAAAGGGGTACATGCACCGATCGGGTTTGTCCCGATTGCTAAGTGTTATGTGCCTTATGTCCAAGGTTTGATACCAAACCACATCGAGCCGGGGGTCTCACTGGAAGCAGCCTCTCTATTCTGAGGGGTAGAGGTAAGGCTGTCTACATCTTACCCTCTTCAGACCCTACCTTAGCTTTGCTATAGGTGGGAAAACTGAGTATGATGATGATGAGTTGTTTTCCTGGGACGTCACTTTGTTTGGGAAGCACATGTTCTTAAGTTTTGTATGTGTCGATTGTAATCTTGTATTGAACGCTTTGGGAATTAACAAAATTAAGTTGTCGCGTTAATCCGTGATTATGTCTAGTGTTCACATGTTTAATTGATTTTACATTCGGTTTTCTATCAACAATTGGTACAAGAGCATATATAGTATTTTAAAGTAATTTGGCTAATCCTAGATCACCATCGAATTGGAAGGACAATTCGATAGTTCCATTATTCCATATATCAAATTTAAACTTATTAATATACATGCTTCTTAATTCTGGGAATCCATAATTAGAAATACTATATTGTAGTTCTATATATAAAACAAAAGGATCATTCAATTAGGGACAATACAAACCAAATAAGGAAAGTTGAATGGAAACGCGAGCAATAAGCAGAACCGAGTTGTGGTTAGAGCGTCTTCAAGGGTTGGAGGCGGACGGAGTCCAGATTCCTAATTTCACCATCGAATAGCATGTGAGCATTGGAGGGGAGAGTGGATTGTGGTCCGGTCCGGTGTAGCAGATTGGTCCATATGAGTTTGGTGGGGCCCAATCACACAGAAACATTAATTTATAATATATTTATTATATAAAAGTGGGGTGCGATGTGAAGGATTGGATTGAGTTAGGATTTAAGGAAAAAATAACTTTTTTAAGGTTGACATATAAAGAAAACAATATGCAAAAATGAATCGGTATAAGGTTTAAATTCTCACTAAGTTTGTCGCCAACAACGGGTGACCCGGAGCCTAAAGCTTCACGAGGCCAGGCACCGAGAGTCCAAGCAATATTGAATGTTGTTGAACCTGCTTGATCAGCTATGGTTGCTGCGACGATGATGAAGATTCCCAACATTTTGTTAGCCATTTTCATTCACTTCAATTCCAATGAGCTAGCAACGTTCTAACGAATTGATAAGCGTATTTGAAAACACAAGTTATGGACGGTCATGGACTTCCGATTTATATGCCTATTTAAAGGCACAAGCTATATATGCACCATAAGAAATGATGGATAAGAAGATACTTTGTTGCCTAATGCTATGCACCATTCGACATATTTAATTATTGTTACAAAACAATGAATATCATCTCCATTTGGATTATACAACCATTAGTTTGTTAAAATTTATCTAGTAGATATTTATTAACTTGTTTTTAATGTTTAGATTTTTATGTAATTTTATTACTTAAGAAAATTAAAGATACGGATAAAAACTAAGGATTAGTTAATTAGTAGATTATTCTATTACCTAAGGACAATGAAATATAAAAGAACCAAAAAAATGTTTACGGCTAAAAGGGTATGCATGTTTCGGGTAATCGGGTAGAATAATTGTCCCAAATTTTATGGTTTCAGATATGCATGTCGTTTCGGCTTTGTAAGTCATCGCTAGGCATGGGAAGACTTTACCGACAAATGTACATACATCAAATATTTTTACCAATTAAAGAATTCATTATATTGTTGTCCAATCCACTTAACATACATATAATTATCGAAAAGAAGAGATCTAACATATCAATACAACACCGAACAGGCTCTATGCCAATATAAACAACTACTAACACGCTAAAGAAGACGTACGTACATATCACAATTAAGAGCATAACAATAAATGTCATGTGACACAAGCCAAAACAAAATCCTTGTAGCTCAACATTTTTAATTTGATGGAACTAGTTTTCTTCCTCCTTGCAACGCAGGAAGTTTGGGTCTAGTATGTGGGCACTTGACATTGATGAGTAGCTTCATGCCATTCTCACAATCCTTTCCTGTTCCACTACTAAACCCAATGTTACCCAAAGATATTAAGGTGATCTGATCCCTTCCAGAAGCACAAGCTTCGTTATTATCTTTAGGAATTACTTTTAATTAATTCATTGTGTATTGTTGGGAATTATGGTATCAAAACTTAGCGGAAGCATTTTTAATTATTTAATAAAACCGATTTTATTAGTATAATATTTATTTATTAATCCGATTAACAAATATTCCCAATCAAGATCAAGGTTATACGCGTATAAACAAATAAAATAAAATAAACAACTATAGGGGTTTTAGTAATCAACCTTTAATGACTACACCAGAATTGCAACACGCGGGTTAAAACGAATCCTCGTTAATTAATAGGAAGTTCACGAACCGAGCACGATCCAACGAAGCGAGAGAGGTGGCCGGCAGTGGAGGGGGGGCCGTGGGTTGGAGACGGTGAGAGAGGGGAGAGAAGGGTTTGGGGCTTTATTTTTATAAAACTTGTGTTTAGGTTTTGCTCCCTAATCCCTTATTTATAAAACATAAACTTGCAATACACCCCTTTAATATTTACTAGTGGTGATGCCCGCGCGTTGCGGCGGGTACATATGTTTTGTTGTCTTATAGATGTTGTTGGGGGTTGTGATGTGCATAGTGCTTGTGGGTGATTCGTTGCAGTGACGTGAACTAAATAGGAAGCAGCAACGTGGTAGTAGGGTAGTTTATTAAAATTTAAAACTCATAAATATAGAGTATGAAAATTTTATAATGTGTATAGCACAAATATTACTAAGCAAGAGAGAGTAGTTTAGTAATAATGAATTAAAGATCCGGCTTGGGCTAGTCGCCTGCTCTGAAGATCCTCTGGCTTCTGTTGTTTTAGTGGGAGAGGGCTTCCTGGAGGGTTTGGTGCTAAAAAGAAAGCAAATCCGTTAGCAACAAACCTATATATGTTGTATGAATACACCATTGATGTTGAGTTAGTACCTTTATGGCCGATAGTGTAGCCTGTAAGAGCGTGTGAAGTCCAAGAACTCTTGTCAACAAAAAGAAGTGATAACACATAGCACAAGTGATATTTTTCGACTTTTTCCAAAAGCGGATTTGGTGCAATTAAAGTCGTTTATTGTTGACGCAATCGAAGTTAGACAAGAACAACATAAATAGATATGGTTATGCTAACACATAGCACAACATAAGACATATATGCGGTTTATTGCATATACTATGTATTTACGATGTTAACACGTATTTACTATGTTAATTAGTGAACAACAAGATGTTGTGGTAAGTTTTGACTTTTAAAAGTCAACCTGGTCCTTTTTTGTTTTATCAAAACTTATGTTATTAGGCAACATGAATTTAACCATATAATATCCCTATTTTATAATAGGTCCGAGTCTAATAAGCGTGTCCAACGTACATATTTTGACTTTTGAAATCAGACAATGTTGATTAAAAGTGGCTAAAATTGTTTTTCTAATGGGTCGATTTGGGTAATGTTCCGTTTACTTATAAATTGATTGATTTAGTTAATGTTTCTTTCACTTATAGATGAGTCAATTTGGGTAATATTCATTTATAGAGTCGCTATGGGTAATGTTTATCTTTTAAACGTGTCAAATATAGTAAAAGTTACTTAAATTGTGTTTTTGAATTGACGCGTTGATCTGAGTATGCTATCTTTCCACATTAGTCAAATTAGGTAAAAGTTGTGCTAAGTATTTTTTTTAATGAATCAATCTGAGTAATACTCTGATTACGTTGATTTTGGGGATGTTCTTTACTGACACCATACTTTCTTTCAATTACACATGTTATAAATAGTGGACAAACAATTCAAGTGGTAACGTTTGATAGGTGAGATAAACACATTGCATATGAATGGTGTTTCTTGACCCAAGTCTTCAAAATTTCACTTCATCTACCTATTGTCTTTGCTTCTTGTTGTAGGAACTGTTTGTATGGCTATTAGCCTTCAAGAATATATTTTTTTTTTCTTTTCACTGCTAATGCAAACATGTGAGTAATTAGCAAAAGCCCAAAAATTATAGATCATGAGCAAACAAAGTCAACAAAGAGTTTAATATATGCCAATATAACGCACATTTATCAATAAGGTAAAGATGTAATAAAACCATATAAATGCAATTGTAACATAAATAAAAATTGAAATAAGCATGTAAAGATGTAATCAAACCATATAACACTCTAATATCCATATGAAGTTCTCTTCATCATCCTCATGAACTCATCTACACTAACTTCTCCATCACCTAAAATATACAAGTACATCAAACAAGAGATAAAGACATATCAGTTGCATAAATAAAAGATTAGACATATCTAAAGATTTTAAAACCTCAAATAAGATGATTTTTTTTTTAAGATCAACTTTCATTAAACACCAAATGAATTATTCCAAGATGGAATAAGACGTCCAAAACGAACATACATCTTTCATTAATTCAAAATTACACCAATTCCCCCAATCTACCATTCCCCATTTCGCCCTATTTTTAAACCATAAGAAACCCATTGCCTTCACGTCTGCGACTATATCTGTTACCTTAGAAACTTTGTTTGAAAATAATCTCTCATTTCTTGCTTTCCATAACCTCCAAGCTGTGACGATGATAACGCCCTGAACGACCTTTTTCTTAACATTCGAACAACTACTGTGCTCGTAAACAGCAGCCAAATCGTGCACTGAGAAGGCGTATATCTGCGGGATTCTGCACCAAACCGAGATTGCGTTCCAGACTGCTGCAGCCATACTGCAGCCAGTGAATACATAGTCGGCAGACTCCTCTGTATCGCTGCAGAGTACGCAAACATAATCTTCCAGCTGCACGTTCCGTTTCAGCAATGCAACTTTAGTCGGCAATCTATCCAAAACCGCCCTCCACATAAAGATATTGCATTTGTTCGGCAACCACTTACACCATTTAAAATATACCATCTCCACATTACCAATCGTCCCTCTCAACCAACGTTTAGCCACATCTCATTGATCTCTACATCAGTAAAATGTTCACCCAATTCTTTAGCAATGTTTATGATATCAGAGACAAAAATCTTCCTCTGCATTCATCAAAGAAACATTAGTTTCTACTTCTTTTTAAATAAAATTACAGGTGAATAATATAAAAGGTTACATTTTATCTTGGTCAATGATCTGGAATGCTTTTGTATGCTCTTGTTTGCTATCCCTTTGCTCATCGCTCCCTCTTTATAATGTAGTAGAGATTAAAATTCTCCTCAATAATAAACAATTTTATTAAAAAGTGCCTCGAGTTCAAACAATTTATTATTTCACAAATAATATTCCATCTATACGTAAACTTATATTATATGATTCGTTTACCAACGTGTAACTCTTCAGATCGTACCGAATAAGTTAACGTTAACTTCGACTATAATTAATTGCCGGACATATATCCAATAGGCATGGCGTGCTGTAGTTTATATGTGGAATTGTAAAAATAGAATGTATGGAACTCTCGTGGTGGTGAAAACATTATGTGAGGGTGACGTAAGATAATATAGAATTGTGTTGGAAATATATGGTTAAAGAATTAGGTTTTGTTTTTTCTGAGGTAAAAGGTTAGCAGTCTGCGGATCACAACTGCAAACATCTACAGAATAAGAGGTGGACCAAAGGTCTGTAGTCTGTAGGAGGAAGACTGTTTGTTTTTTAGCATAGTGTAACCCAAAACCATAACCATAATCCACCACAAATATCCACACCAATTACCCACATAACACAAACCATAATCCCTCCCCCCCTTCTCTAACGCTATGTTCCAGAGATTGACTTAAGGGGGAAGAGAAAGGATCTCCCTTCTCTTCCTTTCTCTCCAATTCCTTCCAAATTGGAAAGATTGAAAATCACCCCAAAAACCTTTGTATTATCTCTCTCATTCCCTCCCCTTTCCTCCTATAAAAAACTCTGGAACACATTTTTTTCTCCACTTCCTTCCCAATCCTTTCCCTTCCCGCCTTAAATGAAACTCTGGAACATAGTGTAAATCTAAGTTTGAGAAAGCAAACTGAGAAGGCATGAGATTAGAAAAGGAGAGGTAAACAAGTGCACCAATGTAATCTCATGCCGATGTCATCTTCTCTTCGCAACACCCTACCCAATTGGGGGCTTATTTTATAATAATAACAAATTAGATTAGTCCCTATAATTACAAGGATAATTTCCGAACGAGATCCACTATCTTTTTTTACTTTCACTTGTCACTCCTACCTTAGGTAGACACAATCAAGGCTTCACTTTCTCGATTGTCTTCTCTTCTCTTTAATAATCTATTGAATCATGATTAGGTGTATGTCTGTTATTTGTTTAATTGTGGGTGAGTGACGGCAGTGGTGGAGGGAGGAGGGAGGCGACAGCGGCGGTGGTGGGGGGGGAGGAGGGGGAAGCGACGACGATAGTGGAAGGAGGAGAGAGGCGACTGTAGTGGTGGAGGGAGGCGCCGGCGATGGTGGAGGGGAGGAGGAGGAAGGTGAGGGAGGAAAAAGGAGGAGGATGTTTGTGTATTATGTACTTTCATAGTTTATTAAATCAAAAATTAATAATGGGGCACTCACATTAGCTCCTTCATAATGATGTGAGTGTGATCTTTATATTATATAGAGTGGGTATAAGAGTTTGTGAGTAGAGAAGAGAGAAAATATTTGGATGAGACACTGTTTACCAGTAAATTTGGAGGAGACACTGTTCATCCTTCATAATTTTTTAATATTTTTGAAAGTGGTTGTGAGTAGAGGAGAGAGAAAAGATAATGATAAAAGTATACAATAATTATTATTAAATAGAAAAGGAGAGAGAAATGTAGTGATTTTTAGTGTAATTATAGAGATGAAGATAGAGCAGCTAATGTGAATGCTCTTACACTAGTACACAAATCTACATTTAGTTGCGGTCATTTGAGCCTTAAGACGTGGTTTCAAACCACATCTTTATGCGGCGCGTCTTTAGGTGCATCAAGTATTAGACGCGGTGGGTTAACCACATCTTTAGATAACATGCCGGAAAAAAAAAATTAATGCTCTTGCAAGACGCCGGAGCTTGTTAAACAAGCACCACTATCCATATACGTTCAAATTAAACAAAAACAATTCCAGAGCATACATATGTTCGAAGTTTACAGTTCAAGACCATTCAAACTCAAACACTAACTATTAATAAACTTATAGCTCAAATCCAAACTTCTTCAACTTGATGTTCGACCTCGTACCCGTCTCCATCTCCGTCTATGTCTACGTCTCTATCACTCCGCTACCTTCACCACCGTGTTTGAAGGAACCACCATCGTCGCTATATAGTCTCAACGACCAACCTCAGTCTCCGCCACCACCATCATCGTTAGATCGTCTCAATCCTTCCACCACCTTCGTTAGATCGTTTGAAAGAAATATATATAAAGTGTCTTTGTGAAGAGAGATAGATAGATCGTTGGCTTATGATATTTGAGGGTTATGTGTAAGTGAAGAGAATGAGAAGTGTGTATTGGGAGTTAGGTGAAGTAGGGTTTTTAATAAACGATGGTTGGCTCATAAGTCGATGTTATAATATCGCGTCGTTAGAAGAATTTTATAATAAAATTGGGATATTATAAGTCGCGGTTGGGGAATTATAGGTCGCGGTTGTTTGTCATGCCCGCGTCTTTACATTTTCACACCGCATCTTCAAATTATATTCATAATAAAATTTGGGATATTATAATAATTAAGTGTCTAAAGTCGCGGTTGTAATTTCACCCGCGTCTTTTGCTTAAAATTTCTGCGGCTGTTGCACACATTTGTACTAGTGTTAAAAGAATAAATGCGTTTCAATCACCCATACTTCCCATAGACATGGCTAGGCCTAGCTACTGGGTCGGGTTGTCAATCTAATATATCTATCATCTTTCCGGTTATTCAATGTAGGCCGAATATCACACTGATTTAAATGTTACCTTGTTAGATTTTGCACCAACGAGTTTCATTATCAGACAAATGCACTGCTGCATTGCGTATGCATGATCCACCATATATAATATGAGTGGGTTTTATACCTTCTCTCTCATGCAACTCATTATCCATGTCACAAATACACCAAGTACGTCACATTGATAGGGTTAGGATCAAATACACAAGACACTTGTTATAAAAGGGGTGAGAATGATTGTGATCCATTGATCATATATTTAAAGGGTTGAGATTAGTTTGTTTGAAAAAAATAAATAATAAATTAAAGAAAGGGCATAAAAGAAGAACCACATTTGTTGACTTTCTCTCTCCACATGCAATGCACATGTCAATTCCCCCCATCATTTTAAAATGTCTATAACTTTTTCATACGACATTTTTTTTCAAAAAAAATTTCACCATATTAACGAACATTTTTTTATCTTTAATATGAGTACCAAATTGCTACATTAAAATTGAAAATAAAATTCGTGCTAAATGGATTTTCTTTTCCGTTGTGTTTTCTGCTCGTTCATTGTGTTATAGTATGCATGTGTGCTTTATAAATATGCAATGCTTTTATAACTGGACCGGACGTCGAACCGGCCATCCTACTGGTTCACTGGTCGGACCGGTCCAACCGGATTTAAGAACCGGATAATTAATATATAATTTAAACTATAAAATATACTAAAATAAAACAAAATGTTAAGTTATTTTACATTTGTAGTAACCTTTGCATTTGCAGCCCATTTTTATAAAGCCTTTTTAAAAGCCCAAAATTATAATAGCATTATAATTAGGGTTAAAAACCCATCACGTATCTGTGTTTCGCTTTTACTTGCAGCCATTCCATTGTATCTTATCCTTCCACCCTACAATCAATTAAATAAACTAAAGGATTTCATCTTTTCTCTCCTACTTGCAGCAACAATATCCCATCGTTTCATCCCAACTATCAATCTATCATAACTAGCCAAACAAATTGCAGGAAGCTTGTTGGTTAATGGAGCTGCCATGAAGTTTAGATCGTTGCTGTAAGGCATAGGCTATATCTAATTTTGATGGGTGTTCATCATAATATTAAACAACGTCCGGTTCTACCCTTTTCAATCCGGTCCGAACTACCGGGTTCCGGTCTGACCGCCGGTTCGCTGGCTCAATCACCGGTCTCCTGCATTTACGGTCCTGTCTACTAACCCGGACCGGCCTAGGTCCCGTTTCCCGGTCAGACCGGTTTGACCGGCTGGTCCGGTCCGGGTCTGAAAACACTGTAAATATGTTATTTATGTTTTTTTAGTCTACACATGATTTAACTTTATCCATTGTGTTTTTAGTATGATTTTCATTGTGTTTTATGCAAATGAGTTTTGTATTTAAGTGTACAATGTGTTTTATTATGTTGTTCATTGTGCTTTAGTCTATTATTCATTGTATTTTAGTCTTCTGTTCATTGTGTCTTTAATATGTCGTCCACTGTGATTTATTAGACTGTTCATTGTGTTTTATACCCTATTGTTCATTGCATATTTAATTGGTACTCATTGTGTTTTACGTTATCTCCATTGTGTCTTACATGTGATACCCCGCAATTTTAGGTTCCCACTTTAACTAAACTCTAGTTACGTTCCTTGCATTCTACTTAACGAGGGTTAGCTAGATAGGACACACGTTGCACAGTTATAGATTAATAACTACATGAAGTGGTAATTCGGAGAATTACCAGACTGTATACATGATTAGTGAACCTCGGACGTTGGTGACCAGGAAGTTAAATAATTGTGAATTAATTGATTGAGATTGATTGCAATTACGTGCTTCTATGCTACTTTGTGAAACTATGTGCAAACTGTATGTGATTACGTGAACTTAAACCGAATACATTAATAAAAACCATAATGGATGGACCATTAGGATGGTTGGGGTCTTAACACATGGGGTTACACTTGTTACGGTCCAAAATAGCGAGAACATCGAAGAAAACAGGCTGTACAACGAAGCAGGCCACCCGGAGCGGGCCGGGGAGGAGTGAGCGGCCGCTCACTCTCTCCGAGCGGCCGCGCGCAACAACCTGACGCAACTAAACCGACTTAAAACCCTATTTAAACAATCTTAAGCCTCATACAACCCCTAAACTCAACCCTAATCGCCCCCTACTGCCCTATTACGAAATATTAACCTCTAAACACCTGCTAAGGCGCAAGAACATCGATCGGGAAGCTTCAAGAGCATTCAGTTGATTGTTTCGAAGAGCTTGCGGTATAATCTTTAATCTATTGTGTTTTAATCTTCTTTAATATGTTATAAAACCTTATAACTAAGTTTGTCCAGGTCTGAAACCTTTTCATAAAGATTAAAACTTGAATTTTATAAAGATTGAATGGGTTAAACATAATCTTATGCGATTAGTTATTAATAGGTTGCATGATTATGCATGTTCTTGATGTTTTAGACTCCTAGGGTTTATGAATGATGATGTTTATGATGTATCATTAGGGTTTTGATCAGATGTGGCTCTTATTAATGTTGTATGTTGATTATTAGGTGTTATTGATTGATAATATGCAACTAGGGTTTGATATAATTGATAATATTGCATGATTAAAATCTGGACAGAATCTGAATGTCGACTTGTAGGGTCTGTTACGTGACTTAAACGTGTTGGTTTTGATGATTTCTTTGCATGGTTGTATTACACATCGTCTTGGCTTTTCATAATGGGCAAAATCGTCTAATTTAGACGTCATATGAATAGTTTTTAGAATTTTCTTTGAATAAAGGTCATATCAGATTTTCGGATTAACAAACTGAGTCAACTTTAAACAATCATAACTCGAGTTTTACAAGGAATTAAGTTATGAAATTTGGACAGTAGATTAACATTGGAATAAATTGTCTTTTCCAAGTGGATTCATCCTGTTTGGATGAATACACAATTTTTGGGAATTTTTCTACTAACCTGACCTGTTGTGGAAACTTTCTGGACATGTCTGTGATGTACGATTTTTCATAATTTTTTTGTTTGGTTTTGAGACAAAAAAAAATATGGGTTAGCAAATGAACCCCAAAGAATATTTAGTAAAAATTTGGGTGTTTAATTCATTGGTTAAGTATTTTAGATAAATTAGTTTTCGTGGCGTACAATCTGTCCTAAAAACGCAGATTGTGTATTATGTGTTTATGTGACTAATTGGAGTCCTATGTGGTATGTATTTGTCATGTACTTAAATGGGCACTTATATGAGATGCATATGAAGTGTAAAACTAATGATAACCAACATATTCACCAACGGGTCCGTAAGGTTTACTTATGCATGTAGAATCACTAGGTGTCACTTACACGATTTTGAACATTTAAACGTCTTGGACAAACGGGTTATATGGTGTAATGGTATTACACATATACTTACTTAGTGACGCATATACTAGGGAGTCGGTAGCACACCCTACTTTGGAGTTTGGATTTATTTGCTTGCATACTAAGGTGAGTTTCACTACTCTTTTCTCAAAAGCATGCGTCTTGGGTTTGAGACAACGTACTTAACTTTTTCTAGTCCGGTTTGGGACTACTTACACATCCCGGGTTGGGATGCTATGGCTCCTTGTGTGGGTCGGGTTTTGACTCCTTGTGTGGGTCGGGTTTTGACTCCTTGTATGGGTCGGGTTTTGCTAGTTCGCAAACTTTGTCCTTGATGAACTAAACCAACACTATCACTGTAAGTCCTTCACATACCGAATGAGTTTCCGGGTTATGGCAAGCGGGTTATTAGTTGATAGCGCTATTAGGTCTGACAAACCTCACACCGGCTTGGGGGAGTGCGGGAGTGAACTATAAATTAACAGATTATCATTGTTGATAGGCAATGATGCAAGGCAAACTGCTCACATTTGTGACAACACGTACATTAGCAGTTCGGTATATCAGTGTTAGTTATCATGAATGGGTTAGCTACCCTTGGCATGCGATGAACTAGTGGTTACACGGTTTTTGGAACCAACTTAATTACTTACGCTTTTACATGGTTACGTGGTTTTGGAAACCAGCGCATTTATTTACTCACCTTCTTTACTTAGTGAACTCACCAACATTGTTTGTTGACCCACGATATACATGCTTTTGCAGGTAGTTAGCTTCTGGTACCACGTTTAGAACGCACTGCACACTTCACTGCATTTGGGATCTTGGGTATACACCTAAATTACATATTATGCTTTTACGTTATCCTTCATATGGTTTTAGAAAAAATTACGCCGTTAGTCCTTATGGTTTACCCCAAATTTCAATGTAAGGTATTAATGTTTTATTGTTTCTTATTAGGGTATTAGACTTTTAATTTGTTTCAATGTAGGGCATTAGGCTTTTAATTTGTTTCAATGTAGGGTATTAGGGACTAACCTAGTTAAAACTTAACTAAGTTTGAGAGGTATTATGGTCCATTCACCTATATATTCAGTTTTTAAAAATATTGGGTTGAAACCAGTTCTGAGAGGACTCGAACTCGGGACCTTTGTGTCACAACAAACCGGAGGAACCATCTGATCTGGACCATACTTTGCTCTCAATTTACATATACAAGAGTTAATAGCAAACAGAAGCGAAACACCAACGATTTTGCACCACAAGTGCAAGACTCTTTTTCCATTAATTAAGAAACAAAGTATAGTAAATTAAATCCTATTGGTGACTTTAATAGAGCCATAAACTCGACTCCTAAGTTATGAATTGAAAATTTAAACTGTTCCTGATTTACTTCCAATGCTTACGTAAAACTTAAATAAATAATTAACTATTAAGGATCATCTTGACTTCCAAGCATTATATTCAAACTCCAAATGTTGTTACCGGTTTAATACTCACTCTCAACACTTGCTTCATTGTTCCTCCCTCTCAATCTTGACCGGTTCTGTCTTGTTCTGCTGCACCATCATTGGTAAACACATGACCTCCATCGACATTTTCAATAGACACATCGCCATTATTGTCCTTGGTTGCAGTATGATTACCAGTACTAACATCACTTCTTCTGGTAGTCACAACGCCACATCAGCCTGAAGAGCCTGAGAAACACACTCTTCGCATTTGGCGAAAAACGCCTCTTCGTCTGGATTCAATTGTAGTCACGAACTATGTGACCCTTTTGACAGGACTTCCAGAGGCCCTCGATCGCCTTTCAAGTAGCTCTCAAACTATACTACAAACCCACTTAGATCAAACCTTTATCGCTGCCCAAACCAGAACTGATTGAACTTTATCACTGCACAAGAAGAGATCAATTTTCTAACCACCTTTGAACGTGACCAATAACAGAACTTGATCAATTGGAAGAAGGGATAACTTGCCAATTGCCTTCAACTGTACTGAATCAAAGATTCAAAGGGTTCACCAAAATCTGATCGGGAACTTTTACCAGTTACCACTACCTTTGAACGAGTTTTATTCTTTTGTCCAGCCTACTAAACCACCCCGACACTCAATTGATCAACTGTGACCACCACCTCCCTGAATGATACTCCTCCATGATACCAGCTGATCCAAACCACCGTTAGCCGTCATGAAGCTACCAAAGACTACCGACCAACACAAGACGTAACCCACACACGCTTTTATTGTCACCACCACAACAAAATCTAATCGCTACTCACAGAACCCGTAGCCCGCAAACGTCTTGCAACCACCATCGCTCGCCTCTTTTCTTAAACTCCAAACTCATCATTGAATTTGAAAGAAATTACTTTGCTCTTCTGCCATGCCACGTGAACCACCATGGCTCACCTCTACCATGCCATGTGAATCATCAAGCATTCCAATTTAATTTGGTGCCACATCAAGAAAATCGTTTAACCATAACAATTTTATTAATTACATCTCCTTTTCATTCATCTCGACAGTGGCGACAAAAGCCAACCTCACCAAACCTTCAAGTGCATCAGAAACTAGGTTAATTACAACCTGCTTTACTTGACAGAAAGAGGGACGAACCAAAAATAGATCCAACACACGGTCTTGCTTCGAAAAGGCGGCTCTTAGATTTTGTATAATGTTGGTTTATAAATATTAAAGTCTAAGTTTTAAACAACTGATCATACAGATCAATGGTTCCTCCGGTTTGTTGTGACACAAAGGTCCCGAGTTCGAGTCTAATACCCTAATAAGAAACAATAAAACATTAATACCTTACATTGAAATTTGGGGTAAACCATAAGGACTAACAGCGTAATTTTTTCTATGGTTTTAATTTGGGCGCGTTGTTTTGCGCATGGTTTTAAAAGGTTTAAATTTGGTTTACGCTTCCGCAGCTTAACTAAACTTGGTTTTTGAAAACGAACTAAATGGTTTGGGCATTTAGAGTTCGTTCATATGACTTATGGCTATGGGATCCTGGTATGTCATGCGCCTCGCGGTGTAAACTCTGAAGTGGAAATTTGAGGGTGTGACATTACACAACTGGGTCTTCAACTTTTTTTTTTTCAAAAGTATTCATTGTGTTTTAGTCTTCTGTTCATTGTGTCTTTAGTATGTCATCCATTGTGTCTTACGCAACTAGGTTTTCAACTTTTTTTTTCAAAAGTATTCATTGTGTTTGAGTCTTCTATTCATTGTGTCTGTAGTATGTCGTTCATTGTGTTTTACTAGACTCTTGATTATGTTTTATACCCTATATTGAATTGGTGCTCATTGTGTTTTACACTCCATTGTGACTTACGCAAGTGGGTTTTGAATATTTTTTTTTTCAAAAGTATAACAATATGATACTCATATTGAAGATAAAAAGACGCTCAATTTTATGGTATATTTTTTTTTTAAAAGATGACGTATAAAAAAGTTACGGACATTTAAAAATAAAGGTGGAAATGGCATTGACTTGCATGTGCATATGTTTTTGACAAAATTACCCCCTCCCACTTGTTTAATCCTTTGGACACGTGCCATTTTCTAGTGGTTTCTCACCCTTCTCATTTTTTTGTAGTCTTTGTAGAATAGCCCAACCCCACATTGATAATGATAATAATTAATCCATCAATCACCATCATCATCCTCACTTATCTGTCATCTCAAGCCACACCCGCACCATTTTCGACGATATTATCGTTGCTACCCGCATGGTGCCCCTACCACCCTAGGGCTGGGTGGTGCAAGGGCGCCATCCCTTGCCACCTCAGCCTTTTGTCCAAAAATGGCGCCCTCCCCTTTAAATCGTGTGAAATTAAAAAAAAAAAGTTTAGTGAAATTAAAAGAAAATAAATAAAAGAATTAGTGAAGTGATATAGCAGTACAAGATTGTTAAAATCAGTTAAATGAAAAAAAAATCCAGTTAGGCACACCTTCCCCCTAATAGAGAAAGTATTTGGTACAAAGTACCTTAACCTACAAAGTGTAGGAAGCCATCAAAATTGGTCATGTGTAACTTGGCGGTTATAACATCTGAAGTCAATTCAAGGGTATTATAGACGTTTCCATCCCTCATTTAATCACGTAATAATACAATCCCCGTTTTGTCGTTAAATATGAATTCAAATTTTTTATAACTGATTTCACAATATTCGACCATTATTTCTTACCTTATTCAAAAATCTAATCACAGTTTATCTGACGCTCGGTTTTTTCATTCATTTTTATAACGTTTGTTCACGATTGATAATGAGTGATGATCCCATGAGTGATTGTTTACCGAAAAACAATGATTATTGCAGTGGCGAATACAGGAATTTTTTATACGGGGGCACAATATAGTTCGCTTAAAAATGAGCTAGACAAAAAAATGATGATAAAATAAAAAGGTTCATTAAATAGTTAAATATAATATAAAAATACATCGATTGCAATTGACATCTACGTGTTTTTATCTTTCCGTAACACTCAAATTTATTGAGTAGGAGTTTTTTCTTAAAAGCTTGAAGCTTGAATCTCTTAAAAGCTCCTTGCCAAACACACCCTTTGTATTTTTTTTTTGAACGGCCAACGAATCAATTCCGAGCACTCTCGGACACCCTTTTGGCGAATCAGGTACTCGAGAGTACCCGGGCCACCAATTGTCACCAATTCCCGGGAAAACCCGACCACTCACCCGCCCGAAGGCACGACGGCGAAATAGTCGGTAAAACCAGTCAGAATCAAGACTCGAACCCAAGCCAATGGCCGGGTCATCCCTCATTTCCCATCCACCAAATTCCTTCAAATGTAGCTAGTGGGAATTGAACCCTTTGTAAATACTAGGGATGGCAAAAAAACCCGAGCCCGACGGGTATACCCGAAACCCGAAGCATTTGGGACGGGTATACCCGATACCCGATGGGTATGGGACGGGTTTGGTATTGGTAAAAAAATATTTCACGGGTATGGGACGGGTATGGTATTAGGTGATACCTGACCCGATTACCCGAAACTAAATACCCGTCTACCCGAATACTTTAAAGTTTTATATAGATATTTTCTTAACTATTTTTTAGTAAGTTTCATTCTACTAGATTTATTATTTGAAGAATAAACTTTTCGTCTAAAATATATATATATTTTAATAACATTATTATTTATATTTATATGCTATGAAATATATAAATAGTTTTCAAAATTCATACTATAATATATATTTACCTATAAAATGTTTCAAAGATTATTATGGTGAAGATAATATACATGTTACTTATTACAATTTTATATACTCTAGATTTCTTAAAACATAAAACTATAAAAGAAAATAAATATATGTATATATATATATACATGCAAATACCAACGGGTATACCCGATACCCGCGGGTATGCTCTATACCCAACGGGTAATACCCGACAAAAACCGACGGGTAATGAGACGGGTATGATATGAGATTTTATAACCGGGTATGGGTATGGTATTAGCCAAACCCGACCCATACCCGACCTGTTACCATCCCTAGTAAATACCGTTTGTATTTTAAGTAGGCTTTCTAGAATAGTCTCATTCATACTTTTAACCCAATCATAATGTCCACTTTTGACTTGAAGTTTGAAAAAACCAAAGCAAAACCATTGAAAATTAAACTCCAAAAAAAAATGAAAATGTTAAAAATAACGTTTAGGAAAGTGTTATTTCAACAGTCCTTTTTACCGGCACCGCCCCACGCAGCTTCATGACCTTTCCAATTCAACTCTTCTTCATACCCACCTGTAAATCCATCCCCTCAACACAATAACCATCTAAAGTTTCAATCTTTATGTCTCTTCAACAATCTTGATCCCCTTTTTTCCTTTATCTTTTAAGCTACCAACTGTAACTGTTTTGATCCTAATTGATCCATCTTTTCTACTGATTTGTTCTTTGTTGCAGTTAGTTCATACCCATTTAAAATGGGTACTGATTTGTTCAAGAAATATGTTAGTAGTTCAATCATAGTTTGCTTCAGATCAGTTATTAGACATCCTTTTCTTGTGGGTATGATTCTTTTTCTGTTTTCTATGTACCGTTTGTTTCCTTTGTTGTTTTCTGTTGTGGTATCTGCTTCCCCTGTTATTGTGTCCACTGCTGTTTTGCTTGGAACTTTGTTGAGTTTTGGTCAGCCTAACTTGCCTGAAATCGAAAAGGAAGCCGAATCGGGCCGGGTTGAGGTTCGGAAGTTGGAAAGTAAGGTTGTGGGTCATACTGAAATTGTTGGGAGAGATGGAAGTATTGAGGTTGCAGATAAGTTGTTTGAGGGGATGAGTAAAGTTAATGGTGATGATTTGGTTGATGATGATGGTTTGTTGGAGTTAGGGGAAGTTAAGAGTGATGGGGGTGAAGTGAAAGTGGTTTTGGGTAGTCGGTATACTCCGCTTCGGCAGTCGGAGGATGAACATGAACATGAACATGAACATGAACATGAACATATTGTGTTGGAAAGTGATAAGTTATGGGAGGGTTCGGCGGATCCGTTGAATTCTAATTCTGGTTTGTTGTGGAAAGGTGTGGAAGGAAGTGGTGGTGGTGATGATGATGATGATGAAGATGAAGATGATGATGGTGAAGATGATGAGGATGATGATGATGGATCAGACTCGGGAGACTCAGGGTCGGATCTTGCAGAAAGTTCTTCACCGGATGCGTCGATGGCTGATATTATTCCGATGTTGGATGAGCTTCATCCGCTTCTTTCTGAAGAACAAGAAAGTCGTCAACCGTTGTCTCTCATGTCGCGTGATGGTATTGATGCGGTTTCTGAACATTCGCTTGAGTCGAGTGATACCAGTAGTGAGTCTAATGATGATACTGGGATTGAGAACCATGAAAATTTGAAAAGTGGAGATGATGATGAAGATAAAGGATCGGAACACGTTGAGAAAGAAGATGACACAAGATCTGCTATTACATGGACGGAAGATGATCAAAAGAATCTGATGGATTTGGGAACATCGGAATTGGAAAGAAACCGGCATTTGGAGAATCTTATCGCAAGACGAAGAGCACGCAATGATACTGATATTGAGACCCGTGAAAATTTAAAAACCGGAGATGATGAAGATGACGATGAAGAATCAGAACACATTGACAAAGAAGATGACACCACATCCGCCATTACATGGACGGAAGATGATCAAAAGAATCTGATGAATTTGGGAACATCGGAATTGGAAAGAAACCGGCATTTGGAGGATCTTATTGCAAGGCGAAGAGCACGCAATGATACTGCTATTGAGAACCATGAAAGTTTAAAAACTGGAGATGAAGAAGACGACGATAAAAAATCAGAACACATTGACAAAGAAGATGAAACCACATCCGCCATTAGATGGACGGAAGATGATCAAAAGAATCTCATGAATTTGGGATCATCGGAAATGGAAAGAAACAGGCGTTTGGAGAACCTTATTGCAAGACGAAGAGCACGGAAAAATATGAGAATGCAGGCAGAAAATAATCTAATGGGTTTAGAAAGCGCTGATCTTCCATGGAACATTCCGCCTATTTCAACTTCAAGAAGCAATCCTTTTGATTATGATGCAAATGATAACATCCCCGGGTCCGCTCCATCTGTTATGTGGCAAAGAAGAAACCCATTTGATCTTCCATATGATTCAAGTGAAGAGAAACCCGATCTAGTGGGGGACACTTTCCAACAAGAATTTGCCGATTTTCAACCAAAAGAGCCGTTTTTTCGTAGGTATGAAAGTTTCAATGTGGGTCCTTCTAATTTTGGGCCTTCTAGAAGCGAGAGGCAGGAAACTAAACTAAAACCGTACTTTGTTCCGGAACGAAGCTTTGCTACGTTTCAAAGACAGTTTAGTGGAATTAGCGAATCTAAGGCTAGCTCTGTACCTGATACGGAGTCTGTTTCTTCCGTTGAAAATAAAGATGACAATGAAGAAGAAGATGAACATTCGCTAGAAGTAGAACATGCTTCCGAGATAGATGAGCATGTATCGGACCATGTTAGTCACATAAGACCATACTTTGTACCCGAACATGTTGCTTCTGATGAAACCGGCTTTTCTTCTTTTCAACGACAATTAAGTGAAGTTAGTGAATCGAAAGTGACGGAGTCTGTTTCTTCTGATGTTGATAATAAAGACGACAATGAAGAAGATGAACGTTCTCTAGAAGCGGAACATGGTTCTGAGATAGACGAGCATGTATCTGATCATGTTAGTCACGGAAGACCATTCTTTGTACCTGAACATGTTGCTGCTGATGAAACAAGCTTCGCTTCTTTTCAAAGACAATTAAGTGAGGTTAGTGATTCAAAAGTGAGTTCTGAATCGGATTCGGAATCCGATTCTTCAGTTGGTGATCTTGAAAATAAAGACCATATCGATCTTTCGCTAGAACCGGATCTGATTTCTTTAGAAGATCATGAACATGGTTCTGGGATAATAGAGCATGTTAGTCTGGTAAGCGAGTCTTTTGAAGAGGACGGAAATGTAGACCCGAGCAGACCTTGTGAGGCTGAATTAAGTGTTGAAAGTGTGACAAATCAACATGAATTGCATAGCAGTGGGTCAAGTTCGTCATTATCAGATGAAGCGGCCGAGCAAATATATGATGAAAAAGAAGGGAATGAAGTGGCAACGGTATCAGTTTCAGAAGGCGTGACAAATCAGCAAGAATTGCACAGCAGTGGATCAAGTTTGTCATCGTCGGATGAAGCGAGTGAGCAAATATATAATGAGAAAGAAAGTGATGAAGTGGCAGCGGGATTAGTTTCAGAAACAGATCATTTTCTGGATCGTGGTAACTCTATAGAAAGGTCTGAGATTGATGTAACGAGTTTAGTGGTGGAAGAGAGCCAACCGAACGAACCTGTATATGATTTAAGTCCTCAGTCTTCTTTAATCACTATTGACTTGCATAAAGATGACAGCTTTCTGCACATTGACGACCGTAGTCTGTCGTCAAGTGCTGCTTCGGATGTGAAGTGGAATACTACAGAGTCTAGTTCCGAAACTCGGGATGCTCAAACTCAGGTTCCAGCTGTACCAGATAGTGAAGAACAAGTATTGGCCGATGATAACATTTCAACATCCCTACTAGATAAGCCTCCTGTTTTGGAGGCAGATGATGATGTATTGGATTCGGGTGCATCTCGTGAGCTAGAAGAGGTCCAAGTTTCTTTGTCAAATTCTTATGCAAGATCCCATGAAAGCTTTCGCCAGGAAGATGTAATGTCTCAGCCAGACGAGGAATTTTTGTTGGGTAGATCCAATGACAAACCGTTAACAGATGATCCTGAAGAAGAAGAACTACAGGTAATATACAAAGATTAGGATAATGTTTGTTTTTACACATGGGTGGGAATTTTGACCCGTTTACTTATGAACGGGTCAATTCGGGTTATGTTTTATCTCAAACGGGCCAGATAAATTCTTTTTAGTTAAAATAGATTGTGCCAACTGTCAAAACAGGTTGACGGTTGCTCGAAGTCTATTTTTAATGCATACCGTCTCCTAAGTCGTTTTATTCAACAATGTAGATTATAACTTAAATTAAATAAGCTTATATTTCAATCATAAGAACCATAATTTGGGATATTGGTATAGTAACAATGCAACATACATATGTTTAGGAACGTGTTAACATATGAACATAAAAATATCACTAGTAAAAAATTACGGCTCCAATTCAAGGATATTAATTAATAACAATGTAACATAAATACATAATAAATAATCATTAGAATAAGTTCTTAGCTTCAAACTTTAATCTTTCTAATTGCAGGTACAGGCTCATGATCTTGAACATGGCGAACTCTCTTTACCAAGCACTGAAGCACAAGTCACTGAGGTTGTCCATGGAGAAACGTATGAAAACCATAGCCCTACACTTGCAGAAGATACATCACAACAACAAAAAGAGTTCCCCTTGTTAGACGCATCTGTGAGCGAACCATCAGACGATAACCCTGAAGTATTGCATGTAAGATTGTAACTTCAAGGCCTTTTTAAATGATTGAATTGGTTTCATAATCCTTCCAATTTCAGTTATTTCCATAGGTTTTTTTATGTGAATGACTCCTTCGGTAGGTTTTTTGATATTTATAGTAAAAATTACGTACGGATTCAGGCGAAGGCTCTCCTGAATACTGGGTAGTTATTGTTAAATTAGCTCTTCGACGTACATGTGTGTGTGTTATCTTAGCTGAATAGGAGATTGACCGTCATAGGAATAACTTTGTTTACAGGTGCAATTCACTGGCAACAACTCGGACAATTTGCAAATACAAGAGCCTGATGCGGTTGAAGTTGCTGATATTGAAACTACATCACAAGATATTCCTGCATATGCAAGTGACACACATAGCGTTGAAAGTAACATTGATGTAGACGAGATCAAAGAATTTGATGAAGATTTACTAGTGGAACTGGATGCTGTCGGTGATTTCAGTGTCAACGATTTTGGATCAACTTTGAATGAGACGAAAGATGATCCACATACATCAGAGCATGATCGTGAAGCTAGCCATTCTGTAGATGAAGTTTCTTACTCCAGGAATTTAGGATCGGCTTTTGATGAGATGAAACAGGAATATGGTATTGAAACGAAATCTTCAGGAGTTGAAGATTCTGACTCCAAAGATTTAGGAACCACTTTGGATGAGACAAAACAGGACGCACGTGTTTCGGATCGTGATCTTGAAACTATGATTTCTGGAGATGAAGATTCTCATTCCACGGATCTAGGATCGACATTGGATGAGATGAAACAAGACTCACATGCCTCGGATCATGTTCTTGAAACAAAGCATTCAGAAGAGATGGAACGTGAACCGGATGCCTCGGATCGTGATCTTGAAACTAAGCATTCTGATGAGATGGAACATGACCCACATGACGCGGATAATGATCTTGAATCTAAGCATTCTGAAGAGATGAAACAAGACCAACATGCATTGGATCGTGATCTTGAAACTAAGCATTCTGAAGAAATGGAACAAGACCCACATGCCTTGGATCATGATCTTGAAACGAAGCATTCTGGGGATGATGATTCTTATTCTAAGGATGCAACTTTGGATGAGATGAAACAGAATCCACATGACAGTCATGATCTTGAAACGAAACTTTCGGGAGATGAAGATTCCTACTCCAAGGATTTGGATACGACTTTTAACGAATTGAAAGAAGGCACACATGCGTCGCAGCATCGTCTTGAAACTTTCTATTCTGTAGATGAGAACTTCTACTCCAAGCATGTAGAATCTGCGTTTAATGAGATGAAACAAGACCTACACGCCCCGGTTCAAGAGTTTGAAACTAACCGCTCCGGTGATACAAAAATTAAAATGGATGCAGAAGCAGTGGAATCCCGGTACGTGAATGACATCGGCAACACCAAGGTAGATACTTTTCAAGCTGAAGAAGCATCCGGGTCAAAGCTGGCCGGTGATGCCAATGAAGCGGTATTGCCCCAAGAGACCGAGTCACCTCCATCTTCGGCTAATTCAACTAGCGCCACAACAGTTAACCATGCAATAGATAATGCATCAACCACAAGTAATACAGATAAAGAATGAGGTTATTTGAAGATTATGTGCTAAGCTATTTATATTGGTTTTGGGTTTTGCTTCTTCAGGCTTTCTGCAGTTGGGTTTAAAACTATGCATTTTTTAAGTGATTTTTTTGTGTGTATTTTTGGTGTGAAAGGGGTTGGTTTGTGGTTCTTTGAAGCATATATGTTTGTTTCTTCATTTTTGTTTGAATGTAAAGCTGCCAGATGAAGGTTAGGGCTGTTTGAGGATTTATGGACTGTTGGTGTGTCCAAGTCTTGAGTGTAAAGTTATATAGTTGAAAGAGTTATATAGTATGGGTTGCCTATTTTTTTTTTCTTATAAAACCATGTCATATTTAGTTGTTAACTAGATCTTTGTGATAGGCCGCGAGTAGCGGCAACGCCTGAGTTGTTTAAATGTCTTGACACGTCAAGTGATGCATGAAAACGTTTTATTTGATACAACTCATTACCGAACACAATTTATGCCAAAAATGTACACCAACCAATATCTTACATAAAAGTAAAAATGAAAACATATTATGTTAACTAGACTCGTTTCAGAAAAAAAAACCTTATGTTGAAATGTGAATTTATATCGTTTACGTTGAAACATGATTATAAATGTCAATTTAAAAAGTTAAGGGGTTTTTGTGTAGTTTTATCATTTTTGTTTTTTTTTCCTGTTTTGTCTTCCTGTGTTCACCGACCATGGTTTTTAAGTATATATATAATAGAATTGTCTGTGTAACCGATGAAACATGTTTGCTCTATCGTTTTTCTGAAGTTATCAAAGTCGGTACTTATTCTAAGAACACAATCTCCCGCGTTTAAAAGTTCGCCATATGATGACAGGTGTCTGGCCTCGGCCTTCCGAACCAAAATAATCAGAATGGACGAATTATCATACGAATAGACCAACACGGAATGTTTCACCTTTAGGAACGAGATAATTAGGTGCGGAGCCCAGAAGTTACCGACCGGAAGACGCAAGTTCAACATATAGGATGAATAAACTTAATGATAAGACTGGACCATTGGTCCATGAGATATTACACAACGAATAAATATGAAATAATAGACAGTACATTTGTCCCAATATTATATGGGAAGGGATAATGTATAAAGTGTCTTAACGTAAGAAGCGTAAGAAGCATCCTGAGCCATTGGATTTAGGCGGTGGCAAGATGGTAATTAACAACCCTAATCATACTTCAGTTAAGCTAACCTGGGGTAATTTAGGGAAAACGCGTTTTAATTTCCAGAAAATCGTAAGAACAGGGATTCAACAATTGATCGAAACGTAACATCAAAACAAAATTATTTCAACAATTAAACAAATAATTGAAACCGATTAAATGTTCTGAATCATCAAACAATCAAAACACATTGATTTGAATAAAAAACAGTTACTGATTTGCAGGAAAAAAAAAACCCGAGCATTGCATTCGATCGTTTAAAATCACATTAATCGTATTCAAAAACACAATCAAACGCATATAATTACAAAAAAAAAACAAACAATTTTAATAAATATAATTACAATTACAAAAAAAATGGATTTCAAAAAGATTCAGATTAAGAACACTTGAATACGTAAACAAACGCACTCATGTGTTATAAGGTGCGTCTAAACAAGTTATCAAATACTGGGTAAAAATTACATAAACAGACGCATTCATTGTAAAATCAGATGCACTCTTGGTGATTTAGATGCATTCAATATTATGTTTTGGACGCGCTAATAAAACAAAATGAAAACAGGTTATGTTAACTTTTATAAAATTGTAGAAGTAATGATTAACATATGCAAGTTGCATATCTTATTAATTGTATAAAATAATCAGTAAAACTCTTTTTGTTTATTTAATTGCTAAAAAACTAAATTTTTTTTTTACTGTGTATTAACTATGATTTGATTGGTAATAAATTTAGATAAATCTTGAAATTCAATATTCAACTACCACCTAATTAACTTTCTATTTTTAGTCTATATAAACACTATCATCTAAAGATACTGATACAACTAAAAACACAAAAAAAAAGGCTGAAAATCACATTGAAGCAATAAACAACCTTCAGGTCAAAACAGTTGTAATGGTTGACTGCATTTCAGAGGTGCATGATTACCTCAACTCATCTTGTGTAATCCTGTCTGTACAAAATGAGATTCAGACGCAATATATGAAGAACCTGGATCTCATAGAGAAGCTGCTGAAGGAGGAAAAGACACCATTCACACATGCAACTATTGATCATCTACATACTCAGGCTGCTTTTGACAACCTCATCTGTGAATCACTTAGCAACACACAAGCATGCATCCTGAAGAACATGGAATCCAAACAAAAAGCAAGGGATGAAATCTTGGGTGGGAACTGATGGTGGTGGTTTTATGGTGGTTGTTTGTATATGTTTATGTTTTTTTTCCTGGTTTAAGTGGTTGTTTTTTTTTTTTTTTTTGGGTTTAAATGGTGGTAGTGGTGGTAGTGGTAGTAATGATGGTAGCGATGGTGGTAATAGTGGTGGTGGTGGTGGTAATAGTGGTGGTGGTTGTAGTAGTGGTGTAATGGTGGTGGTGTCATATGTATGGACTTTAAAAAATTAATGAAAATATATGCACTTGTTAACTATTTTGGAAAACACTGATTTGATTATATTTAGACGCATTCATGTTATAAACAGACGCACTCATATTAAAAGTAAAAATTAACTAAAATAAAAACCCATAAATCAGACGCATTTGTAAGAAATTCAGACGCACTAATGTCTAAAGTTTACAATGTCCACTGTAACTTTCTAAGACAACTCCTGATCATCATCAGAAACTTCTAAATCAATGTCTTCATTATCATCAATGTCTTCTTCCACAATATGATCATCTTGTTCACCTTGCGGCTCGGTTGAAACACCTTCCTTCGCATGTTTTCGTCGATCATGTCCACTCTCTCCGCATATTGCACATTTCCTCTTCCTTTTGCCGGATCGACTAATGTAACACCCCAACCGATGGCGGAATCATCGAGGTGTCACGAGGTGTCGATTGTTCAATAGCACATGGACTAAAATGTAAATTTTAAGTAGTAAACATAATCCATTGTTCAAACCAAAATACAACTTGTCTCAAAGAAACACAAAACATATTGAATATAGTTCAATTTTATTAAAGCACTAGGTCCAAAACCTAAGCGTGTAAAGCAAAACTTGATCAACCAGCACCTGAAACATGTACAAAAATAATTTGGTCAACACATATAATGTATTGGTGAGTACATCCATTTGAGAGATATAATATTTAAACTTTTCGCAATTCCTGTGTTGTATACCGTTTGCAAATATGAAATAAATGATATCGGTCAAAACCAAGCCTTGATGAAAAATGACTAACACATGAATAACCAACTGAATAATGAATTAACAAGACAATGACCAAGATCCTCTTTACAGAGTCTCAAGGGGGTATACCATAGTACTATTCACTGAAATGCTAGGCCGCAGAACGGTTAATGATTTTGACTAATTATACACATAATTCCACATAAAGCAAACACACATGAGAATTGCATTAAGAATAAGAATATCATTTGATAATAATGTACATGAGTAGCCCCAAAATGGTAAAACATGAAAAAAAGGGGAAAGATATACTCACAGTTTCGCTACGTATAAATTCCGAGAATGTTCGTCGTAAGGCTTAAAAATTCCGAAGAATTCAACCTATATATAAAAATACTAAATGAGGAAAATGACTTAAAAGTCTAAGACAATCAATCATCTAAGACATTAGGGTTTGCTGGACTTGTATTAGGGAAGATGAAGTTATTAGTAATGATTCGAACGACAGTTTTTGAAATAAATATATTTACAATGAACTTAGTAAATGACTAAAACTCTCATGTATTACACATATAGATATAAATTCCATTTTATAGGAAAATAGCCTTGAAATAGAGTTAATGATTTATATTTAATTTAAACAATTTATTATTAAATCTAATTTAATTACATAAATAAGACAAGGTATGATCCCAAAATGATATTATTATGAGAAATAATTATTTTATGATGTGGAATACTAAAATAATATTTCCATAATTTCTTTGCATTTAAAACATTTTTAATGAATTTAAATGATGTTTTAATGATTAAAATTAGTAAAAATGACAAAAAATAATCATTTTATAAGAAATTATATTTTATTACAGTTTATTATTCATAGAAATAATTCTCCAGAAAATTTGAGGTTAAAATCTCTAAAAATGAATTTTTAATCATTTAATTATGATTAAAATGATTAAATTCAATAAAAATATAAAATTAATGCATTTTCCGAAAAATAAAAGTGTGGAAGTCTTATTTTAAATGTCAAGATGTTATGTTTAAATTTTCATGATTTTTGGATAAATAATGGATTTATTACAATTATTCTAAGTTTATATGTAATATATATATATATATATATATATATATATATAATTAAAGAAAAGAATTATAAACCAAAAACCAACAAAAAAGAAATGGGTCCAAGGGGAGTCGAACCCGGATCCCCATGGTATAACCCAACACTCTTAACCATTAGTCCACCTATGCCATTTGTTAAGATATCAGATCCTGAATTGTATTTATGTTAAAAATAAAACATGTCTTCTTCCCCAAATCATCTAGCTAAGAACCCTAATTCTTACCAAATCAAATTCGTTCATATTAGTGATCTGTAATAAGGGGGTTTTAGCCTAATATACTCGACTAAAACATAACAACCAAGATTAGACACTTACAACTTCTTTTCGGCTCCCAATTGAAGCTTTTAAAACTCGCAAAAAAAAAACGCAAAAAGGGTGGTCTTTCTGCACGATTTTGTATGAATTTTGTTGTGGGTTTTGATGTGTAATGGTGCAGCAACCATCTACAATCATCTAGGTATTTATACACGTTTAAAAAAAACGCGTTTAAGGTAGTTATTAAAGCTCGCCGGTTTCATCATTAAACCCACGATTAAACGCCTTAAAAACCCGTCATTAACCCAAATAAATGATTGCAATGCGTTAATTATTGATGGAGAAGACGTTTGGAACGATAAAGGATTGAAACGGACGCGTAAAGGAGAGTTTAAGACCTTGCCGGAATTTAATCCGGCGGCCGGAATTCCATTTTCTTGGCCGGA
The DNA here is from genome assembly GCA_030844895.1 of Ambrosia x helenae. NCBI lineage: Eukaryota > Viridiplantae > Streptophyta > Magnoliopsida > Asterales > Asteraceae > Ambrosia > Ambrosia x helenae. The sequence goes on along the minus strand of CM061230.1, from coordinate 101,217,638 downwards.
TTTGCGTGAGGCAGCAGCAGATATGAATAAAAAATTTTAAACTTTCAGGACTTGTCACATTTGGCCCCTCTTATTTTATTTGGTTAGATTTAAAGTTTCCTAGTTAGTTTTCCTTTAATAACAACTAACTAAGTTAACTTTTTAACTTAAAACTTGTATAACTAGGAATTTTTATGATATACGTATATTTTTCCGAACCACGTTGCAACATACGCGTTAAACTTAAATCGAGATTGAGATCCAAAAGAACACGCAATTAATATAATTTAAATTTTGCACATTTATTAAATTTGAAAGCGACCACAAATACAGGAAATATTAGAAGGACTAAAATTGTAAATTAGATAGAAGCCAAGGGTGACGGATGTCACAGTCTCCCCTACTTTAGAAAATTTCGTCTCGAAATTTATTTCAAGTGGAGGTTCCTGTAAAGAGATGAGGGTACTTCGTCTTCATTTGGTCTTCACGTTCCCAAGTAAATTCTGGGCCCCGTTTAGACTCCCAACGAACCTTGACAATAGGAATACGGCTACGCTTAAGAGTCTTGACTTCACGATCCATAATTTCCACGGGTTTCTCCGTGAAACGCATCGTTTCGTCAACCTGAATATCCTCCAGTGGAACATGTAAATTCTCATCCGCCAAACACTTTTTCAAGTTCGATACATGGAAGGTAGGGTGAACGTTGCTGAGTTCATCGGGAAGATCTAGCTTATAAGCCACTTTTCCAACTCTTTCCAAGATCTTAAATGGGCCTACATATCTCGGAGCAAGCTTTCCCTTTTTCCCGAACCGAAAAAACACCCTTCCAAGGTGAGACTTTAAGAAGAACCATGTCACCAACTTGAAATTCCAAGGGTTTACGCCTTTGATCGGCGTAACTCTTCTGTCTACTCTGAGCTGCCAGTAAGGATCCACGAATAACCGCAATTTTGTCTGTTGTTTCCTGGACAAGTTCAGGACCAGTAATGAGAGTATCACCGACCTCACTCCAACACACAGGAGAACGACATTTGCGACCATAAAGAGCTTCAAAAGGTGCCATACGGATACTGGCATGATAGCTGTTATTATACGAAAACTCAACCAAAGGCAAGTGTGAATCCAAATTACCACCAAAATCTATGACACAAGCCCGAAGCATATCTTCTAATGTTTGAATAGTACGCTCCGTTTGACCATCTGTCTGAGGATGGTATGCTGTGCTAAGATTTAGTTTAGTTCCCAACGCGTCGTGAAGAGTTTGCCAAAAACGGGAAGTGAACTTGCTGTCACGATCAGAAATGATGCTCAAAGGAGTTCCATGACGACTAATGATCTCGGCGATATAAAGATTAGCCAGTTTCTCAGCCGAATAAGTCTCACGAATGGGTAAAAAGTGTGCAGATTTGGTTAAACGATCCACAATGACCCATATACTATCATGACCTCGTGCAGTGCGGGGTAATTTAGTAATGAAGTCCATAGCAATGTTCTCCCATTTCCACACAGGAATCTCTGGTTGTACAAGCAAACCAGATGGGCGTTGATGCTCAGCTTTGACCTTGGCACAAGTAAGGCATTTAGCCACGTAGTGAGCTATATCCTTCTTCATACCGGGCCACCAATACATGGGACGCAGATCCTGATACATCTTATCTGCACCAGGGTGAATGGAGTAACGAGTCTTATGAGCCTCGTCCATGATAAAGGTTCTAAGATTATCACGATCAGGAATCCATAAACGATTGGAGAGATAAAGCAATCCATGTTTCGTCTCCAAAAAATTTTCAGCTCCACATGACATTTCGTTGTACATATTGCCTTCAGTAACCGAAACATGTTGGGCTTCATAGATTCGAAGTTTGAGATCATGAGTCTGAATGCAGTTAAGTTGAGTATATGCCTTGCGACTAAGAGCATCAGCCACAACATTCGCTTTTCCAGGATGATAGCGAATCTCACAATCATAATCATTTAGAAATTCAACCCATCGACGTTGACGCATATTTAGATCTTTTTGGTTAAAAATATGTTGAAGACTTTTGTGATCAGTAAAGACCACACATTTAGTACCATACAGATAGTGTCTCCAAATTTTCAGCGCGAACACAACGGCTCCAAGTTCAAGATCATGAGTAGTGTAATTTTTCTCAGATGTTTTCAACTGTCGTGACGCATAAGCGATGACCTTGCCTCGTTGCATGAGAACACAACCAAGGCCTAGGTGAGATGCATCACAGTACACCACAAAATCGTCAACACCATCAGGAAGAGAGAGTACAGGAGCGTCGCAAAGCTTTTGTTTCAAAGTTTGAAATGCTTCTTCCTGACTGGATCCCCATATGAAAGGTTTATCTTTGTGAGTCAAAGAAGTAAGTGGAACCGCGATCTTTGAAAAGTTGGCAATGAATCGACGGTAGTAACCAGCAAGACCAAGAAACGAACGAACTTCAGTGGGAGTTGTGGGTACAACCCAGCTTTTTATGGCTTCAATCTTAGCAGGGTCTACGTGTATTCCTTTGTCGTTTATTACGTGACCAAGGAATTGAACTTCCTTAAGCCAAAATTCACATTTGGAGAACTTGGCATACAGTTGCTCATCACGAAGAAGGCTTAAAACTTGACGAAGATGTTGTTCGTGGGTAGTCCTGGATTTGGAATAAATGAGGATATCATCAATGAAAACTATTACGAATTTGTCCAAGAAAGGTTTGCAAACTCGATTCATTAGATCCATGAAAACCGCAGGTGCATTTGTTAAACCAAAAGGCATAACCATGAACTCATAGTGACCGTAACGAGTTCGAAAGGCGGTTTTGGGAATGTCATCCTCATGAACACGAAGTTGATGGTATCCAGAACGAAGGTCGATCTTCGAAAAACAGACTGCACCCTGAAGTTGATCAAAAAGGTCATCGATGCGAGGTAGAGGGTAACGATTCTTTATCGTAAGCTTATTAAGTTCACGATAATCGATGCACATACGAAAAGTCCCATCTTTCTTCTTAACAAACAATACTGGAGCTCCCCAAGGCGAGGAACTCGGACGAATGAAACCTTTGTCAGTTAATTCTTGAAGTTGGCTAGCAAGTTCTTGCATTTCCGAAGGTGCAAGACGATATGGAGCTTTAGCGACGGGAGTAGCACCAGGAACAAGATCAATACGAAAATCAACAGAACGAACAGGAGGTAAACCAGATAAATCCTCAGGAAAGACCTCTGGAAAATCACACACAACTGGAACATCTTGAATACTCTTACCCTTATCTTTCTTTTCCACCACATGAGCCAAGAAAGATATATACTTCTTACGAAGATATTTTTGAGCTTGAGTGCAAGACATAAGTTTCAAACCCTTCGATGTCGTTTCCCCATAAACAGATAGAGATTCACCAGATGGAAGCGGAATTCGAATAAATTTCTCGAAGCAAACAACCTCGGCATGGTGTTTAGCAAGCCAGTCCATGCCTACTATGACATCGAAACTACCCAATTTCATGGGTACCAGGTCAATAGAAAAATCATAGTCATTTAGATTCAACGTGCAATTTCGGATCACAGATTTTACAACAATAGGATTTCCATCAGCATCTTCCACGGTAAAAGGATGTGTAAGGTGAGAACGATCACGAGCAAGTAAGGGTTCAAATTCTAACGAGACAAAACTCTTATCCGCCCCGGTATCAAACAAAATTGAAGCATATAAATTGTTAATAAGAAATGTACCGTTGACCACATCATTGGCAGCCTGAGCTTGACTAGCATTAATGTTGAAAGCACGGCCGCGAGCTGGAGCTGCCTGGATTGCTGGAACTGCTGGGGCTGCTGGAGTTTGTTGGCGAGACTGGATAAAAGCAGTTAGGTGAGGACATTTATCTTGCATGTGGTTAGGATCACCACAAGCATAGCAAGCTCTGAGTTGACCGGTTTTCTGGGTACTGCGGCAGTGAGAGGTAGTATGACCCATCCGACCACAAGAGTTACATTTCCAGCAAGGTCGGTCAGTAGGGTGATGCCAGTTGCATTTATTACATTTGGGATACGTGCCAGTATAAGGTTTTGGGGTTGACTGGGCTTGAGGTGCGACAGGTGGGTTAGCAACAGGAACTTGATTAACAGGTGCAACAACAGCATAATTTTGACTCCTGCCCTTACGTTTCTTGTTGGATCCAGAAGTAGAGGTAGAGGCAGAGGTACTCTTGAGAGGTTCAGTGGTAGCAGGGGTTGAAGAGGTTTCAGTGGGTCGCTTAGTACCTTTACGAGTCAGGGTACCATCCTTGACATGCTTGTCGGTAAGAGATGCTGCCAGACGAATGGCATCCTCTACAGTAGCAGGTTTACTCCCCATAACTGTATCATGAATCTGGGGTGGTAATCCCTCAATATACTTCTCAATGGCTAAGGGCAGTGGTGTCACCATTCGAGGAATTAGTAAGCTCAGCTCGTGATAACGGTTGTTGTAGGGAACGTTGTTTCCACTATCCTGTTTGAGGTGATAGAATTCATCCTCCAACTTCTTCATCTCATTACGAGGACAGAATTCAGTTGTCATGGCAATTTTGAAATCATCCCAAGACATTGCTAAAGCAGCCTCCGTCCCTCGAGCATGTTTTTCACCATTCCACCAAGTGAGTGCTCTCTTTTGAAGAACACCCGTGGCATGACGAACCCGTAGGTTGGCTGGACAGTCGCTATTAATGAACGTATTCTCCATACTTTCGAACCATTCAAGTAACCCAGTGGCTCCCTCAGTGCCATTAAACTTGTTGGGATGGCAAGAGTTGAAATGTTTGAATGTGCACTTATTCTCACTAGTGCCACCATTTCCACCCGCATTCCCGTTAGAGTTCCCATTCGAGCTACCGTTCGGGTGAAGGTTTGGAATAATAGCATTAATAATGTTAGGAACAAGGGTTTCCAGCTTGTCATTGAGCATAGTCGCGATACGCTGATCAGACTTCAACTTAGCTTGACGCTTAGAAGCTCTTTTGCGGGATTCGCGATCAGACATCTACAAAAATAAAGCAACACCTATGAGATTCAACACATAGCATACGAGAAATTGCATAATTAAAGAGTAACCTAGAAATCAACATAGAAAAATTTCCAATGGATTAATAATGAAAATCAAATCATGATAAAAGCAAATGAAATATCAAGAATAAAATGAGATATTTGGGATTGTTTCTCATGAAACTGGTGACTAACCAAAGAAATTGAAATATTATTAGTGACTTGTGGGGGCGTACTTTAGCCTATAAGTGAATGCTCATCCCGAGAATTCCCAGGTAGGTAAACGGGTCCCTCGTCTGATTGGGATTTATGCGAATTACCAACCTAGCCAGAAAACCCAGAATACAGGCGCTCACCCTTCCAGATTGCACGTGCCCCGTCACAAATAATTTTCCAAAATTTTAGCGGATCTCGAGATGTGGAAATATATATCTTTGAGGTGTGGATTTCACTCCTAACTCAAGGATATACGTCCAAAAAATTTTTAAAATACGTTGGAGTGAAACGGGTCACTAAGTTAAGGATATCACTCCTAGCTTAGTGATTTAAGTTTCTTTTGGAGGGATAGATTCCTTGAGATTTGGACGTCTCCTATCTCGAAAGGAAAATATTCCAAGATAAATAAATAAAATATGTAAGGAGTGAAACTATTTCACCAAGATATGGATATCACTCCTAACTTGATGTTTTCGTTTCGTTTGTGGAATATGATTTTCTTGAAATAAAAGGAGAAAAATCTGTCTAAAGAAATATGAGGATAAAAGAAAGCATATAATGGGTAGCTTAGTTATAGTCTAGGTCAAAAGCATTTACTAATAACCTAATTCCCTATAACCATGGCTCTGATACCAATCTGTAACACCCCAACCGATGGCGGAATCATCGAGGTGTCACGAGGTGTCGATTGTTCAATAGCACATGGACTAAAATGTAAATTTTAAGTAGTAAACATAATCCATTGTTCAAACCAAAATACAACTTGTCTCAAAGAAACACAAAACATATTGAATATAGTTCAATTTTATTAAAGCACTAGGTCCAAAACCTAAGCGTGTAAAGCAAAACTTGATCAACCAGCACCTGAAACATGTACAAAAATAATTTGGTCAACACATATAATGTATTGGTGAGTACATCCATTTGAGAGATATAATATTTAAACTTTTCGCAATTCCTGTGTTGTATACCGTTTGCAAATATGAAATAAATGATATCGGTCAAAACCAAGCCTTGATGAAAAATGACTAACACATGAATAACCAACTGAATAATGAATTAACAAGACAATGACCAAGATCCTCTTTACAGAGTCTCAAGGGGGTATACCATAGTACTATTCACTGAAATGCTAGGCCGCAGAACGGTTAATGATTTTGACTAATTATACACATAATTCCACATAAAGCAAACACACATGAGAATTGCATTAAGAATAAGAATATCATTTGATAATAATGTACATGAGTAGCCCCAAAATGGTAAAACATGAAAAAAAGGGGAAAGATATACTCACAGTTTCGCTACGTATAAATTCCGAGAATGTTCGTCGTAAGGCTTAAAAATTCCGAAGAATTCAACCTATATATAAAAATACTAAATGAGGAAAATGACTTAAAAGTCTAAGACAATCAATCATCTAAGACATTAGGGTTTGCTGGACTTGTATTAGGGAAGATGAAGTTATTAGTAATGATTCGAACGACAGTTTTTGAAATAAATATATTTACAATGAACTTAGTAAATGACTAAAACTCTCATGTATTACACATATAGATATAAATTCCATTTTATAGGAAAATAGCCTTGAAATAGAGTTAATGATTTATATTTAATTTAAACAATTTATTATTAAATCTAATTTAATTACATAAATAAGACAAGGTATGATCCCAAAATGATATTATTATGAGAAATAATTATTTTATGACGTGGAATACTAAAATAATATTTCCATAATTTCTTTGCATTTAAAACATTTTTAATGAATTTAAATGATGTTTTAATGATTAAAATTAGTAAAAATGACAAAAAATAATCATTTTATAAGAAATTATATTTTATTACAGTTTATTATTCATAGAAATAATTCTCCAGAAAATTTGAGGTTAAAATCTCTAAAAATGAATTTTTAATCATTTAATTATGATTAAAATGATTAAATTCAATAAAAATATAAAATTAATGTATTTTCCGAAAAATAAAAGTGTGGAAGTCTTATTTTAAATGTCAAGATGTTATGTTTAAATTTTCATGATTTTTGGATAAATAATGGATTTATTACAATTATTCTAAGTTTATATGTAATATATATATATATATATATATATAATTAAAGAAAAGAATTATAAACCAAAAACCAACAAAAAAGAAATGGGTCCAAGGGGAGTCGAACCCGGATCCCCATGGTATAACCCAACACTCTTAACCATTAGTCCACCTATGCCATTTGTTAAGATATCAGATCCTGAATTGTATTTATGTTAAAAATAAAACATGTCTTCTTCCCCAAATCATCTAGCTAAGAACCCTAATTCTTACCAAATCAAATTCGTTCATATTAGTGATCTGTAATAAGGGGGTTTTAGCCTAATATACTCGACTAAAACATAACAACCAAGATTAGACACTTACAACTTCTTTTCGGCTCCCAATTGAAGCTTTTAAAACTCGCAAAAAAAAAAACGCAAAAAGGGTGGTCTTTCTGCACGATTTTGTATGAATTTTGTTGTGGGTTTTGATGTGTAATGGTGCAGCAACCATCTACAATCATCTAGGTATTTATACACGTTTAAAAAAAACGCGTTTAAGGTAGTTATTAAAGCTCGCCGGTTTCATCATTAAACCCACGATTAAACGCCTTAAAAACCCGTCATTAACCCAAATAAATGATTGCAATGCGTTAATTATTGATGGAGAAGACGTTTGGAACGATAAAGGATTGAAACGGACGCGTAAAGGAGAGTTTAAGGCCTTGCCGGAATTTAATCCGGCGGCCGGAATTCCATTTTCTTGGCCGGATTTGCGTGAGGCAGCAGCAGATATGAATAAAAATTTTTAAACTTTCAGGACTTGTCACATTTGGCCCCTCTTATTTTATTTGGTTAGATTTAAAGTTTCCTAGTTAGTTTTCCTTTAATAACAACTAACTAAGTTAACTTTTTAACTTAAAACTTGTATAACTAGGAATTTTTATGATATACGTATATTTTTCCGAACCACGTTGCAACATACGCGTTAAACTTAAATCGAGATTGAGATCCAAAAGAACACGCAATTAATATAATTTAAATTTTGCACATTTATTAAATTTGAAAGCGACCACAAATACAGGAAATATTAGAAGGACTAAAATTGTAAATTAGATAGAAGCCAAGGGTGACGGATGTCACAACTAACCCGCTTTTCCTTACTGGACTTTATGCGCTTCTGTTTGCCACGACCTTTGTTCTTAATACCATTCGGAAGTCGAATGGTGGGTTCAGCATTTGATGGTTTCTCATAACCAAGAAGAGAAGCATACTTATCATGCTTATTCTGATGACTAGGTCTCTTAAACCTGCCCTCATCAACCTTCTTAACCAACTCTTTGATTTTATCATTAACCAAAGTTAACTCGGATAAATCTGCAATTAGTGTGTTTGCAAGATATTCACCGCCCAAAACTATCTCCCGTGCAATACGTCTGGCTTCTTTCGTCTTGTCATCACCAAACTCTCCTATTTCAAATGAATACTTGATTTCATTTGGAACAACATCTTTTATCCACCTCCTCAGAATGTATCTTTTCGGGAATCTATAAACTTTCATCAACCTTAATATATAAAAAATATGCCTACACAGCAACCCGTACTGCTCGAATCTCTTACATGAGCATAATGTAGTCACATCCTCAACACCATCAACAACTTCCTTTTTGAACAGAACCTGTAAAAAAGGTGAAAAATTATACTAGTGACTTTGGACGCACTCATAAGTAGGTTCAGACGCACTAAATATTTAAAAAATCAAAATTTATACGCACCCAAACAACAGAGTATTTAAACGCACTAAGTAGTAAACAGACGCACTCTTTAATTAAATCAAAAATTCATGCTGACCTTATCAGAAACCTTCTTTATGATATGCCACATACACAATCTATGTCTGCTATTTTGAAAAACCAACTGTATTGCATTTTTCATAGCACCATCTTGATTAGTTACAATCACTTTTGGGTGCTTCCCAAAACATTTGGAAAACGATTGTAACAGCCATGTATATGATTCAGTTGTCTCAGATGACAACAATCCTGCACCAAGTGTGACATTACGACAATGGTTATCAATTCTGGTAAATGGTACAAACACCATCTTGTACCTGTAAAAAAATTAAAAAATTAAAAAAATGCCAGAAAAAAAAGCTATAAACATGTAAAAGTTGAATTTCAAAAGCGTGTAAAAATTAAAAACATACTTGTTAGTGTTAAATGTTGCATCAAACGAGATCACATCTCTAAATTCCATATAATTCCTCTTGCATAAAGCATCAGCCCAAAATAAACCAGTTAATGCGTTCTTTTGATCCACAGAATACTCAAATGAAAAATCTGGCAGAAACTTCTTCTTATCCCTACGCCTAGACACAATCATATCTGCATCATACTCACCAATAAAGGTGTTTAATCCACCTTTAAAGTTCTTACAATCAGTTGTAGTTGCACCAACATGCTCAAAACCTTCATACTTAGTCTTCATGATGTTAAAATCTTTGACAGGACTCATGTTCAATGAAGACAGCTCACATATCATCTCTTCTTGAGTATGTGTCAGCTTCCTATTTGCTGCTAGAAAATGAATGTCACTCTCATGAACAAAAGGATGATTATGACCTTCATTAAAGCCATAAACCTTGAATTTTTTTTCCATCCTTAGAGGTTAGCCTAATATATACAGGATATCCAGTCCGGATGGAGGGCCTTTTCCTTGACTTAACATCTTTGTTAGAACTCTCTTCACCTACCTTGACTGGCTTAAAACCCTCCTTATAGCATGCAAAGTATCTAAGTCTTAGAAGACCTTTCCGCACATCTGACGTGCCCTTTCGAATAGAAAAACCACCAGCCTTTGCATATTTTGCATAAAACTCTTGTGCATGGTCAATACTAGGAAACTCCATGTCCTTTGCAAGTTTGAGAGAATCAGGTACATCAGGGATGTATGTGTTACTAGCTTGGTCATCAACAGGAACATCAGTTGCAACACCTTTCAAAAACAACAAACAAACGCACTTATTGACTATTCAAACGCACTTAGTAAAATAAAAGTTTGCAAAATTCAGATGCACTCTTTAATAAAAATAGACGCACTCATATATTATCAGTACCAGCAATAATCAACTACATTTTAAAAACAGACGCACTCGTATATAACATCAGACGCATTAATATAAAGTAACAGGTTAAAACTAAAAAATACCTTGAACTCTGAATTCATTGATGAGATTCAAACTATGAATATCAACATCCTGGTTAGTGTTTTCGATCAAGTCTGAACACACATAAAAACATTCATGTTAACAAATCTATCAATACACATGTCTCTGTTTTTTTGACTAAAAACAGAGGATGATGATCATACCATGAAAAGCATTATAATCAGGCACTTGATTCGAATTCTCAGCAACAACTCTCTGCTCTTCAACAGATAAGTTTAAATCTGATAACCAAAAACAAAAAAACTATTGAACAATGGATTAATTAACTACGAATACACGTACCGAACATGATGAATTGATTGATTAAACTGTAATCGTGATAATCAAATAGAGTTTGACTCGTAATTGGATTGAAACGTAATGTGTGTGTGTGAGATCGTCTGTGTTTTAAGAATTTAAATTATGATTTGAAAATATCGTTTACAAAAATAACTACCGTAATTCACGTAATCAGTTACGTGTGGTTAAAGTCTGGAATGCCCTTGGGTTAAACTGATGTTAAGAGTAATTATAGTTTGGTTAGGTTAATTGGGGTTTGGTTAATAGGACACTTGTCATTCTCTGGTGGCTTCTTATTGCTTCTCACGTTAACACACTTTATATCATATACTTTCTCATATTATATATATATATATATATATATATATAACACCATACTCTATGACTGAATAGTGTTTTGGAACAGTAACCTATACCTACTATTATTTGCTTAACTATTAAGTAAAGCCTCCTATAAAAGGGGGACTCCCCTTCATTTCAAAGATAGGTTCCAATTCCATATCTAACACCAACCTTAATAACACACTCTATATCCCACACTCTCTAATACTATCAGAATTCATACTATCACTAAAGTGGGTTCCTAACTCTCTCTATGGCATTATCTTCTCATCACAAACACACATCATCCTTTCATTCTTCATTACAACCAGAAATCAGAGTGACAATACCCATGTCCATAATCCTTACGAAGGAACCTTTCCAACAAACCCGTCATCTGCTCACCTTTATCTAACGGTTTATCATTCATGTGGAGGTCCGATTAATAGCAGTGACACGACCGAGATGTTCTGACCCAGACGACAAACCGTATCACCAAGATTGTACCTTAACATTTTGGCGCCCACCATGGGGCCCGTGTAAAAAGCTCATCTCTTTCGCTGGCTCCACCGACTGAACTTCGTAGGAGCTTGCTTCTCCTGTCAATCCAGCTCTCGGTAACATCTAAAACACCTCATCTTTGGTTGGACTTTAAAATGATGATTTCATGTTGAATGAATAGAGTGGGATATAAAATTCTATCATTTGGTCACGCGATGTTTAAAAAAATGAAAACTAAATATGATGAAGTAAAAATGATGCTTTTGTCAAGCACAGTAGGAAAGAGTGGTGTCAAAAGTTGAAACATCTAATCACACTTCATAATAGTACACTATTCAAGTAAGCTTTTGTCAATTACAAACTTAAATTTACAGAAAAAAAATATATAAAAAGAACATTCCAGCCATACTTATCCCTACGTGGCACAACCCAAACCATTTAATATACAAACTTTAACAAGCACTGACAAAATAATATTATTATATACAAAAGTCCATACCCTATTTTCCCAAAATTTATATAAATAATAATATTATATAAAAAAGTCCATACTCAATTTAGTATTTACCCAATTTTTCAATGAGAATTGTACTTCATTCTTTAAAATTTAGACCCCAACTCTAATTTCGATTTACATTTAATTTTGTTTTTCGGTTACTGGTTGGTACATATTATTGGCCCGAACCTTATCTTATCATGTGACAACATTTAACACATGTTAGTTTTTTTGTTGTCCCTTTTGTCTGTCTGCTCTTACCCTCTTTTTGTATGTTTTGATCGACTGTGTCGCCATTTTCAAACCCTTTTATGGATGTCCTATTATAATTCTTCGATTCCAAAAGAAGATGGGAGGGTATGCGAGATGTGATAACACATGATAAGATAACACGTGTTAGGAATAACATATGTTTAACAGTGGACCACATACGGAAACTAACACCAACCATCCATTATAGGGTTATATAAATATTTGATACTTGTACATCACATGTTAAGGCAGAATATTTCACCAAAAGAGTAGAAGTTTACTAGGCACAAATGAAGTTTTTGTAACATGTGTTATCCCATCTCACATGCCCTCCCATCTTTCTGGTGAATCAAAAAATTATGAAAAACAGATCGCGTCAAAGGTATCTATGAGTTGCCTGTTGTTAACATATGTTACCCTATCTTGCTTACCACTATAATTTTCACTTCATAAGTTTACTAGGAAATAAAAAGCATACAAACTATTAACACGCGTTATTACAAACTATCATTACAAACTATTGAAAAGGAGATAAACCTACCCAGGAATTCAAATGAACTGCATGGAATGTGTTAATGTTGCGTGAGAGGTTAACACGTGTTATTTGGTAACCCACATTATTACAAACTATTGACCACCTTAACATAATAAGTTTACTGAGAAATAAAGCATACAAACTATTAACACACGTTATTACAAAGTATCATTACAAACTACTGACCACTTTAATAAAATAAATCTAGTAATTCTATAAATTGAATACCAAAAAGAAGACGTTATTCAAAAGGTTTTTTACATATTTTTCTCGGATTCCTTGGACTTCGTATGTTAACATAACCGGGGGGTCTTCGTTATCAACTGCAAAACAATAGATGAGGTGTTAAACGGTGTGACCAACTCATCATCTAAACATACTAACAGAAGTAACACATGTTAACCCAGTCAGGCATTTCATCAAACAAATGGAGTGCATATATCCAAAACACAAAATACATTATAATTACCTTCCTTACATTCACCATTAACTTTAAATGGACATCCATTTATCCAAAACACAAAAGATATTATAACTAACTTCTCATACACTCACCACTAACTTCTAAACATACTAACAGAAGTAACACATGTTAACCCAGTCAGGCATTTCATCAAACACATGGAGTGTATATATCCAAAACACAAAAATACTTTATAATTACATTCCATACATTCACCATTAACTTTAAATTGACATCCATATATCCAAAACACAAAATCCTTATAACTATCTTCCATACATTCACCATTAACTTCTAACATACTAACAAAAATAACACATGTTAACCCAGCCATGCATTTCATCAAACACATTGAGTGCATATATCCAAAACACAAAAAGACATTATAATTACCTTCCATACATTCACCATTAACTTTAAATATACATCCATATATCCAAAACACAAAAGACCTTATAACTACCTTCCATACATTCACTATTAACTTCTAACATACTAAAAAAATAACACATGTTAACCCAATCAGGCATTTCATCAAACATATTAAACAGAAGTAGCACATGTTAACCCAGCCAGGCATTTCATCAAACACATGGAGTGCATATATCCAAAACACAAATGACATTATAATTACCTTCCATACATTCACCATGGTTTCAATCACCCCCCTATTACATCAGCAACAAAAGGAAAACATGGTTTCAATCCTCCCACTAATACATCAAAAGAAGAAAAAAAATAAATTAAAGAATTTGGAGATCTTACTTATAATAAAAAACAAATTAAATTAAATAATTTGAGAAACAATAAAGATCCAACTTCTAATTAAAAACCTAACTATCTATCGATCTATAACTGACATAGTTCAGATCACAAATCCTTCCAACATACAATCCAATAAATAACTTACTACATACGCTTGCTGGATGCCTCAAGATTCGCCATCCAAGAAAGGATCTAGAAACAACAAAGACGATGAATATTACTGTACTTGACTAGGTGTTGTTTCACCCTATCATCGTCTGATGTTCAGATGATATATTAAATTCCATATTAGGATGAGAAGGAGATGAAGGTTATAAGAGCTTTAGATGATAATGGGGAGAATAGAGGGAAATGGGTATATGTATTGGGTTTATGAAATTCAAATTTGAAGAAGATGCATTTTGAAATCTGGATTTTGATAAGGAGAAAGAGATTCAAACTTGAATTTGGGTTTGAAAAATGAAAATGAGAGAGAAAGAGAGATTTAAAGGAAAGAAATAAAGAGAAATGTAGAGAGAGATGATGGAACTTTGATGGGTGAAGTGACAATGAGGGGATTACTTGAGTGCCCTTGGATACAATATAATAACATTTTTTATTTAGGTGATGTGGCACAATAACAACCACATGATAGGTTTTCATGGTTTACACTATAAAGTTGGTTTTCTTCATATACTTACACTAGCTCAATATATGCATATATACAATTATATTTATAGTTATTGGCTCAGTCAACCCAATGATAACTTAACACTAAGTTTAATTGTAACATTTTTTATTTAGGTGATGTGGCACAATAACAACCACATAATAGGTTTTCATGGTTTACACTATAAAGTTGGTTTTCTTCATATACTTACACTGGCTCAATATATGCATATATACAATTATATTTATAGTTATTGGCTCAGTCAACCCAATGATAACTTAACACTAAGTTTAATTGTAAAATCATAAGTCGTGAAAAGACATGCTTGACTTGCTATTTCCATTAGTTGTTCGTCATCAACCATCTCATACTATCAACCTACGCGACCACACGAAAATCGTTCTCTGTAATATGCTCATCGCCTCACTGCCCTCAATCTGAGCCTTATTCTCAGAAAACCGAACCTCAGACTTAGTGTCATCGGACGGTCGAACCTCAGTCATCCCAAATTTATGGTTGTCCGAAAAACTCGCTGCTCGTCGCTCACTCGATGCTCTCTCGAAAAAATATGCGCTCGAAAAATGCTCGTTCGGATTACGGCTCGGTTGTAAACAAGTCGATCGGCTCGATTCGATTTGAAAATAGCCAAGCACGAGCAAAGGTCCGCTCGGTTTGGCTCGGTTCGATTTGTAAATGAGCTAAGCACGAACAAAGGTCCGCTCGGTTCAGCTCGACTCGTGAACAGCCCTAATAAATACCAAGGTGAGCCTTGGTTGAAAGATGCACCAAAGAACACCAATTCTCTAAAGTTATTAACTTTCTCTCTTAAGAATTTCCAACAATTCTTTGATCAATCATTTTCTCATTTTTATTTAAGATACAATTGGGGTTGTGTGCCATCTCCGACAGTACACATACCGTTTCGGTTGTTGTACCCTGGGAAACAAACCGTCTGAGAGAATGCGCGGAATCTGTTTTAAAGGAAGCGTGTCAAATGTGTGCCTCAACCAAAAACCGTCGACAACTACTTTGTTTATTCTTGTAGTGGAGCTTCGCACAAAATGGTTCGGTTGAAGTTCTCCAAAGGCATTGGCTTGAATCAAGTTTGGTATATAAATTTATTAGTTTATATTTGTTTTATTTAGTTTTTTATACGGTATTGTACTTTTATATTTACTACGAATAATGAGAATCTCGTTATTATTTTTATTAATATTTTTTAATAAAAAGTGAACCCATTTCTTACACAACTAAAGGGATAGGGAGCCTAATCCTCGCGCAGACGACATCCCTATCCCACTTTTCAGTAAGCCAAGCGCTGAGCACACCAGTGCGGATAAAGACTCTAAAATATGGCGCAGGAGCATAGTCCGCGGAGGCAAGCATCTTCAGCCTGCCGCCTAAACCCGCGGACTGAGTTCGGCGCAAGAAGTCACTTCAGGCGTGAGGTGACTTCACTTACATCAGCACCTCAGGGGAATCTACGCGCGTACCACCACGCGCGGAATATTCGCCCAACCCTAGCTTTTAGTACGAGGTACGGAAGATCAAGAATGAAGAAGATTCACTCAGATCTGGGCAGACTGCACACCAACTAAATGGCGACACGTGTCAGGAGTGGTCCAACAACCACTGACGTGAACAACCACATGACTGCTCACATGCTTCCACCATGCTGCTGCCTACAGTAATGTACAATCATGCTTACCTGTTGCCAGACGTCACGTTAGACGCCAGCAGGTAAGTCAACCATGCTATGTCGAAACAGCATGCCGCCGGCGCCCAACCAGAAGGCGCTACGTGTCACTTTTGTAGACCAGCTCCAACTGCCCGTTACGTCAGTAGGGATGGCCACCCGTTCCCGCCAAATTCATGGGCCGATGAATTTTGCCCGGATCGAAGCCCAGATCAGATATTACCTTTGTGGCCACCTCACTTGGCCCACAATCTCTCCTATAAATAGAAGACTTCATCTCCTTTGTAAAGGATCCGAAATCATCAATTGTACACAAGAGCTAGAATAGCAGTAACCATTGTAACACTTTGTAATCTCCAAAGTAATAAACATCCGACTCTTTACGATAGACGTAGGTCATTAACGACCGAACCACTTACACTCCCGTGTTCTCACTTTTACCACACACACACACTCTTCTTTACGTTACGGTTTCGGTTCTACCTCTGGTGTGGGTAAATGGTTGTTCCTGAGGTTTGGCCAGTTTTGCCACATCAGTCCAAAATCGAAACCTTTTATATCTGGGTCATTCTGTTTTACATTTTATTGCCAAATTATGGGGTATTTTTGTCTTTTTGGTTGCCCCCTTTTTAAAACCCAATTTAAAAAGGCTTTAAAAGACTTATGAATAACTGTGTTTAAATAGGCTTTAAAAGGGCTAAGGCAAAAAGTCAAAAATGCCCCCTGGAGTTAACGACAATATTTAACTGGGTTAGTTTCAGGGACGTATTTGGCAACAAAATGTAAAACAGAAGGACCCGGATGTAAAAAGTTTCGATTTTGGACTGATGTAACAAAACTGGCCAAACCTCAGAGACGATTTTGGCCATTAACTCATAAACAAAGTTCACTACTTCAGGCTCGGCTTGAAGTCTGACCAAGTTGGACCTCAAATCGAGTTGGTTTTACCCGGTAATTGGAAACCTTTTTCATCCTGGTTTAAGTTTCCAACCAACTGGCCAACTTTACAAATGTACAGATTTTTATTGCACTAAATAGAAACCGCAGCGGAACATTGTTCCAGTAAAGGTAAACTACATAATCAATGACATGAACATGTGCGCGAAACTCAAATTGGCATTAAAGAGAAATACATACATGAAAAAGTGTTTCAGAGCAATCACAATCACGACCACAGTCCTGTGGAGACAGCACATTCATTGACCATAATATTGACCCGATATACTGTTTGGATAAAACTAAGAAACAACAGTAGCAAACTTAAGGCATCAGAACCATGTCTCCTAACAAAAACTGAAAAAAAGGGAGAAAAAAAATGACTCTACATAACATAATAATACTCTTAACGCGAAAAACATAAGCCTGTTAGAAAGAGGCCGAGCTTGTTCTTCTGAGCTGGTACTTGGGATTGGGTGGTGGTGCGCACGGCAATACCATCCCTACCTCCTGCACATGAGACACACAGTAGTTAGCGAAACCAGGAAAGACCAACTGACTGACTAGCCGGCAGTGTTTCAGCACAAAAAAAAATAATAATAAAATAAAAATAAAAAATAAAAAAAAAATAATTTGCAACTATGGTTGAATTGTTTACATTGTATAAGCAGTGTTGTAAGAATCTCTAGGCGCTAGTCGGTCGGTGAGGTACAGACTAGCAATTAATCGGGATTCGTAGAGATTAATCGGATTGGGATTTTATATGTAACTTTCAGTTTTATATATACACACACACAATTTATGTAGTTTTTTTTTTAAGTAGACATGTTTTAACCCATTCCTCGACTCATATCTTTAAGTACACAGGATTAATCGCCAAAATTTATAGGTTTGAGTCGGAATCTGACCGAAATTTACAAATTTTGGCTGGAATCGCTAGACAGCCACAGACTAGCGATTAATCGTCGTTTACTCGGTGAACCTATGACTAGTGATTAATCGGAGGCTAGGCGAGATTTTTACAACCATGACTATAGGCTTACACAGTAGAAAATAAAGCAAAGCCCCAAACACACATCCAAGACATAGTAACCAAACACAACTAAACAGTGAGACTTGAGAGTAGAAAAGTAACGCGAATCACATGGTGATGAATACTTTACCAAGGTGATTACAAGCAGCCCCTCCAAAATGGTAGTGCAAACAGCAAGAGTCCGGTTATGGTTGTGAAAAATGTGACAGGTGGAGTCTGATTAGGATTGTAATTCTCTACAATAGTGCTGCATTTTACAAATTTTGTCTTGTTTTTGTTTGGGCCTTGCATGGCTCCTGAATTCGGACTGTTTATCCACTGTCAGGTTCTTCCGAAATGCTATGGGGCCCGTCTAGTTATTGATATGTTTTAGCCCATAGTCAGTATTTGTTTGCTGCAGGTTAGTGTTGTCCTTGGATTTGCCTTAGGGAGGCCCAAATGCTATCATTATTCCTTTTTTTTTTAATTAATAAAAAATTCCGGGTTATCATCCTCTTTACACAAAAAAAAAAAAAAAAAAAAAAAGAGCCAAAATAATTTGGAAACACAAACTTGGCTGTAGTGTTTCACGTTAAAGAACCACCAAAGTTTAAAAGAACGAAAACGAGCCTCGAGGCGTTTTCCCTTCGCCTCATGAGGCGTACCTCGAGGCAAACCGAGGCGTAAGCTCGAGGCGCAGTCAAAAAATAAATATAAAAATTATGAGTCTATAAAAAATAAAATACTTTACCTAGAAAAGTCTAAAACATCAAAAACACACATAAAAAATAAAATAATTGACCCAAAAAGTCTAAAACACCAAAAAGCATATCAAAAACATCCTACCACCTGAGGCGCACATTTTCAGCCTCAACCCTTAGAGGCATATGTACAATCTGAACCACGTGAGGCGCGACTCAGACTCGTTTTCTTAGAGTTTCTTAGGTTATGATTTATGAACCACAATGATCTTTGAGAATCATAATTAAAATAAACCAATCTAACGTCGCCTACGAAGCATGGATTTTTACTCAAAGAAAGAAAAAAACTTTGGTCCACTTTCTTTCAATCGTTAGACAATTTCATCATTATGTAACCATGATCAACCATTCTCCTATCGTTTATTGCAGCATTAGGAAATAAACACTCAAACAATCCTTGTGTAAATTAATATACTTTTAACTTGCAAAAAGTAAATATAAGGAAAGAAAAACAAGCATACCTTCTGTCTCTTAAGTCTTTCGTTTTCCTCTTCCAAACGAGAAATTTTGTTCTCCAGTTCATGCGTGTAAGCCTGTTTAACCAAAAGGGCATCTCTAGTTACATGTTTACAATACCTAGTTGAAAATTGAAATCAAAGTCGACTTCTGAAAAAACTGACCTGTTTTCTTGCGCGTGAGCGCGCAGCGGATTCCCTATTCTTTATCATCCTCTTTTGCCTCCTTTCCACAGTCTTCTCAATCACATCACCAGAGGCAACGCGTTTCCTCCCAGGCGTCTGCGTATCAGATAAATTATGCATCAAATGTGACGGAGACATTGCCATTTGTGTTTCCGGATAACCCATATCCATCATCTGGTTCCCAATAGACAAAGATGGTTGCACCGGATGATGATGCCCCGTCATGTACACCTGTTGCTGCGGAACCGGTGCAACCTGATACTGCATCCACTGCGCTTGTTGATGATTATTCACATTCTCTTGATTCACATCCACATTTTTCTTCCCAGATCCCGCAACAATCCCCGCTTTAAACAAAAAATCCTCCAACGTCATCTCCCCTAGCGTTGGTTGTCTCTCTCGATCACCCCTTTTATCACGATCATCACTACCATTAACATTTCTCCTCTTCCCTTGCTGAATACCTTGCCACACCTCATCAACCGTCTTCTTCCGCAGATCCTGCGCAAGATTCAAACTTGATTGACGCGCAACAGACGGCCCACCGTCAACACGCTGCCCGAGATGCGAACACTCAACATTCATATTACTCTCAGCAGTCCAAATACTCTTCAAAAGCTCATCAAGATTCATACTACTCAGAGGCTTTCCAAGATCCCCTAACTGATGTTGCACCTCATCTAAAGTTAAATCATACAATGAACTCTGTCTCCCTAACCCACCAGACTGTTGTTCACCACTCTTTGATCCCATTACTCAACAAATAACAATACTAATAACACTAATAATAACAATAATAATAATAATAATATGTTGAAGCAATATCTTAAATCAAAAATCCATCAATACCCTTTTCGTTAATATCAATAAAACAACTGTTGAATCCAAAAGAAAACGTAAACGGCATTCTAAATGTATCTACAGTTTGATGATTTGATCTGCACAATAACCAAAGAACTCACCAGAGAAGCAAAGCCCTAAAACAGATTAATGCAATCATGAGTAAGCAACCAAGAACAGGGGTGGTTGAATAAAGAAAGATAAACAAAAAGTGTGTGGATTAATAATAATAATAATAATCCAACAGAAGGGAAGCATATGGGAGCATTCTAGATTCTCGTACTGGAAGAACAAAGATGAGTGGAATTAATAATAATAATTATTAATTATTAATAATTAATAAAGGGGGGGTGTGATTTGTGTTGTGGGTGGAAGGAAGGACATATGATATGATATGGGAAGTCGTTAGTTAGTTTAATAGTTAAACATAGGAAAATCAGAAGTGCCACGCCAAAGGATCTGATCTCATTCTTGAACATAGCAAAACTGCTCCCCTACCCTTCTTCTTGTACCTTCTTATTATTATTATTACTAGCTTATACCCCGGGAGCGTCCCGGGTTGAGAAATCTAAGTAAAGTGAATAAAATTAGAAGTATCTAAACTATAAAAATGACATCTATGTATCAACTTACATTAGATACTTTTTAAAAAAAATATACACCAAAAGATCCATTTTACCTTACAACATCAATACCTAAAGCAGAATATTAAGATCCCAAGCACTTCAAGGGGACAAAGATTGTTTAGCACCAATACATTCAGTCAAAGGTAGGGTGAGCATACAAAAACCGATAACCGAAAATAACCGAAACCAAACCGATAACCGAACCGAAAATAACCGAAACCGAATTAACCGATCGGTTACGGTTAACATATGGCCAAAACCGAACTATTCGGTTACGGTTACGGTTTTCCCCTCTTTCGTAACCGAAATAACCGAAACCAAACCGATAGTTATATACTTAATTTATTTTCATAAATATATCCATATATTTGGAATATATTTTCATGTATTTCCAGTATCTTTCATGTATATCTATGTATTTGAAATATATTTTTTATGTAACTCATGTATTTTTCATGTATATCCATATATTTGAAGCATATTTTATTTATTTTATAAGTATTTCATGTATATTTTTTGCGTTTTTATATATATTTATATTCTTGAAAAATGTTCAAACACTTTACTAACTATTTTATGTTTATAATTTTGCACAAGTTTTATGTTTTGTTATTAACCGAACATAACCGAAACCGAACCGATAACCGACATATTAACCGAAGTAACCGAACCGACGTAACCGAACGGTTTCGGTTATGGATTTTCCTAAAACCGAACTTCGGTTATCGGTTTCGGTTATATGTAAAAACCGAACCGAACCGACATTTGCTCACCCCTAGTCAAAGGTCTTTAACTGCATACAATAAGATTTGAGCTATTTCAGAATATGGTAGAAAAAGAAAACATAGCAATTATCTGTTGGAGAGCGTCCCGGGTTGAAATATTTAATATGACATAATAAAATAGCTAATAAGACAACATAATTAATGACTTGCCAATATATGATTATTATTATTATTATTATTATTATTATTATTATTATTATTATTATTATTATTATTTTAAACAAATCTCTGCCATAAGTTATCATATTCTAATATAAACAAAGGGTAATTGGGTCGGGTATCACCTAATCCCAGGCCCGACCCAAACCCACAATTTTTTTAAAACTAATATATCCCGGGAGCGTCCCCGGTTGAGAAATCTAATTTGAAATATTAATTTTACACCTGAAATAGACTGTTGCGTTTTACAGTTACATGCAGAAAAGCTTCGGGTAGCACTTAACTTAAAACAATTAACAATGTATTTTCAATGTTAGTGCATAACATTAAACACTGTATAACTCTAATATTAAAACCTAACCTAAAACAATGTACAACTCCAATGCTAACACATGTTGTAAATAAAAATCATATTTACTGGTTTGAACATAACTAATGACTTGCCTATACATGATTAATGAATAACCTGAACACTTTGTGTTTTTTTCCTTTATGAACAAAACCACACAAAAAATAGTCGTTTTTTTCTCCTTTTTTTTATATAGCACTATGGTATCCGTTGGAAAGATAATAAAACGCTCGTTAATTTGGTGTAATTTTTTTCTTTAAAAAATCTCGTATATAAAAGATATTAACGTTTAAAAGTTATGGGAGAAAACATTAGAGATAAAAATATAATTTGTTTTTAAATTTTAAATTATTATTTTCCTAAAATAAACCCCTTGACACATGGGATGACACATGGCACACTCAATGAAGAAAATACCCTCTTTGAGTGCCATGTCATTAAAATGGCTTTGGTTTATTATATGTATAGATTATTTTTTTCATACAATGTTTTATTTTATACAAGTTATTTTAAATTACTACTTACCGGTATCAAAAGTGTTCGGTAAGTTACGTTATAGTTATAGTACAGTACTTGTAAGGTGTATCCAAAAGTAGATCAACCTAAAATATTGTACAGAGTACCAATCTTGAAAAACGTAAAAAGTGGGTACGAATTGATACCGAAAATGGCTTGAAACAGTACATGGTACTATTTACTCATCCTACATATGTAGTCTAATGGTATCAAACCGTTATATTAATGTCACTTTTCCAAATGATGAAAGTTCAAGTCTCATTAAAGACAACTGCAAATTCTAGTACTTTGTGCTAAAAAAATTATCAAATAACCTTATATTTTCAAGAATTTGCACAAGCATGTTTACGAGGGTTAACCATAATTAACTAGAATGCGGAATTTGTGAAAAGAAACAAAAACACAACACTAAATGACGCCAAATTCATGTCTTTATTTTTAGTCTATACGGGTTTAAGGTAATTTCAGGTTAAGTTGTGTGGAGGATCGTTTTTACAAAAACAAGTTTAGTTGATCATACAAGTCTACTAATCCAGGTGCGGAATCCCTAGATCAGTTACAAAATGATAGTAAATGAATCAAACACGCAAATTCACCTTTTCAACATCCGTTTCATTCATAAACAATTGATATAAACCTTACAATTAGTGTTTAAGTGAAATAATCATGTTCTAGACACTTCCTGAAAATTTAGAGAGAATACAGACCAAAACCAGACTCAAAATGGCAAAAAGTTAAACTTAAAACAAAATTTCAACTATATATAGGTTGCACATTCGCCCCCCCCCCCCCCCCCGTAAGGGTTGAATGTGCACCTTCACCCTTCAACATGGTTCGAATCAGCACATATGTATATCAGTCTCCACATTCGCCCGTTTTCACTCCACCTTCGACCTTATCTTCTACATTCGCCCTTCCTAAAAT
Organism: Ambrosia x helenae; assembly: GCA_030844895.1. Taxonomy (NCBI): domain Eukaryota; kingdom Viridiplantae; phylum Streptophyta; class Magnoliopsida; order Asterales; family Asteraceae; genus Ambrosia; species Ambrosia x helenae. The sequence goes on along the minus strand of CM061230.1, from coordinate 101,193,665 downwards.
CCATGTTCGCCCCCACGATATCAACAAAACAACTTAGTATATACAATCCAAAAGCATTAGTCGCAAAACGTGCATCAACAAACTCCCCCTCGACTATTGCTTGGATTGTGTAAGACCCTAACCCGAAATCATGCGGTTAACGACTAATCTTAAGGGTTTTGACCTTACGTAAAACCACTCCCGATTAAAACTTTTAAAATTATGAGAAACTTAAACCGTTACGATCAATACATTTTTTTTCCATAGGTTTTACATTTCTAGCTATTAAAAATAAAGTAGGTTTCACAATTCTTAACGGGAGTATCTTGAATCTTTTGCGGAAGCCTGATGAGTGTTCGGGTGTGTTCGGTTCTTCTCGCGACTCGATCCTTCCTCCGGGATTTCCATCACATGTTTACCTAGCACCATTATACAAATAATGGTTAGTGGGATTACCAATAATGCATTTACTATAGAAGGAGTATCGTTACACATCAATATGGAACGATCCAGACCAACCGACCAAAAATAAAATTTTAAACAAATTGACTCAGAAGGCCTGAACGGCCGTTCACCCAAAGTGAACGGTCGTTCACTGGGCCACGAACAGCAACAAGCTGATCAGAAGGTCTAAACGGTTGTTCACCCTGAGTGAACGGTCGTTCACTGGGCCAAAGCCCTTTTTGACAATTCTAAAAGCATAAGATTCATATTGTCATCCATATGTTTTGACCCATTAACTTGTTCGAAAGGCTGTAAGCCCTTATGGACTTAGTTTTCCATCAATTCCAATATTTCCTCACTATTAGTAATTGTTAGGCGCATTAGCGCGCATAGGACATAATTATGTAAACGACTTACCGATTTGGCACCCACACTTCATGTGGGTGGTTTTCATACCCGTACTACTTCGCCCGAGGCATTTATTTAACTACTGACTTACCAGATAGCGTTGTTCCGTTCCAAACCTTGATAACTCTTGTCCATAATACTTGGCATCATGTGCCTCATTCCCAAATGCTCACCTGTGGATGACTTCCTCGACACACATTAGAATTTGGGATCCGAATGGTGACACATCACCATTTGACTCATTTATATATTTTGAAACTCAATGCTTGATATACAAGCGTTAAGTACCGTGTCCCAATGGTGAGAACATCACCACTTGACCCGTTCATGAGTTGCACACTTCGGACGCAACACTAACTTTGTTACTTACCATACACTATTTCTATTTTAGTCTAACATGAATGAACTCACTTAAGGTGTTTTGCCTTGTTTCCATATATCGACTCTTTAATCGTCATAATCAAGTTATAGCCTAACTCTTCAAGATTTACCCCGTGTAATATATTTCATTTCTTGGGTGCACATGTCACCTCATTGATTGTCATAAGGTAGTTTATACATAAACTCATATGTTTAGACCCGCTTAGCGATTTTCACCACTCGGGGTCCTACCTTTCTCCCATAACTAAGTCTAAACGATTAACACGCAAGGCATAAGTCATGATATTTAGTATAATAACGTAAGCAACACTTACCTTGTATCCTTGCGAGCTTCATGCTTGTACTTGTATTTGTTCGACCCGTTCCTCTCCAAGCTCCTACCTAAGCTTGTCAGAGTCAAACTACCACATTGTATCCACAAGATGATTAGATTAGTCAACCATTAACATGACTACCACACCTTATGAATTCACACACACTTCTTCATCAAAGCATGCTATATAATAAACAACTAGTTTTTGTTTCATGAATATTTCCATTCACTAACCGTTTGACCCGTTAGTGAAGTTACATATAAAAAAAACTAGGTAATAAATGGTTTTGAACGCTTTAAGTATATCACATAAGTTGCTCTATGTCCTAAGAATCAACATTTCATGCCCAAAGCAAGTATGTATATGATCTTATGCCCCTTTTGATTAATAACAACATTAATAATGTGCAGCGATTTTCTATACAGCTGCTGTATTTGCCCCTTTTGACCCATTTAAAATCCGAATTAGTTGAACATGTTCAAAGATGGATTATGCTTCGATCAAAGACCTTTCCAGGCGTATAAAGAACGCCTCCTAACGATTTTTCTGTGATTTTATATGAATATTTTAAGATCAGGTCAGCAACTATATTATATGCAGCGATTTCCTTTTCATCTGCTGTAATTGACCATTTTGACCCATTTAAAGTCCGAATTAGTTGAACATGTTCAAAGATGGATTGTGCTTCATGCAAAGACCTTTCCAGGCGTATAAAGAACACCTCCTAACGATTTTTCTATGATTTTATATGCATATTTTAAGATCAGGTCAGCAACTATATTTTTTTTTTCACAGCTTTCAAAGCTTCTGCCCAGCTGTTCAAATTCACCTTTTCGACCCGTTTAACAACTATATTAACTTCATATGATTGAAAACAGCAAGAATTTACTCGATAAGCTTTCCGAAAAGGTATAGAACACCCAAATCGGATAAACGGTTGATTTTATATGATTTTCCTTAAGATTAATCAAATCTATATACAAGCTACGAAAATCATGTTTAGGGGTCCTTTCAAGTTCGACTTCCCTAGCTTTCATTCTTGACACCTATTTCATGATTATTACACATATGTGCGTTCATGGCATATGACACCATATGATTCATAAATATTCATGTTTATGCATCACTAGCAAACACACAAGTTTAACAAGTTTGACACAATTGGTTACTCTTTCAAGCATTTCATCAAACACCTTATATGCTTAAGTTTCCCAAAACTAAGATCATGACTAATTATTATTCTACCCTCACCAATCATCAATTAACCACAATTTGGTTACTAATAAGAACCAACATCATCATCTAGTGAAACTAAGCAAGTGCGATTAAACAAATCACCTCTAAACCATTAGGGATGATCAAACATTACACATAACTCCTCAATTTCATGAACTTAACCTAATTGAGCCAAAACCCACTTTATGTTAAGTATGAACATAATCAATTACACATGTAATATGTGATTCATAACCAAATTAGACATGATTGAGGCACCCTAAAGCTAGAGAAATCCCTAACAACAAGAAACCTCACGTTTTATCAAACCCAAGATTTTCATCAAAATCAAAAACGAATTATAATATCAAATTCTACCAAATAAAAGGTACCTTGATGTTCTATAGGCCTTAGATAACTCGTTTCTTGCTAATGCACTGAAAAACCCCTTGATTTGGCTTGGATTCAAGCATGTTCTTGTGTTTAGGGTTTGCTTGTTGAAGGAGATGTGTTCTCCTGATGTTTTTTTTTTCTCGTAACACACACATGTGTTTATTGTTTTATATTTTTTTTTAATAATAATCAACTTCATCACATTGGCAACTATGGCCCCTCAACTAACCCACAAGGTCATTTCCTTATAAGACTAACTAGTCAAGTTAGTTTTTTTTTTTTTTCCTATATCATTTGTTCTTTTATATAATAACATTAACTAGGTTATTTCAATATTGGAACATAACCCTCATTTTTATTGTTTAAGTCTCGTTTCATTATTTTGCTAACCACACCTAATGGCATAATTAGACGAACAAATGGTTTTGGGGTGTTACAGATTGCCTTCGTGCTTCATCCATCAGCTTGTTCATCAGCTTGATACGCAATAAAGTCTTCTGCTCCTTCTTCAATTCTTCTATCCTCAACTTTCTGGTTTTCTCATTACCATTATGACGATTCTTCAACATATCCCAAAGCTGTTTGGAAGTAGTGATAGCTTGAGATAGTTGGGAGAAAGCCTTCTTCTCCACTGCAAACTTCTTATTTTCATCCTCAGCTAAACTCTCAAGAGGAATTGGTTCACCTGTATTCTCCAACACTGGTGCAACATATCCTTTAGCAATCATCTGCCATGCCTCTATACCTTCTAATCTCATTCCTTCCAAGTGAATCTTGAACTTTTTCTGCCATTGATTGTAATCTGCCATCTCCATCAGCTTCGGTGGATGGTTTCCATTACCTGAAGACAAATCATTTATTAGAGTAGAAATAGCATTAGTAGTTTGAGTGTGTACCGCTGCTGCTGCAACGCCCCAATAATCATTCATGGGCTGTTGTGGAGGTTGAGCAACAGTCTGTGGAATCGAACTACTCATCGCGAGGTAATTGATCGGCTGAGATGGTTGATTATTCGTCTTTTGTGCAGCTACAGCCCAAGGATCCATGGTAACGTGTTGTTGCTGTGTAGTATTAGGCCTAGGTGTTGTTGGAAATCCCCACATATCGTCTATGAAATTCGAAATGCGAAACACTTAGAAAAATTTTCAAGCAGACTCTACGTTCGACCCTTTTTCACAATCGGGGGATCGAAAGTGGAAATAATTCCTGGTTCGACCCTTTCTGTGACTCGAATGTAGAAAATGGAACACGAATCACGTTCGACCGTCTATAACCCACGTTCGACCTCCCGTAAGGTCGAATGTACCAAACACTGGTTGAATGTACAAAACAACACACACAACTTCTTGGTTCGACCTAAAATACTTCACTTTCGACCTGAAAAAAGCTAGGTTCGACCCAAAAATACTACATGTTCGACCCGACCCATTTGAGAAATGGTTATTCTTTGAAAATCAGTTATTTTGATCCCAATTTTTCAAAAGTTGATGAATTTTGATGATGTGTTGCAGGTTTTGCTTCGGTTGTGATTTAGAACAACTTTAATGAATAGAAATCTTGATTTTATCCGTAAAATCTAATCCGAATCAATCAATTTTCATCAAAACTCATTGTTCATTCAAAACAGAAAAAGTTGGATCAATTTTGGGTCCAAATCAGTTCAAAAACTATCAATTTGTAGTTGTATGATCCGTATAGGCTCTGATACCACTTTGTGGGGGATCGTTTTTACCAAAACAAGTTTAGTTGATCATACAAGTCTACTAATCCAGATGCGGAATCCCTAGATCAGTTACAAAATGATAGTAAATGAATCAAACACGCAAATTCAAATTCACCTTTTCAACATCCATTTCATTCATAAACAATTGATATAAACCTTACAATTAGTGTTTAAGATGAAATAATCACGTTCTAGACACTTCTTGAAAAACTAGAGAGAATACAGACCAAAACCAGACTCAAAATGGCAAAAAGTTCAAGTTAAAACAAAATTTTGAGTATTTATATGACTGCACATTCGTCCCCCCGTAAAGGGTCGAATGTGCAGGTTCGCCCCTTCACATAGCACGAATCAGCACATATACTTCAGTCTTCTACATTCGCCCGTTTCTCTCCACCTTCGACCTTATCTTCTACATTCGCCCTTCCTAAAATCCACATTCGCCCCCATGATATCAACAAAACAACTTTGAATGTACAATCCAAAAGCATTAGTCGCAAAACGTGCATCAACAAGTTGCAAACGTTAGCTATACCAAGTCACGTCCAGGGTGATGTGATGTGTTTTCAGACTGGCTTGTTTACCTGTTTTATTTTATATTTATTTTTTTAAATTTTTAGATAATTACTTAAACTGATTAAGTACTTTGAAGAAAAAAATATATTAAACAAAGATATAGGAATAAAGATTTATAGTTTAAACGTGATTATATAATAAAAACTATTTTTTTTCGTAAAATGTAATTTAAAGTTGATATACAAAAGAAAATAATAATAAAATTTTAAAGAAACGGTTCATGTTTGTGTTAACGTACAAAAACTTTTGTCATGTTTAGACTCATGTTTCTTGCATGATTTTCATATTACCTATATCTCATAACATGAATGTCCTGGTTTAAAATAACGAGATTTGGCAAACTCGAATTTATTAATAGAAGTGTCAACAATGTATATTTAATATGTCATATGTTTATAAAGATACATCATTTAGGAAAATAAAATCCTCAGTATCAATTTTCTTTCTAGATTTGTGAGATTCCAAGCTTTAAGATTTAAAAAGTAAAACCGAGATGTATTCTTTTAATCTATTATCATGATTTTTGAAAATTATTTTGAGAGAAAAAAAACTTTGAAATGATGTTACACCAAATAATCATTCAAGCATGTAATACTTTATATGTAACTTGGTTAGTGATGTATGCTTGTTTAAACAATTAAACTATGACTGATGCGGATAGTCGTAGTCGTGACCCACCCGAGCTCCTGGCCGGGTTATGGAGAAATTTGAATTCAAATGTTCTTAATTATCTTGTCATTTGGTTGAAATTTTGTCGTTATTTATGGACGAATGCTATAACGGTGGACGAAGTCCACCCCAACTTAGAGAAAGAAGATCCCCATGCACCAGATCGCTCGGACGAAGTCCACCCCAACTTAGGGAAAGAAGATACCATGCACCAGATCGCTCCACATAGACTTGAGATCGAGAACATGCCAGAAGAAGTCGCCATATTGCTCGATGGGTTGTAGAGAGCGGGAGGAGATGCGATGAAAATGGGTGCAGGAACACCACCTTTCCGGGGGGTAAATACGCGTCGGATTATCTCCGCTACCACTCCGTCCAACCTAAGTAATTTTATTTGGGAATTGAAAAGGAGGATTTTCTTTGATTAATACTATTCACAAGTTAGTTCTTGTTTATTCTTCGGCTTCCTATCTAAATTTGAAGAAACACTAGTATTACCACCGGTTATGTATGATTAAAGTGATGATTCAACAGGGGTAATCCTTTGCTAAACCTCTATGGTTGAACTGATAACGTTGACCTAAAGAGGAGAAAGAAAAGGAGGGAGATGACTATTAAGAATTGATTCTTGTTTATAGACACAAAATGAGGTCAACGCTCTGAGCATGTGTTTACAGGGTGAATCTAAAGTGTCCATTTAAGAAGGAGAAGTCATCCTTAAATATGACTCGCATGGGCCGCCATCATCCATCACTAATCTGAAGTGAATTATGCTAAGTTAGGGGGTACATCCACTACTCCAACCCAATATTATTACAAGACAAATAAAGGAACGAATTGCCGCCTTAACTGTTTTGCGTTTGGCGAATCGTCATTGGTTGCCCTTCTGCAGCGGACATGTGTCGTCCACGGGATGGTGACACGTTTGCATGCCTCTGTTTGGTTGGACATTTCATTCCATAGTGATATTGTTCCTTCTGTCACTAACCGTTAGTGGAGATTATAGATGACGTGGCTCCGTAACCTCTGATTGGCCAAGCAGCTCTGGGTCTGTACTTGTTGTCCCCTCTGCCCTAGGCGCGATCGTGGGGCGTCATTTAGTACAGACGTTGACATGCTTTGATTGGCTAGACGTTGTTGTCACGTGTACTTGTTATCCCCTTAGTATGGAGCTTGACAGCCGGTACTAATGCTAGCAGACTCTGATTGGTTCAGTGTCTTTCTCACGTGCGCCTCCTGCCTCATCCGTTGGAGAGGCACCTGGCCACATATCTCTTGGTTGTGATTGGTCCGTACATGATCGTCCGTCGGTAATATTTGTCTCCCAGTGCATGTGTGTGATACAATTGTGTGCGCAACCGCTTGTGAAGACATTGCCATCTTTAGGAATTCAATGGGGATTGCGCAGCCGTACTTGTGCGCAGGGATTTATCCACCGGACGCCAAGCACTATGGATTTGAGACCATATCCCTTTAAAATTCTTATTCATAGCGGACCCAGCATCAATAATGCTTCACCAATGTTGGGTTAATAATATTTTAGAACCATTCAAAGTATGGATGATCAAGCAATATAATTATGTTTAGAAAAAGTAATGATCAAGCAATATAATTATGTTTATAAAAAGTAACACGTAACTTCAAAGTACCTATTTATGCTTTTGTTCTTATCTTAGCCCCAGATTACCCAAACCCGTTTATCTGTGCTTCAAAACCAAATATTAAAGTGCGTTTTAAGTTGCCAGAAACTTGAAATTATTAAAACTACATAATTGCTAGAAATTGAATACTTTAGATTTCAAGTCAACCGTTAGGTAAATTTAAGAACTACTATAAGGTTATATGTATTCCAATGGGTATTTTTTTACCAAATAAGACCATAGACCGGTATAGGTAATGTGTAACGGATACCCAAACGGGTATGAGACATGATTTTAAAATCAGGTATGCGCAACTAACTATAAATCACAACTTTTATAATCATGCAATAATGTTACTTATGTTACATTACAACTAACAAGTATGCTACTAGGGCTCCATGCATACACTGTGCATGAACCATAACATGGATGTTTTAAGTCCCATTTAAAGTTTATAATCAAATTATAGATCCCAACTCGTTTCATAGATTTTACAGACGATATCACAAACTTTCCAGATGTTATATGTTATCACAAGAGTTTTGCAACTTAACATGGGTTTATAAAAGCAGCAAACTTGACATACAAGGCAACTAGAAAACGCTTTTACGAGCAGTTTGTATCATAACTTGCTAGTCCCAGCAGTTCGGGCCCTTCCAAACGAGGATTATTCTCAAAGCTGCATAACACAATCACCAATCAGTTCTTAAATGGATGATAAGAAATGGACATTATTGTCAAAATGGGAAAGCCTTACTTGTTCAACGGGATATGTTCAAACGGGCCAGTAGTAGGAATTGTTCCGCAGAGGTCGTTGTTTGATACATCCCTGCACAAAACATGTGTTCCCTTGAATGTTATAAATTATAAAATATAATAAATCGATAAGGAATGAATACGTACATCACTTTCAAGCTTGAAATGCCAGTAAGTTCCCTTGGGATTCTTCCAGTTAGTTTATTATCATTAAGACGCCTGCAAATTACGAACAAGAAATTAACAATTTTAATTAACAGTAAAGTCAACACTGTTGTAAATAGTCAAAGTGTCAAAACTCACAAGAACACTATAGATTTCAATTTGCCGAGGGTAGGTGGAATATTGCCAGATATATTATTGTTGTAAAGATCCAAACTTATGAGGTTCTTCAAGTTACCGATCTCTGCAGGAATTGGACCTTGAATGGTATTTTTGTAAAGCTCCCTGCGTTAATTAATTTATATACATGTCATAAATCATGGCTGTTAAGGGTGATTAGTTAAAGATAAAATGAACTAATTGTTTGAATGGACAAAGCTAATAAAAATAACTCACAGATACTGTAGGTGTTCGAGTTTGCCTAGTTCAGGCACAAGATGACCGGATAATTTTGAATTTCCAAGATCCCTGAAAAAGAATAATAACATAACTCAATTAGGTTCCGTATTTCTGGTTAGTTTAACAAATATGTAAATGTACATATTTCCTAGTTCATAATTCCATGTCACTGACATACACATAGAGGACATTATGCAAGGGTTTGATTTAAAGTTTTTGCGGCAAATTATGCGACTGAAACAGAGGTATGAAAATATTATTTCAATCTACCAAGCAAAATTCATGACAGATTTTTGGTACCTAATACTATACCTTGGTCAGATGGATTTGTATTAATAACATTCTAATCTTACACGAATTTGTGAATGCTTATTTGAGTTTTAATGACTGAAATGCTATATCTTGAGCATAACTCTTGCTCGGGACATTCAAACAACTTGATTGTAAAGCTAATTGATAAACGCTATAACTCATATATCATATACCCGTAGGCCGTGATCTTCTCATATCCGCACATACTATTTCACCTATCATCACCATCATAACGAAAACCTCATCATCTTAGACAACAACTATTTCAACCTGTCAAAGCCTTTTCAATATACTAATAGCTTGAAAGTAAAATCAGAACCACAATACTATTTCTCGCTAAGCTACACCAGGGCACGTTCTCATGCCTAATGCCTTCACTAACATAAACCAAAAAACAGTAGGTGATCCACACGTTATAACGTTACATAACTCACAACAACGCGTTACCTCCACACAAACAACTTACCGACAACAATCCTTACCTCCTTAATCCTTATGACCAGAAAAACATACTGTCTCACACTACACACTAACATACAAATATACGCCAGAGTATGCATCTATAACAAAAAAAATACAGCACACCGTATCGCCAGTGGTGTAGCTTGGATTTTAAGATGGTGGGGCCCGAAAAACGAGACCCAAATTTACGCAGTATCAAATCAAATCGGTGGGGGCTGGACTCAATATGTACAAAATTTTCGAATAAAACGGGAAAAATTTACACCCCCCCCCCCGGTAGTATCGCGATCACTGCTAAGTTCTAATTTTATTGCTTCACTTTATGCCTAAATTTAGAAAACCAAAACTGCCCTAAAAGTAAAAGTAAACCAATTTCACTAAACAATAATATTCAATAACACTGTTGATCATCAAATTCCTCAATAACAATAAGTCATATATTAATTGTTGACAACATAGGGTTCCAATTAGATGATAAAAAAAAACAGAGAAGGTTAAAAAAATTAGGGATTAATAACAGAAGAACATACACGCGAGTAACACGATTGTCTTGATTACAGGTGATGTGAAACCAAGTGCAGGGATTAACAAGATTAGGATCCCAGCTCTGAAGAACGTTATCAGGGTCGTTTAAGCTCCGGCGAAGCGCGTAGAGCGCGTCTCCTTCGGAATTTCCGGTGACCGGCGATGTAAAGGCTGATGCTGCTACTAATACGGTGATGATCAGAGCACATATGCTACTGCCCCATGCCATGGTTGTGATGGGGCGATTGAAGAACAAACCGATTGGGAAAGAGGGTTTGGGTTGGTTTGGTTTGGTTTTGTATATAAAATAATATTATTTGTATATGTTTTTTTGTGAGTCAAAGATGATGAATGTGAGTGCGGTCGAGTGGGGTGTGACTATTGAATAATGACTATTGACTCCAAAAGAAACAAATAGGGTTGCACGTAAATGACAAGTTGGCGTCATTTTTTGACTAGAGGATGCTTCCGATATTATATTTGTTTTAGGGAAAATGCCTAAAATAGCCCGTTAATCGTGTGTTTTGCAAGAATAACCCTCTCCCCCCTTTTTGAAGAGACGGGACACGACTCCCAACGAGCCTGAATCGTCTCCGAGAGCCTTTGGTTTTAGATCCAATGGCCAACCAACACGTGGCGTCTCTCATCCCGAGGCTGTACCGTCTCTCTCCAGACGGGTCAGAATTCAACCGTCTCTCTCCCAGACGGGTGAGAACCCCCAAGTCGTCTCAAGCCGTTTTGGGCTACCGTCTGAACCGTCTGAACCATCTGAACCGTCTCACGAGTGTATATAAATACCCCAATTCACTTAACAAAATTTGCACCCACCGCCCTCCCCAAACCTTTCATCTTCCAAACCAATGACGTTTTTTGCTTTCCCAACCGAAGCCTACCGGCTTACGAAAATATTGTCCGATTACTTGGATTGTTGTTTCATCTGCGTACGCCTACTTGGATTGTTGTTGCATCTGCGCGTGGGTTAACCCGTGTAATTTGCATCTACAATGTGGTAGTCTATTTATTTGCAAGAAGAGTTCTTTGTCTATGTGGCGCACATACTCCATTCAAACAAAGTTCTTAGCAAGTAAATTTAGGAAGTTTGTTGTAATAGTATTGTTTGTTTATTGTTGTTGTAATAGTATGGTTTGTTTATTGTTGTTGTAATAGTATAGTTTGTTTAATGAAATATTTACTTTTATATAAAAAAACATAAATAAATAAACATCATTGCATTAATAAAATTACTTCGATTACAAAGGTTTTATAAACTACAAGTTAAGACGATCCCTCATCATTTGCCAGGCAGACACATGTTTAAATTATTTGCGTTCCCTGGTTTGATACTGTCTTTTTGTGTATCTAATTGCTGCGTCTTCGGGCATGTCAGAGGGTACCACCTGAAGTGTCCGGTTGTGGTACCCGTTGAAGATTTAACACTTCGTGGTCAAATCGGTCAACTTCCGGCTAAGAGACTCGGTTGTTCGGTCTGACCCTCCAACCAGCCGATTGTACTCGTGCAATATACGGAACCATTTGTTGGTTTGGTGGGTGCTTTCTTCGACATGGCGCCATGCTGCAATCAATGCAATTTCATGTTCTTCGGTCCATCGTTGCGGTGCCATTTGGATGAATTAGACTGTGGTGGTGGTGTGATGGTGGTGATAGTGTTAGACGGTGGTGGGGTGATAGTCTGACGGGAATGGGACGGAGTTTGTGACTGAGAACGGTATCTATAGGGCTAAGCTGGACAACCAAAGCGTCAGACTAAATCATCGGGACTCACCGGAGACGACGATACCCGAGACGTCTCGGGAGACGGCGAGTCCTCTTGGGGAAATGTGACCCGTCTTTGAGAGACGGTTGAACCGAAGGCCAGCCGGCATGGGGAAATGTGCCCCGTCTGGGAGAGAGACGGTTGAATTCTGACCCATCTGAAGAGAGACGGTACAACCTCGGGATGAGAGACGCCACGTGTTGGTTGGCCATTGGATCTAAAACCAAAGGCTCTCGGAGACGGTTCAGGCTCGTTGGGAGCCGTGTCCCGTCTCTCCAAAGAGGGGGGGGAGAGGGTTATTCTTGCAAAACACACGGTCAACGGGCTATTTTGGCCATTTTCCCTTTGTTTTATGGGAATGAAATTATCGCTAAACGAGACAAGCTGCTTGTGAGTTAACAAAACATTAGGGTGAAGTGAGCGTCTCTTGGGTTTAAATATGGGTTCATACCTGCTTTGAAATACGTCGTTGTTTACTGCCACTCCCTTAGGTAAGGCGTGTGGGTAATTTCTCCGGGTAGATGTAGCCGTTAAACACATTTTTTAACTATTGGGAACGGTCAAATGATCGTTGTCCATAACTAGTAAAATACCACGACACCCTCACTCGTATATGAACGGAAGAAATATGCGTAAGATGATATTGACATGTATATTAAACCGATTGAAAACACATAAGAAATTTCCATCAGACAGTATCGTTGTGGGCCTATGACGTGTAAAGTTAGAAGAAAAGTCCTAAAGTTTATTTTATCAAACAATTTTGAAAAATCCTATAAATTTTTATTTGTTCAAATATACTCTGGAAGTATTACAATTTATTAAACATATTAGGAAATCCTATAAATTTATACCTACTTAAAGTTTGCTTTATACAACAAAGAGGGCACATAACTCAAGTGGGTCCCTAAAATTTTAAGTAAAAATGAACAATTAAGTGTGTGGTAGAGAAAAAAAAAATTCCAGTTGCATGTTACATGTCACAAAACCGCCCAAAAATGATGAATCCTGAGAAAAAAAAAGTTCCAATTGCATGTGGGTCAAACCAACCGAAAGGTATACAGGTTACATCAAACGTTTAGTGTAATCCAAATGGAGGGCAAAAAATTGAGTCGCTCTTCATCGAGAATGAAAGTGAGGAGCTGACGGAGGAGGAAGCGACCATGGTGGCCTTTCGTGACTATCAAAGGGTCTATGAGGGGAAATAGTTTGATCATGTTACGGCATGAAAATTATGAGAACGCATCCCCAATGGAAATATTATAATTAGTATTATGAGAATCTATGTATTTTTTATTAAATAAAAGTGTATTTATTTTTAGTTGAATTTATTTATATTTAAAAAAACTAAAAACAAAAAAGTTATAGAGTAGTTGAAATGAGTGTTATCGGTGTTTTTGTAGGTTTGTGATAGTTTAAGGTAAAATGATGTGGGGTTAGGGTACACAAAACTGAATTGTAATTGAGGGAATCGAAACAAATGAACCGAGGATAAGACTGCTATATGGCATTCGCTTTCCAATAGATATTGAGTTCGGTTGACACGCAAACATGTTGAACCAAGACCGAATTCATGTTGTTATTCAAGAGCTTATTATCTAATTGTGGTATTATGTCATGAGGAGAGCATAACATTTGGAGGAAATACTTTCTTCAAATTTAGACTCAGCTCTGGTCCGAGCACAAAGCACCGATTTAATCACATCTTAATCAAAAGATAAAACGGTTGAAGAAAGCTCATGAACCTTGTTTCATTTAAAATCAAAAGAGGTGATACCTTGTGGTAAGTGTGTTGAAAACAGTTGAAACCAACTGAACAACCCAAACCAAGGCAAGTCGACCATTTTGAATTAAATGCACTGCTTGGTTTTCAGTTTGCCAGTTCGTCTGATTTGAAACTTGGAACCAGAAATCGTACTACCTGTGCGCCCTTTATTATTTATAAAGTTCTTTTACAGCTTTGGAATGTGATGTGTTCTGTATTTCATTTTGAAAACTAATACAAACTTATTATTTTCACAGGGAAAAAAATTGGCTTGAACCAACAGACGTTCAGCCAGTAACCCATTCGGTTCAGCTAACCCACCCAATCTGGCTAGTTTGATTTGTCGTTTCTCAAAACATTGCGGCTCGAGCTAGAATTCTTGTTAAAACCAGATGAAACGGACCATGAACAATTGAACATTTCTACAGCGCATGGTGCCATGCCTACTTTCTAAACTATTTATTTCCTTAACCTTCTTCTACCGCATCACCAACAACCTATTGACGCTAACACTCCAAGGAGGGCAGTAACCTAAACTCCAAAGTCCAAACCAAACCCTCAACAAATGGCTCTAAACACCCATGTACGGAATTAACATCATCAATTCAAAAGATGGAGTAATATACATAAACTCGGAAACTAGAGTCGCAAAATAGTGAAGAAGAGATGGAGCAAGAAATTGAGAAAAGGGACTGATACTATATATCGACTCCACGCTGTGCATACTAATGTCCCCACTTGACATGATAACAAAATATGCTAAAGTAATATAGCAATCCTTCATCAAAACTTGTAATTTTTAAACATCTCAACTGACTTTGTTGGCAACACTTTGATAAAGCGACCTAAGTTGTGTGTTCCATTTATCCACAGCAATATATTTCTTCATTCCCTTTGACCTGCCACCATCCAAATTCCGGATTTACCATTAGATACAAAATAATCACTTTTATAAAATACGGAAATAGCTTATGTAGGTTAGATTTAACCTGTCCCCACACTCCAGCAGCCTATTAACTTGATCGATATGACCTTGAACCCGGTTATCCAATATCAGAGAGACCAACAACTCTTCTACATCAGCCTCAGGCACATTAAGCTCCTAAGCAGCATCCGTTTATAAGTATGTGTGATTATATATATGTATGCACGTATGTGTATGTGTATGTGTGTGCGCGCCCATGTGTGTGTATAGAATGCTACCTTTGATATGAAAGGGATCCTGATTCTTGTGTATGGCTTGATGAGCTTAAGTAGCACTTGAGTTCTAATGTTCTTAAGAAGATCTGCAATATAATTTCTGATGAAGGGATCATCCATAATGGTTCTTCTATTACTCTGTCACAAAGCATTTTGTGAACTTGTACTTATAAACTAGGACAAAGTAGACAGAATTAATCGCGTATAATTATGGGTGTGCCTATAACTTGTACCTTGAGAATCTTCTCAAATCCCAATATCTCATTCCGTTGATATGCAACAATCAAGTTTTTCATTGCCAAGATTTCTGGATCATTTTTGTATCTGCGATTTTAAAATTTGCAATCAGACGGTGTAACATTAATACAAAAGGTTCAAGGGAAGAAAAATGATCAAGTGTGTCACAAACGGTTTTGCCTCTTGCCCATCAAATGGATTGACCTCAGATTGCATAAGCATGTTAGCCAGTACCAAGTATCTGTAACATACAACATTAACATATAGGCCAAATCAAGCATATGGCATTTACAAAAACAATAGATGATAAGATTTTGCTGTTGAAAAAATAACAAAGAAAAATATATAGCATACTTGAGACACTGTATTCTTCTTTGATTCCCAGCTTCATCATAGTTTTTAAAAGCTTCAAAAAAGTCGGTAGCTGCTTCTGCCCATTGGCGTTCTGCCATATGCATTTTGCCACCATACTCATGTATGATACCCATAATCCTAGGACGGGGAATTATTGATTTTATAGTAAGTGCTTTATGGTAAAGTTGCTGCAAAAAAAAAACAAAAGAAACATGTTATGCACAATCATCAAATAACAATTTATTTACATGCCCTCACATGCAAAGATGAAGTAAAAAATCATCTCATCACAAGCTTTTTACAGTTTTAAACTAGTATGTCTTGAATATAACAAAACCTAGTATCTAAATCATCTCACCTTGAGTTTTTTGTTATTTTTTGTCTCTGTGTACATTTGAATCTCAATTGCATAAACTTCCAATAACTGAGTTCCTTTCTTTTGATCATCAGTCCCATCTGCCCGCTGACAAGATTTGTGAAGCTCCTTCAAGATCAGTTATATTGTATGTTATGTTAAATGATAGATTACCCCCGACAAAACTCAAGTATCAAATAGTGGTTATTTATATTCAGCGGCATACCTTATTCATTCTACCATACTCACCCATGTCAAACCATATCTTGCAAAGCTTAAGGTTTGTCTTGAACCATAATCTCTACAGAACAGTACCAAAAAAATGGAACAATTCATTTTAATATTACTCAAAGGATTTGTTAAGCTCACTTTAGAAATAATGAAAAATGATTACCTCATTTTTTGCTTCTTCAAGTGCTTTCAAGGTGGTTTGATAGAACTCTTGTAAAAGACCAAAGTTTTGACTAGCAGAACCAGATACAAAATCCATGATACTGTTTATACATTTTTCACTATAATTTCGAGTCACTACAGACTTAATGTAAGTTAACATCTCCCTATAAGCATCTGTCATCTCCTTGTACCTCCCTAAACGGTAATAAAGCTTCACAGTCTGTTTAAGTGCTTTGAATCCCCTGTTAAACATAACATAAAATTTATCATTGACTTTGCAAACAAATTCTGTTAAAAAAATGGTATATTCACACTGAAACAATAAGCATTTATCGGCTACTAAAGCAAAAAAAGAAAAATGTGACTGGAAATTTTAAAGGAAGAGAACCAACAAATAGGCTGATGAAAACAATACAGAAAACTGTTTCAGCCAACATTGTCAGAAATCAATCTCCTTTTGTTAATTTACCAAGATACATAATACTAAAAAATGGAAAGAAAAATCCAAGGTTATCCCTAACAATAAAACTGCAGGTCTCATATGTAACACTTATGGTTTACGATCAGTCATCAATTTAAAACATATATCGGCCAAAGATATTCATAGCAAAATGAAGGGAATAGTCAAGTTTCACCCTTTACTATGACATCACATCAATATATTTGTACACCGTTCCTATCAAAAACGTGTTTTGTCTTCTGAAAAAGTAAATTCATTATGGTTTACTTTTTTTTCTTAGATCTCTCTTTACCTAAAAAATACAACATAATCATAAAATTACTAGCTATCTGGTTCCAATAAACTCACCATTCTGCTTTCTCTGGTTCCATCTGAACTACTTCTGCAAACCCGCTAAATGCACCCTCTGGATCAGTCTCAATCAAACCTGTCAACAACAAGAAAGGAGATACCAATCAACAGATTCATATAGCATTGTAAGAGAGAAGTCATACTTCATAAGACAGAAACTACATAAGACTGACCAAATTATATATAACCTATTGAAAAATTAACAGAATTCTAGATCTTAGTTACACATTGCTAGTTGTTTAAGTTTAAGGCCCATCTCAGATATAAGCAAGATGTTAACGTATTTGACCAAGAAAATTAATTCAATGCAGGTCATAAAGACATGATGGAGCATACCATTTTAACCAATACAATAAGTTTGCATATATAGAACATTTTACAAGTATAAAATAATGATTAAAATGGTGAAATTTATCCATAAACATAAAATAAAGGATCCATTTGACACATTAATATTCAAAATTCTGGCCATTAGGACTAAACGGTTCATTTGTATTTATATTTTCAACACTCGTCATATGTTCTTGGTTAAATTTAGTTACCCCTCTACAGCTTTGAATAGATGCTTATTATATACAAGTGACAAAAGGCATCAATCTTTTTTGGTAGCATTGCTTTTGTTTGAGTGAGACATTATATTCTTCTTTTATTTTAAACTGTCTCAAGTTTCTAATCTGATGTCCAAGGCATTCAGCGTTTTAGTTTTAGGTTGCATAAGCCACTAGCACACTAATGCACCCTATTTCATTTATAACGCGTCAAATGCCTTTATACCCAAAGACTCATTTGCCTAATATTCCAAAACAACACTACATCTACAAAGTTCATCATCACAAGTATTGGGAGAAACAACCCCTCAAATTATCAGTTAGCACAAACAAAAAAATGCAGGACTTATCATGAGAAGATGCAAGATTCCAAGTAGAAAATCATTAACACACGTTAGATTAGCGAATTTTCATTGAGGGAGACATATATTTATGTTCACAAAACATTTTATTTTCTTACAACAAAAAAACAGCATTCAAATTTCTTTTAAAATTAGAACATGCATAATCTGATCCATTTATTTTGCTTAGGCATTACACTTACAAATGACTTACTAGTGATACCGTCAGGCATTGATCACAAAGGCTAACCTCACCTCACGACTCATCAACCAAAACACTACAGTAACTGATTTAATAACACTAGTAGAGTGCCCGCGCGATGCAGCGGGGAGCACAAGCACTTCTAAGGGCGTGTATGGTTCGATTTAGTTCGATTATTAGCCTCAACCGAAACTAAAATCAAAAGTCATCAATTAATCAATCGTATTAAACAATTGGTTCCTTGGTTCGGTTAGTATTGTTAGATTATCGGTTTTTAGTCCGGTTTAGTTAATTTTGGTGAATAACAAAAACAAAGTTTAGCCAAGTTTTTTTTGGCTTGAAGTACATGAAATGAAGGTATAAATACATGATATAGAGGTAAAAATAGGTCTGTAAACGAACCGAATGTTCATGAGTTATTCGTGAACTTGTTTGGTAGGAAGTTCGTTTATGTCGTTTATTTAATAAATGAACAAACAAGAACTAAAAAATTTGTTCGTTTAGTTAAGTGAACGAACTGAACAAACGTAGAGTTTGTTCATTTATGTTCGTTTACGTCCGTTTATGTTCGTTTAGTTATGTCCATTTAAGTTTATTAATTACATACGTAGTTATATTTACATAAATACAAGCATAAATTTAGTTTTAACTACTTGTATAAATATATAACCAATTAGTAATTGGGTCTTTTTAGTAATACAAAATCGTTCACATTTATTATGTTCGTGAACGTCCTTTTATGTTCATTGGTGAACTGTTCGTTTAGGTTTAAACGAATTAACATAAACGAACAAGAACATGACAAATTTCTTAATGAACGAACATGAACACAAAAATGTGTTTGCTTATGTGTTCGTGTTCGATTAAAATTAAATGAATATTCGGCTCGTTTACAGGCCTATGTATAAAAGCTAAAAAATTTAAAACCCCTCTATTTATACCGCCACTACAATTTATAAACCTAACTACTCAGCTTCAAACCATATTAGAGTATAATTTGCTATATACTTTTAATTAAAAATTTGTTTTTTTACATGATTAACAATATTTAGAGGTGACCAATAATTGAAACTCAACCGAAATTGAACAAAAACATACAAAACCAAACTGAAAATTAACCAAAACCGAGTTAACCTAATATCGATTTTTTTTGTACCCAAAGTTAACCAAAATTAACAAACCAAAACTGAACCATTCATACATTTATACCTTTTAAACATCCATTACATGTATTTATACTTTCATTTCATGTGCTTCTAAGCAAAATTTTAACCAAAGTTTGGTTTTGGTTATTAACTAAAATTAACTAAATCGAACTAAAAACGACAATCTAACCAAATAGACTGAACCAATAAACCGGTTGGTTAACAAGATTGATAAACCAATAATGTCGATTTTTGTTTCGATTGAGGAATATAACCGAACTGAACCTAACCCAACCATGAACCATTAGAAGTGTCTGTGTTCCCTACCACATCGTGCGGGCATGCTGTTATGAATATATTAATGGGTCTGTTTCAGTTTAACTAATTTGGGTTATTTAAGGGTACAAAAAAAAATTATAACCAATTTTAAGTTAAATTGAATGTTTTCAGTTTTCAATAGATTTTGGTTCAGTTTTGTCAATTTTTTGGTTTGGATTCGGTGAACGGTTTAGTTATTGCTCATTCCTTATAAATATTGTTAATCACGTAGTACATAAAGATTTTTAAAATAAAAAATAGCAATACTATACTCAAATTAAAGATGATAAAATGCTCATTATTATGATGTAATATTTTTTTATATAAGTATAAACGTATGCAAAAAATATGACTATTTAAAAGTCATGAGAGATGGTTTGCTTAAAATAAGGGAAAAAAGTTTAACTATAATTTAAATAAGCAAAAGTTAAGTAAGTTTAAGGGATTAAAGTGTAACTAAAATATGGTACTAAAATGTAAATAATGTATGAATGACTATTTTACCCTTATTTCAAGGTTATTAATGAAAAATAAGTTCTTAACTTTTGGGTATCTTAAACTACCTCTCACTCATGCATTATAATATAGTATAGATAAGCCGCACTTTACTTTGTCCAAACTTTTATCCCATTTTAGATATGCTTGTATCTATATTCTTAAATGCATAAAAAGCCTATAATTAGTAACGGATGCATAACGGGATTCAAATATATCATCATGAAACCACATATAGTCCTTAACCTTAATCCTACGCCTCCGCAAACTCATATCCTAACATTACACTACAACAATAAAAACCAAACCCTAACATCAACAATACAAACAACAATCAATCAGTCGACTAAATCTATATCTACCAAAAGACGAAAGTGAGTACCTTTGGAATTATAATATTGATTCTCAATATCGACATCTTGCTCTTCGGGTTCCTCGTCAGAGTACCCGAATCCATAATCCTCCATATCTGCGTCTAAATAACAAAAAGAAAAGGAAAAAGGCGTTGGATAACATTAACAATGCAAATGAATTGATAAAGTGAGTATGATTGAGAGATTGTGAAGCGTAAGGTTACCTGAACCCATGAGTGGTTGACGATGACTCGATTAGGGTTTGGTTTTGGAGATGTAACAGTAGTAGTAGATTTCGCTGTTCAGTGACTCGGTTTTCTACTTTTCTTGGAGAATTCTGTTCTGTTTCTGTCACGGATTTCGTTATTATTTTAAACCAGGATTAAGCCCCGTGTGTTGCTGTTGAGGGCATGTAGACGTAAAAACAGTGAAAGATGCATGCTCATAGTAACGTGATAATTCGTAAAAATTAGACTGAAACTTAAAATATAAGTTCGACAGAAAATAGAGGTAAAATGTTGAACTACATACACACGTAGTGGAATGTCAACTTGAAAATTTTGGATTGAAACGTAAAACTAAAAATCTATTTAAGATACATGGGATAAAGTTCAAACTAAAAAAAGTGTAGGGGTTTAATGTAAAAGATGAAAACTATTAGGGTTGAAAGTAAAAAAAAAAAGTAAAGAAAAAATAAAGTAGGGTACAATCTATATAACATGAGGTACAACCCTTTGATGCACAAAATACTTGTTAAGCATAATGTATAACACAATCAAGCACAAACGACTTGTAAATTAATATTATATATAATTGGAATTGGAAACATATCTTAGGCTCTGTTACTTGTTAAGCATAATGTACAACTTTGTTTTGTTTTGTTTTCCTTTCTTTTCCTTTCTTAAATGAAACTCGGGAATACAAGAGAATTTCATTTCCTTCCAAATAATTTATTTTCTCTTGTTAAGTGAACTCGGGAACATAGCTTAAGGTTAAATAAATTATATTGTTTAAACTTTCGTAAATGATAATATTTTATTTGCGAACTAATTTTGTTTGTCTTGATCAAGACTCTTGTTTCTTGTTTCTCATCCTATGCTAGACGGTGTGCGAGGCGTGAAAAGGAATGTGGAGCCCCTCTAAGCCACTAACATCACCCGGTATATAGTGTGGAGCAGGTTAGGTGGAGATTTCCATTGGCGTGGGATAAAAGGTGAAGTTCGGGTCGATGGTTGTAATCTTTTACTTTTATTTCATTTTCCTTGTAATTGTGATATTTGGTGGTCAATGGAATCTTTGGAATTATTAGGTCATTCGTTTTTGTTCATTTCATGCTTGCATGCATACATATATACACGGTACATACTCATTCGTATTAGTTTTAAAATGTTTTATACATAAAATAATAAACCAAATATACTTGAGGGACTAATTTTGCCAAAACAAACTAACTTTTCTCGTTCTGACACCTGGCCGTGCTACGCAGGGATCTTAGTGATCCACCAGCGGTACGCGGCGGGTTACTAAATAATTTTTATTATTTATCTCCTTCGCGTACTGCGAAGAAGGGGGCTAGCACCCCCACGGTACACGAGGGCACCCAAATATGCTATGTTTGACCAAAGTTGCGGGTTTCGTCGTTTTTCACCAAATTTTTACTAAGTACACTTGTTTATGATGTATTTGAACCAAATCTTGAACCCTATGCATGTAAACTCACAACTAACGTCATTAAGTTTTAATTCACCCATTTAACCCCCCGGCTACCCCCTTAATTGCCCACATTTAGGTGGGGTCGAACTTATTCAAAATGACCCTCCTCATACACCTTCACTTCAACCTCTTCCTATAAATTGAAGGTATCCCCACGTTAATTTTCTTTTGCCCTACATTTCCCCTAAACTCTCACTCTCAATTACTCTTTGTTCTTGGCGAATTCAGTGAAGCAAGAACAATAAGTTTGACTACTTTTTCTAACTTTATCTCTTATCCATTTTGGTTGATTCTTTTTGCTACTTGTTAGCTTTAATCCAAGGAACAAAACACTTACATGGATTCTTGGCTTTCAAGTACTGATTTCGTTTTAGGAATTATTTAGGGTGGTGATATTAAAACCCCCCACTTCTATTCCCACCCCCCTTAAAGCGCCTCGCTTTGGCCAAAGCGAGGCGCTTTGGTTACTTTTTTAACTACCTCGGCCCGAGGTAACTATTCTTTTTTATTTGACCCCAGGCGCCTCGCTTTGGCCTAAGCGAGGCGCCTGGAATCCAGCTTGTTGTATTTTTTGTGTTTTGGATTGGTTATTTATTTTTTTTTTTAATATAATTATTGTAAAAAAATTATAAAAATTAAAAAAAAATAATAACCACCAACTTTTATCGACATTGTTCCAACTCAACTCAACAAGACATTTAAGCCGAAGACACTTTCCATCCAACATAGGGATTGCTCCAAGTCAACTCAACAAGACATTTAAGCCGAAGACACTTTCCATCCAACACAGGGTTCACTAACAGTGGTGTGGTCTACCTTTTTGCTTATGATCTAACACCAAATCTCATTATCTGTCAACGATGAAGGCAACCTGAAAAACAACCGGATGGTTGGTAGCTATAGGTAAGAACATTGTGGATGAGGATTGTTTACCTTCCCATTGATTTCAAGTATGTTGCCTTCATCGTTGACAGATATCTCTCTGACAACAACTGAAGGCAACCTGGAACCAGGTAATGGCCATACCGATGTGAGGGTAGTCCATTGGTATTAATGGCAAAGTGATTTGTAAGGGAAGAAGAAGAGAATGTTATATATGTTTACCTTCCCATTGATTTCAAGTATGTTTACCTTCCCATGGAAACTCTGAAGACCTTTACGGAGGTTTGCCAGAGGGTCATTAGTCTTCAGAGTTTCCATCCCCTAATACATTCATCAAAGGATATTCATGTGAGAATGCATAGTACAAAATTCTTTTGACAAACGTCTGGCTGATATCCAGCTGATGGAATTGTTTACCTTTCCATTGATTTCAAGTATGATATCCAGCTGCTGGAATTGTTTACCTTCCCATTGATTTCAAGTATGTTTACCTTCCGATGAAAACTCTGAAGACCTTTACGGAGGTTTGCCAGGGGGTCATTGGTCTTCAGAGTTTCCAACCCCTAATACATTCATCAAAGGATATTCATGTGAGAATGCATAGTACAAAATTCTTTTGACAAACGTCTGGCTGATTGAAATGACACATGCAAAATGTAATGTCATGCACAATGTGTACTCACAGTGACATCGAACACTTTATATGAGTAAAACGATTGCTTTACAATGCCGAAAACGACTATCATCACTCTGTATGGATTGCTTGTTAGCGTCAATCCTACTGTCGATTTCTTTCCACAACCATTGCTCCAACATAACTTATTAGTTTCAGGTTTATAACATTCTCACCCTCTCTCCCTTCATTCTTCTCTCACCTAGTATCTTCTTCTCCAACTTCAACACCATGAACCCTAATCTTCTAACCTTCATAACTTACGCAAATATTAACTATGGTGATTCATAAGCTAGGATTATGAGAAACAAGTGTGGTGATAACACACTTGGATTGGATGAGATATTGAGTTTCTAAAGCATTGTTTATGATATTGCAGGAAAATGGTACAATCGGATGATTAACCATGTAGACTTACCTGAAGAAGGACTTGTGCTATTTCTTTTCAAACCCTTCCATCTTATGGAAGTTGCTAAAATAGTTAAACAAGTGTATTTGTGAATAATACATTCATCAAAAGGACCATCTCTTTGTCAGTCACCCTCATAGGTGTGACACCCGGCATGTTTGGCTTAAACATATTAGTAACATCTGAGTCTACCTTAGCGAGAAACGTTTATAAACGAACTTAACTGGGTTAGTTGAGTCGGGTCAAGTTAGGATTGTCCAGGGTACAATGATCTGGAGGATCATTGGGAATTGTTTTGGTAATACACTAGTACCAGGTTCCGTTGTTGGTGACATTACATGAACTAATTAAGTATATATGTAGATTATGGGTCGTGTGGTGGATTATATACATAGATGTGTTTAAATGATGTGTAAATGATCATCTATGCTTAAATATGTCAAATATAGATTAAGGATGCATGCTTATGTGTTAAGATGTGTTAGAATGCGTTAAACACGACAAACTGGAAAACTAGTTAAAAAGGAGTTCTGGTTCGACCACTTCGAGTGGTCGAAGGAGAACGTTTGTCTGGTTCGACCCTTTGTAAATGGGCGAACCTGGGAAGTGGAATTGAAAGGATTCCCTTCGACCAGGACAGGGCTCATTCAACCCTGTGTAAGGGTCGAAGGAGGTCACCTTCGACCATTGAAATGGGGCGAAGGAGAAATAGTATAAATACCAAACTTTGTCATTTTTCATCATTTCACAAACCCTAACCGTCCCAAAACGCTCTCAAACAATCTTAATCACTAAGGAAGGAGTTTTTTCTCTTCTTTTTCATAATCTAACCTATCTACAACATCTAAACAAGAATCCAAGGTGTGTTCTTAACCCTAAACCTTTTTAAAAGCATTTTAATTCGTTTTCATCTAACCCTAATTGTCCGGATCTGTTCTAAGGGTGTTTTATGATTAAAAACCTTTTAAACATCTTTCTAAAGCAAAACATTATCATTTAACATAGGTTTTCATGGTGATAAACATATGTAAATTGTGTGTTATGTGGTCTTACGTGTTGTTCAATGATTTGCTGCGGTATCAATGATAGAAACATGATATAGGATTGTTATTGATGCTAGATTATTGTTGTTTAGGGTTAGGAGATATGATGATATTATGGGTATTTGGGGGTTTTAACGAATCTAGACTTGATGCATGATATTTATGATCAATAGAAGTAATAAGAAAAGATCGAACACTCGATAAACTGAACATTTCAAGTTGAATATGAATCGATTTTAAAAGTTTCCAAATTGGGTAAATTATTCATGCATAAAAGTGATGTTTCCATAATCTTTACCATTTTGGGAAAGGGCTGAAACGGACGTATTATCGGGGGAAATCGGTGGGGTTTTGTAGGGATAAGTTATCCATGCTTGACTGCTGTGTTTGATGATGTTTTGAGTCGTTTTGAATGTGTTTGAAGCATTTTAGGAAAATTTGCACAACAGGGGCGAACCTGGCCTCCTTCGACCGATCGAAGGTGCGAAGGAGGGAATCCAGGGTCGAACATGGGTTTTTGTTGGGCGAACGTGGTAAAACGGGCGAAGGAGGCATCAAACGGTCGAACGAAATGTAAAACGGGCGAAGGAGACTTAAAACTGACTGGTTCGACCGTTCTGATGCAGAAATGAGATTTTTGATACAAACTAAGTGTTTTATGCTTGAACCTTGTGTGTAATCTATGTGTACTTGATTAGTTAGGGTAATGGGTCACCAACGGGATGTCGGGTCGGTCTAGTGTGTCGGTTAAATATTCAAACACGTTTTAAAACATACTTGGTTACGATCTGGACAATCGGGGACTAGATAACCTTATGGTTATTAGTCGGAACACTTATGTGAACATTTTGATAGATCTCCGGTAGAGGGATTATCAAGGGCTTAACATCTTTACTTGTAATCGAAGAACGCTATTTAAGGTGAGTTCACGGCCCCACTTTTACTGCTTTAACTTTTGGGGGAGAAAACATGCGCTAAACTATTTTGGTAACATTTGTCATACTATGGTTTTTAACTTTATATTGCTATACGATCTTTGGAAGTCCCGGGGGAAACCATGAATGTGCGGGGATGCACAACGGGGGAAATGTGGATAGATCTATTGGGCGTGACCTGCCCCACTCGTCGGCTTGGAGGGCCGGGCGGGTGCATATTGTCTCGAACAGGAACATTGGTATCATGCTGAACATTCGGGCTGCTTAAACATGCTAAACATTGCTAAACGTGTCTAGTAATGGTTTCCAATCGTAGAAGTAATAAAACATACGCCTAGCTAGCGTACTTGGTAACATTGATATAGTATGGACATGGTAACATTTTGGTAACATATTGAACAAACCTGTGAACTCACCAGCATTATATGTTGACATCTTTTTGGCATGTTTTTCTCAGGTCGCTAAGGTAGCAACAAATGGAACTAGGCGCACGGGTCTGCATTGGCGTCTAGGCTTAGTTGCACGTTTTGTAATAAAAAGTGTTTTGAATAATTTTGGGATGATAGCATAGTTGATTAAATGCTACTTAAACGCTTCCGCTTATAAAAATCGTTGGTTATGTTTCTTTACGTTTTTCATATAGAGTTGTTTATTGTGATTGTTGACTTGGATCCTGGTTTGTCATGCGCCTCGCAGTAAAACCCTGCAAGTGGAAATTTGAGGGTGTGACAATAGGAAAATCGACTCTCACACTTATGCGTAGATCAA
Source organism: Ambrosia x helenae (assembly GCA_030844895.1). Taxonomy (NCBI): domain Eukaryota; kingdom Viridiplantae; phylum Streptophyta; class Magnoliopsida; order Asterales; family Asteraceae; genus Ambrosia; species Ambrosia x helenae. The sequence goes on along the minus strand of CM061230.1, from coordinate 101,166,593 downwards.
GGAGATTGATGAAGATATTCATCAAGACCCTTACAGAGAGGGTCACTATTCATATACCATTGTTGTTGGATGTTCATGTGAGAATGCATAGTACAACATTAAAGAAGGACTTGTGCTATTTCTTTTCAAACCCTTCCATCGTATACCTAACACACTACAATAATTCACTATTTTATACATACAGCACACCTTCATCGTTGACCGTGTTGGAGCACTGTTCTTCTTGATCTTGATCTTCACACTTGCTTTTGACAACCGTCTGACTGACCTGAAGTTCCTTTGCAACCAGGTAGAAAGGAACTCGGTTTCAAATATAAAAATCCATTACATCACGATTTGCATCCCGGCAATAATGAGTAACCTACTAACTAACCTTTCATCTTCTCTGTTTAAAGTCAGCTGTACTGGTTGTCGAAAGAAATCGACAGTAGGATCGGCGCTAACAAGCAACCCATACAGAGTTCGTTGTACTGGCTGTCAAAAGAAATCGCGTGATGATAGTCGTTTTCGGCGTCGTAAAGCGATCGTTTTTGTAATGATCAGAAACATTCCAAATAATTTTAATGATCGCTACGGTTAGTGGATACCATGGATCAGAGAGATTCAAGCTAATCAAACTCAGGGCAACCCTTGTTTGATTATACTCGTGTCCAGCCTTTATCAGGTTGCCTTCATCGTTGACCGATATCTCTCCGGTAACAACCCTTGTTTGATTATACTCTTTATGTATGAATAGTGACCCTATGAAAAACCTAGTTCTTTTGGCCACAGGTACAGAAAGGTTATAAATGTTCATGTCGTTTCAGGTTGCCTTCATTGTTGACAGTTATCTCTCCGTAGTGGATCTACCATGAGTGCGTGTGTGTATGCACAATGTGGTATGCTCAAACATTTAAGTCAAAAGCGGTCCAAAGAACATAATTGAAATCGATGGGAAGGTAACAAAATCGTCCAACTTCTTTGTTTTCATCGTTAAGTAAAAAGCGGTCCAAATTCCAAGGTTTGTTCTCCCTATGTATCATCATTTCTACAAAAAAAAGGGCTTTGATGGTTTGGATGTTGATCCATGTTTGAGGGAAAAACGAAGAATGGGCTGTTAGTGGATACCATGGATCAGAGAGATTTAAGCTAATCAAACTCAGGGCAACCCTTGTTTGATTATACTCGTGTTCAGCCTTTATCAGGTTGCCTTCATCGTTGACCGATATCTCTCTGATAACAACCCTTGTATGATTATACTCATGTTCAGCCTTTAATTGTTTGGGAATATATTTTCTGATCAAAAAAGGCAACCTGATTCGTTGTACTGGCTGTCAAACGAAATCGCGTGATGATAGTCGTTTTCGGCGTCGTAAAGCGATCGTTTTTGTAATGATCAGAAACATTCCAAATAACTGTAATGATCGCTACGGTTAGTGGATACCATGGATCAGAGAGATTTAAGCTAATCAAACTCAGGGCAACCCTTGTTTGATTATACTCGTGTTCAGCCTTTATCAGGTTGCCTTCATCGTTGACCGATATCTCTCCGATAACAAACCTTGTTTGATTATACTCTTTATGTATGAATAGTGACCCTCTGGCAAACCTACCTCTGTTTTGAATTTGGTGCTTCCTTAGAGAAGTTATCAATCTCACTGTAATGATCAGGAACACTCCAAATAACTGTATAATTTCAGCTTTTGTTTAACTATTTTAGCAACTTCCATAGAGAAGTTATCAATCTCACTGTCCAACAATTCATCTTCCTTGTCTTAAAACCCTTGACATCGCTGTTTGATTATACTCGTGTTCAGCCTTTATCAGGTTGCCATCATCGTTGACAGATATCTCTCCGATAACAACTGAATTTTACTTACTTGCCTAAAAAGTTGTACCGGTTATAGAAAGAAATCAACAGTCGGATCGACTGTTGATTAGTATATAGAGAGCAAACCGACGATCATTCAAAATTTTCTAAAGAAGAAATTAAAGAAGTCGTATGGCAGTGCGGGTCAGATAGAGCGTCGGGCCCGGATGGTTTTAACTTTAGGTTCCTAAAGTTTTTTTGGGATTTGTTTGAAAATGATTTTGGTAACTTATGGAGCAATTTTATGATACAGGGTCCATTTCTCGTGGCTGTGCTTCTTCGTTCATTACTTTAATCCCGAAGGTGAAGACTCCGGTGGGTTTATCTGATTATAGACCCATTACCCTTATTGGTGTGATTAGTAAAGTTATATCAAAGCTATTAGCCACGATGATTAAATCAGTTATGGGTTTTGTTATTTCGGAGACACAATCCGCTTTTCTAAGTGACAAATATATACTTGATGGCCCCTTAATGATAAGCGAGATTCATGGGTGGTTGAAGAAGAAGCACAAGAAGGCGTTTATTTTTAAAATTGACTTTGAAAAAGCCTATGACAACGTCAATTGTAGCTTTCTGTTAAGTATGTTGGTTCAGATGGGGTTTCCTGTTAGATGGCAGCTGTGGATTAAAGGGATTTTAGAATCAGCTCGGTCTTCGGTATTGGTTAACGGAGCTCCTACATTTGAATTTCAATGTGAGAAAGGTTTACGCCAGGGGAATCCTCTGTCTCCGTTTCTTTTCCTCATTGTTATGGAGGCTTTTCGTGTATTGTGAACAAGGCCGTGGATGAAGGAGAGTTCACAGGTATTAAGATATCTGATTCTAGTCATGTTATTTCCCACCTTTTATACGCAGATGATGCAGTTATTGTGGGCGAATGGTCGAAGGAAAACATTGAGAAGATGGCTCGGTTGCTACGTATTTTTCATCTATGTTCCGGGTTGAAGATAAATTTAAATAAATCTCATATGTTCGGGATTGGAGTGGATGACGAAGAGGTCGCTAATATGACTGAATTTCTCGGTTGTAAGCTGGGAGAATTGCCTTTCGACTATCTTGGTATTAAAGTTGGAGCGAATATGTCGAGAACTTGCCACTGGTCCCCGGTGATAGAGACAGTTCGTAATAGGTTAGCTTCATGGAAGGCTAAAATGTTATCTATGACCGGTCGCCTTACTTTAATCAAATCCGTGCTTTCTAGTCTCCCTATCTACTATTTTTCCATTTACAAAGCTCCAGTCGCGGTGATTAATCAAATTGAAGGCTTGATGCGATCTTTTTTATGGTCGAGATCTATGGACCATCACAAGATCCATTGGGTTTCTTGGCAAGCGGTTACATTACCTAAGTCGGATGGAGGTCTAGGAATCTCTAGACTTGCTGACCTGAATATAGCTTTGTTAACAAAGTGTGCGTGGAGGTTCTTTCATATGCCGAATTCTTTGTGGCGGAATATTTTTGAATTGATTCATGGTGGGCGTAGAAAGTGGGTTTTTCTTCCTTTAAACAGGGGTATGGGAGGCTGCTGGAAAAAGATAGTTGGCGTTATAAGTCAGGTTCAGTTACACCATAAATCGATCCATTGTTGTTTGCGTGGGTTGGTTGGTAAAGGGGATAAAATTCGGTTTTGGTTGGATTATTGGTATGGCTCATCATTACTAAAAGATAGATGGCCGGGTTGTAACACCCCAACCGATGGCGGAATCATCGAGGTGTCACGTAGTGACGATTTTTCAAAAGCACATGGTACTAAAATGTAAATATATTATTGTATAATATAAATTGTCTTACATGGATGAAATGGGAAAAATACAAAAGTCTGAACAAAACATGAAATTTGAAATAAATTATTAAAAGCAAGCACTAAATTCCAATGCTATGGAACTAAGATCAAACTGCACCTGAAACATGTACAAAATAAGTTTTGTCAACATATGAAATGTTGGTGAGCATTCCTAGTTTTAATATATATAGTAAGTTGGAAAATGTTATACAATTCAAGTGCAAGCTATAGTGCATTTATGTAAACTATGTATCATACAAATGAGCGAAATCAATCATGTGACTGTGTAAATGTACTAGAATGAACGGCGGTGTACTTATCCAATAAATGGATAATAACTTAACAATGACCATGGATTCTCCGATGAAAAAGGGGGAGAATCACCTAGGTGGGTTGTCAATCCAATAGCGCTATCCAATGTTAAGGTCGCTTGTATATGGTTAATGATTTCACTAAGTACAAATGTATTCTACATGTAATGTCTAAGCATAAAGCACGTATGTAAGCAAATGCACAACGTACTAGAATTGTATTGTAAAAACGTGAACGTGTATGTGTATTGTGTATAAGTGTACATGTAACACCCCAAAAGTGAATAAAGATAAAAAAGGGATAGGAAATACTCACTTTCGCCAAATGACTAGATGACTAAGCGAGTGTGAAAATGCGAGCAATCCAAAGATTCAACAACGAAACTAGTCCAATTTAGAAGAAAAGAAACCGAATAGGAAAAAATATCAAGCTTCCAATTCGCCAATTACAAGAGCTTATAATCAAAGCTTCAAATGTAGAAGTAATATACTCTAGAAGAAAGCTATGAGGGAGAGTTTAATCGAATTGAAATAATCGATTTAGAGGTGCAAAGTGTAATGGGTCATAGGTGGGTTTTATACTAGTTTTAGATTCAATTAGACTTTAAAATTGGTCAACACCATAAAGTAAGGTTTTAAGATGAATTGACTATTTGACTAGGACTTTGACTAGGATTTTGACTGAGACTTTGACTAGGATTTTGACTGAGACTTTGACTAGGATTTTGACTCAGACTTTGACTAGGACTTTGACTGGGACTTTGACTGTTTAACTGTCTCAACGGACCGCAAAAGCTAAAAAATCAAAATTTTCTAATTTAATCAATTTTAAGTTCTAGACTTGTATCCTTCTGTTACTAAGTTGTTTTAGGACTGAAAATTAAGGGCTTTGAGTATCAAGGTCTGAAACATACGTGCTCGGGTGTAGATGTGAGTATAAAACGTGTATACTTTTACTTATAAAATTATAAGTTTTATTAAATTGTGAATTTTGGTCATATTAAAATACGAGGGTTAAAAATGAAATTTTGAAATAGTTGAGGAACCAATTATGCACATTTATGAAAAGTGAAGGGTGCAGGTTGTCACACGGGTATCTATAGTTTGGAGAAAAAGAAAGATTGTGTTATTTCCGATAGATTCATAGAGCAGATGAATGGTATTAGCTTCTGTCCGAATTGGTCTCGTTCGCCAAGTTCTGTGCAGGAAGTTTCAGAAGTTCGGGAATGTTTGGAAGTGTGCTGCAATTTTTCTTATGTGGATCGTGGTGACTCGTGGGTGTGGCAAGATGCAGATAAAAATGAATTTTCCGTTGCTCAAGTTAAGAAAATGATGCGGGATGACAGATCTGAAACTCATCTCTAGGTTTACAAGTGGGATTCTTGGTTACCTTTAAAGAAACGCTGGATCATGTGTTTACATACTGTGGTTTTCGGACGGAGTGTGGGCTATGATTGCAAGCTGGTGCAAATTACCCTCGGTTTACGCCTTCGATTTCAATGACGTTATTAAGCTGCATATTACTTCTGCTGATTCGAAACAGAGTAGGAGAATTATAAAGGCCATTGTTTACACCACGTGTTGGGTGATCTGGAGATCCAGAAATAACAAGTTTTTTGAAGGGGGATCTCCTACGGTTTGTAAGGTTGTAGCGTTTGTTAAGTCGCTTTCTTTTTTTTTTTTTGGATTTGGAATAGGTCTATTGTGTGGAAAAATTGGGCGACGTACCCTTTGTACGTTTTGTAATGGCTCTTTGGCAGTCCTTGATTTGAGGGCGCGCCTGTGTTAATGAAATTTAATGTTCAAAAAAAAAAACCTAGTGTTGTATACACTACTCGCACTTATATTCTAATAAAATAAGTCTTTAGAAAGGAATTTGTAGCTATCACCATGTTTGATAATAAGGGTCTGTTTGGTAGCCCTTTAATGGTCATTCAGATGTTACCTTTTAATGGTCCATAATCTCTTAATGGTTAAGAGGTAACCTTAAGTCTGAATGGCTGAAGCAACCATTAAGATGTTATCTCTTAACCATTCATACTTAAGATTCTGTCTTAACCATTAAGAGGCTATGAACCATTCAGATGTAGTCTCTTAATGGCCATTCAGAGGCTACCAAAAATGTCTCTTGCTTTGATTTGCATTATAGATAATTCTTGATTATGAAAACGTCTATCACATATTCATGAATATAATAAAAGAGAGTATTTCACCTTGTTGAACTAATCAACCAAATATACTTGTGGTTTGAAGGTTTGCACAATTGCACTTATGCTAGTGTACAGTGCAACTTCCCTCTACAGGATCGATTTCACCAAGGGGAACTATCAGACCGACAGATGTATCTTGCAAAGTGTTGTAAAAACACCAGAAACAATCATAATCAAACCCAATTAACCAACGATTAGAGAGATTATTATTGATAGAAAGAAAATACAAAAGGAATTGTAAAGAAAAGATTACAAAGGATTGACCCCAAATCAGACCTCACCTTTCCTTATATAAACCCTAATCTGATTATAACGACTTCTAACAAACAAGTTTAGAAGTTGACACAACAACTCCCTCTAGTTCAGGACACTTATTACAAACAGAACAAACTAAACAATAATGCTGAATATACATTGAGAACTTGGCAGGAATACCCCCTGAAACTTTCAGCAGATATAGAACTAATGTTGACAGTTGACTTTCAGCTTTGACTCTTGATTTTGACTCACATTTCTAACAATCTCCACCTTGAGTTAATCAATCAAGATCTATGCAACTTACCCAACCATTAAAGTAACAATCAAACCATGTTCCTTCCACTGATTTGATCAAACCACCTGCTGAATTCAGTTCAGCCTCAAACAGGACCATTTTGACCTAGTTCATACCTTCTATCAAAACCATTTGTCCTGATCCTCCAAACCACAACATTACCACATGTTGTATCATGCCTTCCCAACTTACAACACTTTCAATAACCTGTAATGCACATCTTATTATGCACCTGTGTCTGTACACTCTTCTTGCATTATCAGTTTTCACATACCTAATGACCATTTTACCCTTGTCACTAGTTTTGTCCCCAAACAACATGTTTGACTTAACAACTCCTACCCAAGCACCATTTGCACATAAGGAATCCTTTTCCCCATTCATTATCCTGCACCACTTGGTCACAACCTCAACACAAGTCAAAAACTTCAAATCTGCCATCCTTGACCTGTCCCTTTCAACACAGACTATTTTATCACCAAAAACAGTTCTGCCCTCCTGAGTCTCTTTCCATATACACTCACCAGGCTCCACCTTGATCTAGATAATCTTCACCTCAGAATCCACCTCACTTTGTACATGCTCCACCTCAGTTTTAACCTTATTACACCATAGCACAACCCTGCTATTGATTTCCTTTGGCTTCACATCACCTAGTCTACATATCCTGACTATCATTCCACCATCAGAATATCCCAAGAACTTACACTCTCCTATTCTTGAATTCATCTTAACCTGACTAGCTTATCATACAACTTTAAGCCAAACATCATCCATTTTCCAACCTTGGTAACACACTCATGTTTACAAACCAAACCATGTACCCTTACCCCTTTTGGAAAACCATCTTCTTTAACCAGAAGACCGCCAAACCCATTGACATTCCACACACATCACCATGAACATAACCTAACCTCTTTGTTGATTGAACACCCTTAGAGTCTTTCTTCCTGTGACACATTCCCATCACACAATTCTCACAAAACTCTAAGACACTACCCTGTAACCCATCAACAACATCCTGTTTATAGAATTCAGTCAACCCTTGTCCAAATATGTGATCAATGAACTCTATAACATGGGGCACACAACCTTTTATCATATAAACATCAAGAACACAAACATTATTCCCATGTCTTGTTCTTGACATCATTACCATTGGTTTTCTCATAACAAACACCAACTCCCATCTAGTGTAATCACTATCAATAAACAAGAAACTCCATTATTCTACTAATATTGACACAAACACTATCTTTCCATTCAAAAAATAGGTGTTGTTACTCTGCCTTGAACCAATCAACAAGACCTCGGATTCTTTCATAACCAGGATTTTACCATCCTCAAGAATCACATGGCAGCCCTTTCTTTCGAAAGATTTCAATGACAATAAACTTATTTTCAGATCAGAAACATACCTCACATCATGATACTCAACAAACATCCCATTGTTCATTATGAATGTGACTTCAACCTCCTAATTCTTACAAGCCCCGTCATCACCCATCTTGATTACACCAAGATTTCCATATTTTAGTTCCTTGAAATATTCTGAATCCTTCTCTCTCCTTTCAGAACAGAATCCATCACAGTTACCCACAAGAACATCAAAAACATAACCTTCTGATGATCCTTCTTGTTTACTGTGACTGTGCATACTCTGTTCTTCCCTTCTTTTCTTCAATTCAGACCAATCGTTCTTCCCATCAATCTTTCTTAACTCTAACTTCGTTGTTTTCACCATTGATTCAACCAGATTGTTCTGAATCAAGCACCACGAGGCTCTGATACCAATTGTTGTAAAAACACCAGAAACAATCATAATCAAACCCAATTAACCAACGATTAGAGAGATTATTATTGATAGAAAGAAAATACAAAAGGAATTGTAAAGAAAAGATTACAAAGGATTGACCCCAAATCAGACCTCACCTCTCCTTATATAAACCCTAATCTAATTATAACGACTTCTAACAAACAAGTTTAGAAGTTGACACAACTAGTCCCTCAAGTTTTGGACACTTATTACAAACAGAACAAACTAAACAATAATGCTGAATATACATTGAGAACTTGGCAGGAATACCCCCTTAAACTTTCAGCAGATATAGAACTAATGTTGACAGTTGACTTTCAGCTTTGACACTTGATTTTGACTCACATTTCTAACACAGTTTTTTTAGAAGTCTTGAAAAAGTTAGCAGATGAGATAATATTATTCTCTGCACCAACCATTCCTTGTGTAGTTGTGTTCATGTTGAATGTTTAGCTAGTTGACTAGTATTGCTTATTAGTTATTTTCTTAATTAATTAGTTTGGTGTGGCTGAGGTGATCATTAATCAAGTGGTGGCCTAGGTAGATGGTTCTGCCATGTTTGCTTCTACAACCAGGTGATGGAAAAACATGACCCGATTACAAACGGTAAATAAAGAAATGCAGAATTGTTTTTCGTTTGACCAAATTTTTTTCCTAGCCGAATGAACATGCGAGGAGACAAACAAATAAGGTATACTAAATGCAATAAAAAGAAAACAAATTTTAACGTGGAAAACCACTTAACAGGAGAGTAAAAGCCACATACATGACTACTAGAGTATTTTAGCATGGAAAACCTTTCAAAAACGAGATTAAAAGCAACGAGACTACTATAGTCACTTCAAATTTACTATCACCAAATAGAGCAAAACAAACGTCTTCTCTAGATATACTAGAGGCTGGAGGCTATACATGGAACAAGATCACTTCAAGTATATGGAATCAATGTGGGAATAATCGGATTCGTTTACGGATCACGGGTACAGGTCAACCGGTTAGTGGTTCTAAACCGGGTTTATGTGATACGAAAAATGGAGCTTCGTGGGTTAAACGGGTCAGATAGGTTGTTGCAGACATGGTCTCGGTTTGACCCAATACCAGATGACCAAGTTTATAGTAAAAAAGAAGTGGAGTGAACGTTGCAATTTATGGTATCATTTTTTGTAATTTGTATTTTTGGTCAGTTAAAGATTTTCTTACATAAAAAACATCAAATATAAAACGTGCAATGTCTATAACTGATAATAGTCGTCTTGGTCAGGTTTTCCATGACCTTTTTTTTTTGGAAAAGTTGATGCATCAGTGTAAATTTACACTTTCCAGCTGTTGAGTTTTACGTGTCGAATAAAACGTGTTTCGATTAACATATCAACTTTAATAAAATAGCCGAATTGGCCGGTGTTAACGAATGCTTCATCACAAAAAAAAAAAAAAAAAAAAAAAAAAAAAAAGTAAGAAGTTCAACTAGACTGTATGCATGTTATGATGAATAATGAATTTATCCTAAAATAGCTAGGAGTTGCTTACACAAAAAATAATAATAATAATAATAAAATAGGCTACTGAACTCGAACCGCAATCATCGGTTTTTCGTAAAATAGTTTAACCAAACAATCGGTTTCATATTGACCATTTCAATTATTATTTCGGTCCCCTTTTTATTTATTAATTTACTTATATTTTGTTTGTATGCTCACCAAACTAACACCTCAACACAAATAAAGACAAAAGTAAAGACATTTTGTGTTGGGCTAATTAAATACTCCTCATGCACCATAAACAAATTATTATAAAACAACACCCTGTCATATATGACGCTTTCTAGAAATTCTTGATCTAAATTATTGTATTGAATTTACTTACCTTAAAATAAAATAAAACTCAAATGGAAACTTGAATGTATTGTGAATTGCTTTATCTAATGGAATTGAAGAGGATAATAATTGGTAAAAGAATCCGTACTTGATAGGAAAACCTGATCAATCATTTGAAACGAGGATACAACTGAGTCTTGTATTCGTGATGCCTGCCTGATTAGCCGATCTGGTTTACCCCCATCAAAACAAAAAATATTGATATGTTGTGTTGTTTTGTAAAAATAATATATAGTATGATGAAGTCTATAAAGACATGAAGCTATTAAATGGTAGAATTCGTAGAAAATATTGTTGGATATTTTATGTTTCAAGTTCAGTTTATGAGATGAGTAACGGTCGTCCAACGAGTAATTTAATATCGTACGAGTTTGAGCTATATGAAAAAAAAAAAAATATGGTTTTCCTAATCGGGTGAGATTGAAATTGTCAAAACACTAGTGGGTGACGTGAGGTGTTACCTCACAAAAAGACAAAATTAATAAATTACTAGTTTACCCTTCAACTACTGTTTCCTACAATAGTTCAAAATAAAATAAAGAGTAATGTCTAATTGTTTACAAAAAAAAGGTTGTGTTAGAGCTCGTGTGTAAAGTAAATGATGGTACATTTTATTAGACTTCTTACCCTCTTAGTTCTAAGCCTTAATGCTATTTGATCATATTATTTTAATTTTAATCTAAATGGTTGTACATTGTTTTTCTAATCATAATCTAATCTATACATCTAATAAAACAAACTCAATGAGTACACTTGGCACTCCCATATTGCACCTCAATTCATCTCTCTTCCCATATTGTGTCATGTGTCCTCCTCTCATAATTTATAAAATTGTTCTTTTAAAAAAAATTAAAAATAGAGTAATAATCTATATATATGGTAACAATTATCACTTAATACTTTCCTAATCTAATTAACCTACTCAATCAATTACCCTCATTCTCTCTCATCATTCTCTCTCATTCTCTCTCACACGCCAATAACTATTTCTTCTCTGTGATTCGTGTATCTCCATCCGATCAAAAGCTTCCATCATCATCGTTCATCTTCTTCGTCTCTATCATTCAAGGTAACGATTTCTTCTTTGTTTTTTCATACGATTTCTATTAAATATCGTTGTTTCTTATAATTATTTACCGATTTAATCGATTTTTATGTTTCTCTGTTTCTTTCTATGTTTCCATCGCCGATCATTCGTCTTCTTCTATCTCTCATTCAAGGTAATCATTGTTTCTACTTTGTTCATACGATTCCTCTTATATATTGTTGTTTTTTGTAATTATTTTCAGATTTAAGCGATGAATGATCGGCGGTCTTTCTTTTTTCTCTGATCGTCGCCTATTTAGATTCTAATATTTCATTCAGATTCTAATATTAAACTTTTTTTTTTGTATTGTTGATGGTTTTTAATAATTTTTCAGATTTGGGGCTTTAAGTTTCATCTTTCTTATTTTCTACTATAAGATTATATTGTGACTTTTAAGTTTCAGTGTTTAGGTATTGTTATTTGTTTTCAATGATTAGGTATTATGTTTGTTGTTTTAAAAAATTATGAGATTTTAATAATTTTCAGATTTGTGATATGATCAGTTTCAGTGTTTAGGTATTGTTATTTGTTTTCAATGATTAGGTATTATGTTTGTTGTTTTCAAAAATTATGAGATTTTAATAATTTTCAGATTTGTGATATGATCCTTCATGTTTTCTCAGTAGCAAAAACACGAAAATTTCCCGTGTATTATATATTTCTTCATGATATTATGTTGGCTCGATGATCTAATGTTAATAATTATAATTACCATATCATTAATAACCTTTAAACACAAAATTATTAATCAAATATAAATACATTTATAAATTTACTTTTAAACATTCAAAATCAAAATTTAAAAAAAAATCGGTTTTTAAAATTAAAGACATTTAAACACAAAACAAATGCTTAATTCTTTGATTTGTCACATTACTATTTTTAGCGTATAATTAGCATTTATCATGATTTACACAATATTGGAAACATCTAATGTTAATAATTATGATTACCATTTCATTAATAACATTTAAACACAAAATTATTAATCATATATAAATATAAATACATTTATAAAAAAAGTTAAATTTGAATTTTTTTCATCACACTTAATACATCTATTTTCAATTGAATTACTTTATTTTCAAACATTCAAAATCAAAATTTTAAAAAAATTACGGTTTTTAAAATTAAAGTCATTTAAACACAAAATAAATGCTTAATTCTTTGATTTGTCACGTTACTATTTTTAGCGTATAATTGACATTTATCATGAGTTACACAATATTGGAAACATCTAATGTTAATAATTATGATTACCATTTCATTAATAACTTTTAAACACAAAATTATTAATCATATATAAATACATTTATAAATTTATTTTTACACATTTAAAATCAAAATAAAAAAAAACGGTTTTTAAAATTAAATACATTTAAACACCAAATAAATGCTTAATTATTTGATTTGTCACATTACTATTTTTAGCATATAAATAGCATTTATCATGATTTACACCATATTGGAAACATCTAATGTTAATAATTATGATTACCATTTCATTAATATCATTTAAACACAAAATTATTAATCATATATAAAATATAAATACATTTATAAACCAAGTTAAATTTGAATTTTTTTCATCACAATTAATACGTCTATTTTCAATTGAATTACTTTATTTTCAAACATTCAAAATCAAAATTTAAAAATGAATACGGTTTTTAAATTTAAAGACATTTAAACACTAAATAAATGCTTAATTCTTTGATTTGTCACATTACTATTTTTAGCGTATAATTAGCATTTATCGTGAGTTACACAATATTGGAAACATCTAATGTTAATAATTATGATTACCATTTAATTAATAACCTTTAAACATAAAATTATTAATCATATATAAATACATTTATAAATTTATTTTTAAACATTCAAAATCAAAATTTAAAAAAAAAAAATCCTGTTTTTAAAATTAAAGACATTTAAACACAAAATAAATGCTGAATTATTTGATTTGTCACATTACTATTTTTAGCGTATAAATAGCATCTATAAGGTAATAGTCGGTTAAAATTATTGAGTAATGCTCCTTTTACTTATACATGGGTCACTTTAGATAATGTTCCTTCCTATAAACGGGTCAAATAAGGTAATAGTCGGTTAAAATGTTGTTTTAGTGGTGTAGGTTCATGTTTGTTTACTTATAAATTGGTCGATTTGGGTAATGTTCAACTTTTCCAATGGGTCAAATAGGGTAAAAGTCGCCAACAGTGTGTTTATGGTGTTTTAATTAGATTGATGTTCTTTTTACTTATACATAGGCCATAGGTGAATTGGGGCAATCTTCCCTTTTCTTAACGGGTCGATTTGGGTAATGTTTGCCTTTTCAAATGTGTCAAATAGAATAAAATGTGCGCGAAGCTTTTTTAGCGGGTCGATATGGGTAATGCTCATCTTCTCAGACGTGTCAAATTAAATTGTGAAATTTAGGTGGTAGTTAGTTTCTTATTTGTATTGTTATTCCTTTCTTATTGTTGAATATGCCATAAGTCTATTTTTAACACATACCATTTAAGTCGCCTTATTCAGGTTGGATTGTATTTAAGAAACCCTGTATTCTCACATGGCCAGCTTTATGTCGCATTGTCAAGAGTTAAAAGCAGGGCAGGCGTGAAGTTACTTATACTTGATGTTGGTGGGAAAGTGATGACTAAAACAAAAAATGTGGTTTATAAGGAAATTTTCAGCGATATTTGAATAAATGTGTATTCGTTGCTTTTAAATTTTGATAAAATTTTTCTACTTTATTTTTCTTATACGTTATACTACTCCAAATAATCGTACGTTGTTGAACTGCGTGTCAACACGGGCAAATATCTAGTTAAATATGAAAAGTAAATAAAATCATTGTCAATTTAAGTCTCTTATAAGCAAATTAAAAATATATGATTATTCTAAAGGTACTTTTACTTTGTTTTAAAAAGAACTAGACTTTTGCCCGCGTTGACACGCGGTTCAACAACTTACAATTATTTTGAGCGGTAAAACGTATAAAAAATATAGTAGAAATATTTTATTAAAATTTAAAAGCAAGCAATACGCATTTTATTCAAATATCACTAAATATTTCCTTATACACCACATTTTTTGTTTTAGTTTTGACATTCCCATCACTATTTAGTATAAGTAATTTCACCTTTGCCCTGCTTTTAACTCTTTGATGATGCGACATAAAGTTGGCTATGTGAGAATAGGGGGTCTCTTATTGATCAGCAACTGTTGGTGCAGTTGTTGAAAACATCACCTCCTTCCTTATCTTTCCCTATTCTTCTTTGTTCTTGTCCATCTCTGCTTCTATGCTTTCCCTCTGCACCAAACACCAAAACATTTTAATATTTTTTGTCTGACATGACAGTATGTAATTGTTTGATAAGAATTGGTTCGGTTCTTGTTGACAATAAATGTGGATGTTATATTACAAAATGCAAACTATTTCTGGTAAGTATATGAAGCTGTCATGCCATATAACATATAACTAACATGGCTGTTTGTGATGTTGTACAATTTGTCCTCCAAATTCATGAGACGATCAAATACTCTTGCAGTGGTATAATCACAGTACATATCCTCATCAAAATCAATGTCTCTGCCATCTGCTATACAATTATTTTATCTCAGCTCCTCGTTTAGTATCAGCGACAATACAGTTTGTCTTCCTACTCTCCTATTTTCCGTTGACAGTAATAATTTCTTCAATAACCGAGAACCTGATACAGTTATATGAAACTCTGGTAACAACACCACATTGCATTGGTCGAATTCGTCTATTTGCCTACATATTGGACTTCCAAGGACACACTGAAATGATGCACACAGCCCTCGCGGGGAGCTTCTTATCGACCAACTTGGAGTTTGGGAACCAAGAACTGCAGCAGAGGACGGCAACGACTCCAGACTATCATCGTCGGGTGCGATTGGCTTTCGTTGCCCGGTAGAAGATGGACCTGACATGCCAAATAAAAGCAACTGAACATGATATCTATAACTCTAAGCAATCAAAGCTGCACATGGTCTAGATAAATCAGGTTATGTGAAATTTATGATGGTAATAGAAGCATAAGAAGCAAAACAAAATAAACACACAAACAAAACATACCTTACTGGACTGTCCAACAAACCTGAGCTACAAAGATCAAAAGTAAATTAAACGCAAATCTTAAAATAATAATACAGGCAATTACTAAGTTTGGCATATATGTTTGCTAGTGTCTAATATTACTTTGTTTTTCTAATAATATACAGTCTAATATTACTTGCTATAAAAGAGCTCCATTAGTTCCATGATAACTAATAATAATCACCAACCATCTCAACCAAAAGGCAACAACAACATCAAAGAAGTTTACAAACTGAACTTTATGCACAGTTTATTATATCTATTTATAAGGGACTGGTGCATGTTAAGACATTGTATATCAAAATAACACACTATATATATATATATATATATATATATATATATATTAAACAGAGAGGTCTTGGGGATAGTTAGGTTCTAGGTTTTTTTTTCCGACACTTTTTTTTTGTTTTTTTTTCTAAGTTTTTTTTTACGTTTTGGCAACCAACATTTTGATTAAGTTTTTTTTTTCGTAAGATGCTTTGCTGATGAGAAACCACCTACGGCATACTGTAGTGAACTTTAACGACTGAAGGCTAACGACGTTATTTAAATCATTAAAGTCAGGTTCAAGTTATGCAAAATTTACAAAATAAAGAAGCTACATACTCATTCATCACCATTATCTTCTTCATGTAGTCAATGATTCGTTAGTCTGAGAAAAAAGTTTTACCTGGGTTACATCAGCTGCTGATTGATGCTCCGTTATGTGTTTATGATACTGTTTAGAAACATAGATTCCAATGAATTAAATGGCAGCCAATCAACAATAAGTCATTCAGTTTTTAGAAATCAAATTAGAAATTGAAAAGTCGATTTGAATGGAATTCAAGTCGAAAAACTTAAATCAGAATTTTGAAGATGCATATCGAACCTGACTGATGGATGACCACTAATAATCCAAGGATTCGAGTCATCATACGATGTAGCGGAATCAACAACCATTAATCTCTCATCTGCCCAACAAAAGATGAACCATTTGGGAATTCCACAATTTATAAAAAGTCATGATTATCTAATGTTAGGCTAAATGGCTAAGTAATTCGGAAACTTACTGAACATGCTATATCTGATTAAAAAATCAGATATTTCGAGATCAAAATACCATAGCAAATTATTCAAATCAAAGGACAGTGAGATCCTTTGTGAAAGAAAATAGGGGCACCAGCTCGTTCTTCAACTGGTTCCATGAGCAACCCAAATGGTGAATTCTTCTTCAATGGCGGAACTCCAAAGTATATCATTTAAACACTCAACTTTGATCTGTCTACAAGCACTATACGCCTTACACTTTTGAACCTTTCATTTGCTATCACCTTCACTCAAATTAAGAATATATACATCAATAAAAGATTCAGAAATAAAGATGACGTTACATGTATATTATTGATTGATTCAAGGATGAGTTGGGTAGAGAAGATGTTGTCGTTCCTAAAACGGGTCACTTGTTGGTCAAGTTGGTTGAAAAGTTTCTACTCTTATGAACAACCAGAGCCAACTGTGATTTTGGAACAAAATGGTTGGATCCATTGACCCGTCAGGGATAAAACATAACACAAATCGACCCGGTCATTAGTAAATGGATCAAAATTACATCTACAGCAATAATATGTTAGATAGTACAAATCTCCAGTCCATACCAACACCCGGTCACCGGCTTATGCTTAGCCATGAACATAAATCTTCCTACATGCCACCAACGCCTCATCGTTCATGGCTCACATGTGAAGGCTTCAAACCCTGCACCGATTTAGATTCAAAGCTGTGAAGAACCATTTATACAACGCAACAAATGAGTTCAAGAAATAGATATGCAGCATAGTTGAAAATCAATATGATTATCTAAGGCCTATAAATATGTTTACCCAAAAATAACAGAATAAATATAATCCTTGTTCAGTAGAAAACCAATTTAAAGCCAAGAATTAAGTTACCTTGAAACGTATCGTCGACCGAGCCCTAGACCTCTGAAATCATCATGCATCAGTAGACTCCTTTAACTGTTGACTGAACCCAAACTGGGAAGCTGCCACATTGAACAATGAAAAAACAATTCGGGAAGTTACACAATCCAAACCCGTTATTGATGAATCCACATGGTAAGAATCAAACCTGATTGTTAATCGATTAGAGGCACCATCATCGGCAAAGAGACAGGGCTAAAAGATGTTAAAATTTCTGTGGGAGTGAAACAGAAGAGGTAAGATCGGACGCAGTGGTAGTCAAAAACACATATGTTACTAACTACCAGCTTAGATTATTCTTACGCTAAATTTGTTTTAGCTCCAACGAATGCACCAAAGTTTTATATCAATTTATTACATTAAACAAATAAAAATCACAACAAAATTCATCTTGTTGAGTTATTTTATATACAACCATAAAAATAAAATCAAAATATTTATAATCTTTGTCCCATCATCGGCAAACTCAGCTTTCTCCCTAATTCGCTCTCATATCATCTCACCCAACCAACATATTCATTATATCAGTAAGTCAAACAAATTAAGTTGGATAAAAATAATTATCCAAATTACAAAATTATATGCAGAAGTACACTGAAAAATTACCTTAATTGACAACTTTAAAGATGTCATACGATCACCAGAATGCCAAGAACGCTTAATCTCATCTTCTAAGTGAAGGAGATGGACTCAATAACTCTCTCCAAACAGCTTTCTCTTCTTAAGTCTCTCCGGTTTCGGTTCCTATTCCAGCAGCCTTGAGGATTTCGGATAGTCTCTCCTCGACCTCGGCTTCAACATCGATCGTTTTCAGCAACACAGATCTCGCTTAATCGATTCTGTTCTGCATCACAAGCCATCTATTGTCAAAATATGAAATAACAAACAATCACAAAAGATATACCTGATTATTGCGGTGAATCGACCAGATCGTACTTGCTTAGGGCTATAGAAAACTGAGAATGAGGTTACGCAAAATTAAGATCTAGGGTTATGACTCTGTGTTTTTGAGAAAAAGAAAGAATAATAGATATATGAACATCGATTTATTGAAATAAGAATCAAATAGAGATTACCTTGGATTGGAGATGAAGGATTAGCTTGAATCGCCCTTGAATCGCCCTTATTAGGGTTTAGGTTTGAAGGAGGCGATGATGATTTTCTGATCTATGTTATGTCCGTGTTTTTTTAGGGTTTTATATTTTATGGAATTTTGATTTAAAAAAAAATGAAAATTTTATAAATTCTCATAATGGGACACTTGGCATTAGTTGATTGGCTATGTAATTGGAGGATGAATGTGGGAGTGCCAAGTGTCCTCATGGACTTTGTTTTATTAGATGTATAGATAATTTCTTGCAAAAGTTGGTAAGACTTCAAATAATTAAAAATATACACCGTATACTCCCGTTTCATAACTTGTGTTTGAAAAAAAAAAAAAAAAAAAAAAAAAAGTCAAAATTCATTGATGAATTTAAATAACTTATTATAGTATGTCTTGCTTTTGGAGGGTCTCAAATCACATACCAACCATAATAATATTTTATGAGACAATCAAGAATGGCCCTAAACACCTCCTGTTGTCCTAACACCACCAATAATATATACATACATACATATACATAATATATGTATTTATGTGTGTGTATATATATATATATATCCCATAGGACGAAATATCCCATCTCATTCCATCCACAGATTGTTTACATAAGAAACCAACTCCCATTCCTACCTCTACTTCTCTTAATTATTATCTACACATCCAAAACCTTTGTTTCTTCATCCCCAAAAGGCGAAAACCAATGGCGAAAGGCGGAAAGCTAACAAAGATCAAGTCCGTGCTAAAGAAATGGAATTCATTTAGCAACGGCAAGTCAGCAAGTTTCACCAAAGAGACTTGTGCACCCACGTCTAATGAAGATGACTATGATCACAACATGAGCCATTCTCATGCGGTCTATGTAGGCAAGTCAAGGCGTCGCTATCTTATAAGCTCTGACGTGGCCCAACACCCGTTGTTCCAGGAGCTTGTGGAACGATCGGGTGATGGGGCTTCAGATGTTACGATTGAGTGTGAGGTCGTGTTGTTTGAACATCTATTATGGATGATTGAGAATGCTGACCCTCAACCAGATGCTTCACATGAGCTAGTGGATTTTTATGCTTGTTAATTTTTATTTTTACTATATTAATTCTTGTAACTTGTTCTTGAATTCATGTTCTACGTACTATTTGTTTTCTTTCTTGGATAGCAAGCAATCCAATAACTTTTTTTTGTTTTGCGTATTTTCTGATTTGATCAAGTATTATTCAATCTAGTTTTGTAACCCAAAATGCAACGTGTACTACGATATGTCAATATGAAGTCTATAATTTATCGTTGAACATTCTAATATTAATAATTTTGCATATTTTCCATATTTTGTTGTGATTTCGGTATCAAAATTGATCAAAAACTATTTATATGTGTAGTGTTGTTCGATACAAAACCAATTATGAGTAGAGTAGATAAGCGGACACTTAACTAACATGTACATGCACATGTTTTTGTGTGATATACAAGACGATCACATGCAATTCATTATCATTTTCTATCACATTATGTGTGGAAGCATTACATACCAGTGTATTTGGGTTCTGGGTTCGGCCAAAAAGCCAATTTTGCAGAATGATTTTTTTTATTTAAAATAATAAACTTTCATTATCTCAAAATACGAAAATTACATCACAATAGAAGGTAGACAACAACAAGCTACGCCGCCACTCCTTTCTAAATTGCGTTAGGAGATTTTGCAGAAAAAAAAAGCGTTAGGAGATTTTTGGGTTCTTACGGTTGTGTGCATATAATGTATATATGTATGGCTCTCGTGGGTAAAAGTAAAGCTTTACTTATTTTAACGTTATTTTACTAATTTCCTGAAAATAACATTAAAAATGATTGACGGTTAATCATGCATCATGTGGTGGCGTTGATAGCCAAAAGACAAGGTGGTACATGCACCAATCGGGTTTGTCCCGATTGCTAAGTGTTATGTGCCTTATGGCCAAGGCTTGATACAAAACCACTATCGAGTCGGGGGGTCTCACTGTAAGCAGTCTCTCTATTCCTATGGAGATAGAGGTAAGACTATCTACATCTTATTGATAGGATTTAATGAGCATAATGATGATGATCATTCAAGCAATCTGTTCATAATAAAACTTACTTTTGTTATTTTTTAAAAGGTGTATATATAATATTATTTTGTCCTTAAAACGTATTTGTCGCTATCATCTACCGAAAGATATCCAGTATGATTCCTGTCTTTGTCATTGTCACATATCTTTTGATTGAATGCGACAACAGTGGCATAAAAATATTGGTTGGTATAGAGTTTTGAAATTGATAAGATGAACGAAAAAGATTATTAATTAATGGTGAAGGTGGGCAATTAGGCAAATGATTGATGGTTGGTTAGATGCTTTTTGTTTCATTGTTCAACGCACACATACCAAACACCCCCCTTTCTTTATGTGTCTCGTATGGGCTAACATCTTTTCTTTTTAATTAATTTCGTTTATCTTGCTCTTGTTTAATGAAAGAAAAACGAAACCAGCATGGAAGAAACCATAATTAAATAATGGAACTAAAACACGTTGTTAGCTCCTTCATTGTGATTTCGTTTATAAAAGTATTGAATAAAAAAGGTATGAACAAACGAGTTAGTACGAATAAATAAAATGTGATACACTATTTTTAAGTTGGAAAACAAATGTAATTATTAAAAAAAATACTCATATATCTAAATTATGTAATTACATATATATATATATATATATATATACTAGTGGGGTGCCCGCGCGTTGCGGCGGGGTGACATATATTGAAGCACATAGTGTCGGAAACCTACGCAATGCAGCGGTGACGATAATGTAGTACCCGACACTCATTTTGTGCTAGTTTACAACCCTCTCATGGTATATTATATTGTATTTATATTGGAAATCCAAATCAAGAGGTGTGTATATCAAAAATATACTTTGATACTAACTAACCGGTTATCAAACCATTAACACGAAAGAGTATATACATGAAACTGAACTATTTCCTTTGAGTGGTTCTCCATGAAACCAACCATCCAAAACAACAAAGAGAACCTGATCCACTAAATCATTAACAACATTTTACGCTAGTTGCACGAACTCACAAAAATAATACATTTTTCTTATGTGGTTAAATGAAGAAACCATTTTGGCAAATTTCGTGTTAAAACCCATTTTTTGTAAACTCCATGCAATTTTCTCCATCTCTAGTTGGGTTAGTAACACCATGCTTCCAAAAGATATGTAAACAACTGAGTTGGAATACTTGGTTTTAAACCATTTGGTGCAGTAATCATCAAATGGTCTCCATTGACTTGCACCACAACCTTTGTGATTCGCTTTCCTTAGGCACACTAATGTAAACATCATTACCATTTGAAATGGGTTGTTTGTATAATGATTTGAAAATGGGTTAAGTCACACATTCGTGTCCGTTTTTTTATAAACATGTAGTGCTTGAAATATGATTACAAAAGGTATTTGTTACAACAATAATCTTTTATTTCTTTTTAACTAAGTGGCATAGGTATTAGATATACACTTTGGACAATTTTCAACCCATTTAACAATTTTAATCTTTTTTAGGTAAATATTTCTGTCACACCAAGTAACCATTTAAGGATAAACCATAACTTAAATCAACTTACTCAAATGTATATCGTTAAAAAAACAATACCTTTTTCTTAGTTTAGATATTCATTCTTTTCACAAAACTTCAAATTTGGGGTATTTAGAAAAGCTCGGGGCAAAGAGTATTACAACTAATGTGTAATAAGTAAAAATAACATAAACTTTCATTTGACTTGATTCATAAGGTTTTCGAAATCACATATGAGCAAAAAATAATTAAAATTCATACCTTATTAGGATTCACAAAGTAGTCGTACAACCTATTTTCTTCCCATAAAACTGTCTTGTTCCTGGTACAGTGACCACATAAAAAAAACTTGTAACTAACACGATTAAGGCCTTATCGTATAATAAATCAATAACAAGTGCATAAAACTTCTAAACTTCTCACTCTCACCAGAAAGTTTCGTCTTTTTGCAAGATCCGAATCCCAAACACGGCCATACATGTCATCCAGATACCCATTATAACATGGACAAGAAGAACATTCTTCATGAGAATTATGTGCAAATCCTCCCCTTCAAAACTCCAATATCCATGAACCAAGTAAAGCAATAAACCTTGATCGATGAAAACATATGTACCACTAAGTTATATGAGTGAAATTTAAATAAAACAAGAAAAAAACTATATGAATTACAATAAATTAAAGATTAAGAAAAAAAACATACTTGATTGATTGATTACACTTTGTATAAAGAACAAACTTTTATTAAAGAAAAAAAACAGAGAGTAAGAATCAATGGAGTAACAAATGTAATTGCTTTACTTGGTTTATATAATGATATATTTGCTTGAGTTAAAAGCAATAATGAGTGGTTTAATTGAAATACTTGAGAGTTAGAAGCAATTAAAGGGTGGTGACTCTTTGGCTTTCATATGATTTGTGTAACTCTTAAAACTTTTGGATTTCTTTCTTATTCATTAATAATTAGTTAGATTTACATTAAACTCTAAAGTTTAACTTTATTACATAATCAACTTAAATATTCATGTAGAATGACAATTTTACCCTTTTACTAACTTCATTAAGTTGTTGTACCATAAGCATAAGATGTAGTCTTTACTTAAATTTTGTTGGTATCCTTCCATCATGCTTTATAATATAGTATATATATATATATATGATTTGATTCAAATGAGAACCTTTTCCTAAATTGAGAACTAAGAGAACCATTCTGGAACACAAATTTTCTCTAAGGCAAATTTTTTTTTTTTTTTTTTTTGCTTTAATTGCTGCTTTATATGCAGGAAATTTTATTTTTTATTTTTTTTTGTGTTTTTTTTCAATATATACATGTGTATAATTGCATTATACGCATATGTATAACTGAAATATACACATACTAGGTGAAATCCCGTGTGAAAACACGGGAACACTAAATCCAACTAAAGCTGAAAATCCATTCATTGGTTGTTGTGCTTTTGCCTTTAGTAACCACTGATAAATGAAATAGTTGATTGGAAACCACTGATGAATCGGTAACCACTGATGAATGAATCAACTGATGATTATCCACGGATGAAGCAAGCAACAGAGGATGAAACAAACTTCTAATGACAACAGGGGTTTGCATTCAACAGGTGTTGTCATCAGAAGTTTGTTTTTTGAGTAGACCCATTAGTAATAAAACGCTCGTTTTTTTTTTCGTTCTTTGTATAGCACCATGGTACTCGTTGGAAAGATAATAAAACGCTCGTTAATTTGGTGTAATTTTTTTTTTTAAAAAAAAAGTGTCGTTTAAAAAAGTTATTAATATTTAAAAATCATGGGGAAAGTGCATGTGCTATGCACATGATAGAGAAAAAATAATTTAATAGTAGATGGAGTATTCATGACCCATCTAAATGACCCAGTAAAATGAGCGGGAAAAATTAAAGGAAGCTCTCATAAGGTGTCATGTGTCCCTCATTAGCTTTCATTTATATATTACTAGCTTATACCCCGGGAGCGTCCCGGGTTGAGAAATCTAAGTAAAGTGAATAAAATTAGAAGTATCTAAACTATAAAAATGGCATCTATGTATCAACTTACATTAGATACTTTTAAAAAAAAAATATACCAAAAGATCCATTTCACCTTACAACATCAACACCTAAAACATAATATTAAGATCCCAAGCACTTCAAGAGGACAAAGATTGTTTAGCACCAATATATTCAGTCAAAGGTCTTTAACTGCATACAATAAGATTTGAGCTATTTCAGAATATGGTAGAAAAAGAAAACATAACAATTACCTGTTGGAGAGCGTCCCGGGTTGAAATATCTAATATGACATAATAAAATATCTAATATGACAACATAATTAATGACTTGCCAATATATGATTAATGAATATTATTATTATTATTATTATTATTATTATTATTATTATTATTATTATTAGCATTTTAAACAAATCTCTGTCATAAATTATCATAATCTAATATAAAAAAAAGGGTAATAGGGTCGGGTATCACCTAATCCCAGGCCCGACCCAAACCCACAATTTTTTTTTAAACTAATATATCCCGGGAGCGTCCCGGGTTGAGAAGTCTAATTTGAAATATCAATTTTACACCTGAAATAGACTGATGCGTTTTACAGTTACATGCAGGAAAGCTTCAGGTAGCACTTAACCTAAAACAATTAACAATGTATCTTCAATGTTAGTGCATAACCTTAAACACTGTATAACTATAATATTAAAACTTAACCTAAAACAATGTACAACTCCAATGCTAACACATGTTGTAAATAAAAATCATATTTATTGGTTTGAACATAACTAATGACTTGCCTATACATGATTAATGAATAACCTGAACACTTTGTGTTTTTTTCCTGTATGAACAAAACCACACAAAAAAATAGTCGTTTTTTCTCCGTTTATTATATAGCACTATGGTACCCGTTGGAAAGATAATAAAACGCTCGTTAATTTGTTTAATTTTTTTCTTTAAAAAATCTCGTATATAAAAGATATTAACGTTTAAAAGTTATGGGAGAAAACATTAGAGATAAAAATCTATTTTTGTTTTTAAATTTTAAATTATTATTTTCCTAAAATAAAGCCCTTGCCACATGGGATGACACATGGCACACTAAATGAAGAGAATACCCTCTTTGAGTGCCATGTCATTAAAATGGCTTTGGTTTATTATATGTATAGATAGAAGATGTATAGCTAAAAAATGCTATACATACATATGTATAACTCCTATATACACATATGTATAACTGCTATATACATATATGTATAAATGAAAAAAAAATTCAAAAAAAATAAAAAAAAATTTCCCTTCCATAAAAATGTGCGATTAATGCAATGTTTTTTTTTTTTTTGCCTTATATGAAATATATGTGGCCCAAAATGGTTATCTCAGTTCTCAAATAGGGGTTTGTTCTCTTAGGATCCCTACTCTATATATATATAATATTAAATAAAATTATTACATATGTAGGCTATATTATAATGCTTATGAAGAGAAGAACAAGGTAATTTTACACATTTTTAAGCGTTTAAGTTTTGCGACTTTTATAAATTATATCATATATATATATATATATATATATATATATATATATATATAGGGGATGGTTCTGTAGTAAACCCTAAAAATTTGAGAAAACTCTAGTAAACCCTTAAAAAATCCTACTTCCTAAACTTTTTTTAAAAAAAAATTAGGGCATGTAATATACATGTTTTTAAGTGTTTTGAGCCAAAAAAATCAAAAAAGCGCCGAATGGTTTTTTTTTAAAAAAAAAATAAGTTTTGCATCATAACATATGTTACCAGTGCAAAAATAAGCTAACATATGTTATGGTGAATAACTTATTTTATTTTTTAAAAAAAAAACCGCTCGGCGCTTTTTTGATTTTTTTGGCTTAAAACACTTAAAAACATGTATATTACATGCCCTAATTTTTTCAAAAAAAAAAGCTCGGGGAGTAGGTTTTTTTAAGGGATTACTAGAGTTTTCTCAAATTTTTAGGGTTTACTATGGATACTTAGCCTATATATATATATATATATATATATATATATATATATATATATATATAATAAACCAAAGCATTTTTAATAACATTTGATAATATTATGCAATCTCTTTTTTTTAGAGATGTCACATAAGATGTGATGTGACAACTCTAGACCAATTAAAAAAAAGGAATAAATATAGTTTAAATATGATTTAACATAATCTATTAAATACCTAATCTACTAAATGTAAATATTAAAACTTTATTATTTTCTCTCTCATGTTCCCTCTCATAACTTTTAAATGTTAATATCTTTAATATACGAGATTTTTTAAAGAAAAAAATTACACTAAATTAACGAGCGTTTTATTATCTTTCCAACGAGTACCATAGTGCTATATAAAAAACAGAGAAAAAAAACGACCATTTTTTGTAACCCGACAGATATTGTGTCAGGTTTGGAATTAGTTTAAAAAAAATTGTAGGTTTAGGTCCGGCCTGGGATTAGGTGATACCTGACCCAATTACCCTTTTTTATATTAGAATATGATAAATTATGGCAGAGATTTGTTTAAAATAATAATAATAATAATTATAATAATAATAATAAAAATAATAATATTATTCATTAATCATATATTGGCAGATGTCATTTTAATAGTTTAGATACTTCTAATTTTATTCACTTTACTTAAATTTCTCAACCCGGGACGCTCCCGGGGTATAAACTAGTATATAATAAACCAAAGCATTTTTAATGACATGTCATAATATTATGCAATCTCGTTTTTGAGAGATGCCACATAGGATGTGATGTGGTAACTCAAGACCAATTAAAAAAAAAGGAATAAATATGGTTTAAATATGATTTAAGATAATCTATTAAATAACTAATCTACTAAATGTAAATATTAAAACTTTATTATTTTCTCTCTCTTGTTTTCTCTCATAACTTTTAAATGTTAATATCTTTTATATACGAGATTTTTTAAAGAAAAAAATTACACCAAATTAACGAGCGTTTTATTATCTTTCCAACGAGTACCATAGTGCTATATAAAAAACGGAGAAAAAAAACGACTATTTTTTGTAACCCGACAGGTATTATGTCAGGTTTGGAATTAGTTTAAAAAAAATTATGGGTTTGGGTCGAGCCTGGGATTAGGTGATACCCGACCCAATTACCCTTTTTTTATATTAGAATATGATAACTTATGGCAGAGATTTGTTTAAAATAATAAAAATAATAATATTCATTAATGATATATTGGCCGATGCCATTTTTATAGTTTAGATACTTATAATTTTATTCACTTTACTTAGATTTTTCAACCCGGGACGCTCCCGAGGTATAAACTAGTATCCTATAAAACACAATGTTGTTGACTTTTAAACCAACCATCCCATGATTTTTAAACACTCATAACTTTTTTATATGTTAATAATATTTAAAAAAGTTACACCATATTAACGATTTTTTATTCTCTTTAATTTAAGTATGATTTTGCTATATCTTTTTATTAAAAAAATAAACATGCTACGTGATTACGTGTGTCTGTGTTCCGTCCGCATCGCGCGAACACTCTTTTAGTATATATAAATATAATAAAGTCGTTTAGTCTCGTAGTAAACTTAGTATATGAAACGTGGCAAGGGTTAAGTCCCTTATGTACCTTTGGGTTAAAAGTAGTTATAAATGTTATACGGTTGTTTGGAAGGATTGGTATCGTTTTCCTTTGTATATGTTTATAGTGGTTTGAGCCTTCGGTCTCCGTTTTGAGGGCTGTTTTGGCGTTGTTGTAATGAAAGTATTTTTTCAAAAAAAAAAAAAAAAAAAAATTAATTATTGAAGATTATTTACAAATCCTAATCTAGATAAAATCTAGAACTTTATTTACAATTATTGAAGATTATTAATTACCATCACTGTTCTTTAGAGAAGTAAGTTCCATTCACATGTATTTCATTTGTGTGAAATATAAAACATATCTGACACAAAATACAAGTTAACCCAATTGCCTGTTAATTGTATTAAGCTGTGTTTGGTGACGTTATAATTAGCATGCAAAACTCCAAAAGCAGGAAACAGACATGCATGTGATGTGATATAAGCCCCATACGGACCATACTATAGGGTGGTCTCACTATGTGTCTACCAACACAATACAAGAAGAATGTTTCTATTGTGGGCAAGGGGGGAGGAATGGGATGGACAAGTCATGTTCCTTCATATTGCTATTGTCCTTGTTTAGTGTGCTAGATAACCGTAGTGCTGTAAACGAGTCGAGTCGAGCTAGGGTGGGCTCGAGCTTAAGCTCAAAACTAAACGAGGTAGCTTGGCTTGGATTGAGCACAAGCTCGTAGTTAAACGAGCCAATGAGCCGAGCTAGGCTTGCACTTCGTTCAGTTACAAAATGAGTCGGCTCGGCTTAGGTAATTTCAAACAGGGTTTTCTTTGCTAGTTTTCTTCGAGCGCGTCGCAAGCTTTTTGAACAACCATATATAACGGTTTGAACGGATGCTACTAATAAATATCGTTGAAATAAAACATGTGTCGAATAAGTTTAAAAGGGTAAAAATCATCTGAATTACAATAATTACGTTCTGTTGTCGAAGATCAAAGATCATTATTTAAACAATAGACTTTGTTAAGAAACCAAATATAGGAAGTTTCACCTATTGTAACTCGAACCTTGACATCAACATGCATATGTATGTACCTATATTTCGACTTGTACTATATTTAGTCTTTTGAATAACGAGTTTTATCATGTTTTGTTGTTTCTCTTTCACCGTATACATTCAAACCGGTGCAGAACTCTTAGCCTTCCTAGGATCCCGTCTACAACTTGGTGATGCTCTCGTGTACCATATGGATGCCGTCCCATCCCATTGTGCAAGAAATATTTAGCATAGGGTTCAGAAAAAGTCAACCCAGAGCCGTCTCCGAGAATCCTAAAAAATATTTGGGCCTCGGACGAATAGTGAAAATCGGGCCCTAAAATATACATATTTAAAAAATTTTCTTTTGTAAAATTGATTAAATGCGTTAAAAAGCTTAAAATGTATAAGAAAAATGGAAAATATATATATAAAAAATCATTTTTCTAAATTTCGGGCCCCTCTGAGATTTGGGCCTTAGGCTGTCGCCTGACCCGCCCTACCCGAGAGACGGCCCTGAGTCAACCCAAGCTCTAGCTCAACTCCGTAGTGTTAGGCTATAGATAAACAAGTCTCAACTTGGCTAGACGAAAATCTAAGATCACAAATAGCTCAATAATATCCCTCAAAATCACACTAGATAAGCAAGCTTGTTCAAGAGATCGAAAATATTTATTGGTACTTTGCATGATAAAAGAAACTGAATTTGTGTTTTTTACATTAATAAAATATTAACACTCCATACGTATTATACTTACAAATTTCGCATTACACATCATATGCTTTATAAGTATTGTTGTTCAAATCGCTCACCGCTTGTGGCTCGCTCCTCACTTGTTCGGAAAATGCTCGAAAAATGCTCGCTCGATTTTTGGCTCGGTTGTAAATGAGCCGATTGGCTCGGTTCGGTTTGTAAATGAGCCAAGCACGAGCAAAGGTACGCTTGGCTCGGTTCGGCTTGAATAAATTTTTATTTATTTTTATATATTTAATTATAAATATACACACAATTATAGATAAATTTATGGCTTTATATATACCATTTTATTGGATTTGACTCAGTATATACAAATAAGATATAACTAGCACACTTAACTTAATAAAAAACTTAACACTAGATTTAACAGTAAAACCATAAGTAATGAGGTGACACTCTTGACTTCTTTATGTTATTAGTCGTCCATCGTTAATTGTCGCTTAATATCATCCTATGTCACAATGCAATAACTGTTCCTTGCCATATGCACCGAGGGGGGGTTCGATCCTTAGTGTCACCTCGGTTTTCATCTGACTGTTACTTCAGCGAGGCAACTCGTGTAGAGGCAGTACTGTTGCCGGGGGAACGCCACCAAGGTTGATCATAATAACATAAATAAAGGATTAAATAATAAAAAATGTGATAACTTGACACAAAGGATTAAATAATAAAAAAAAACCACCATCGTCCAAAGCAGTACCAACGTCCAACAATTATAAGACTATGAAAGCTAAAGAGAAGATGATAGATATAGTTA
The DNA here is from genome assembly GCA_030844895.1 of Ambrosia x helenae. Lineage (NCBI taxonomy): Eukaryota > Viridiplantae > Streptophyta > Magnoliopsida > Asterales > Asteraceae > Ambrosia > Ambrosia x helenae. Next base: position 101,136,160 of record CM061230.1, on the reverse strand, counting down.
TCTTGTGGCGTTTGGGCGACACATACATACACAAACAAACCGACCCCATTTGTAAATATTATACTGGGTTGATTTAATCAACATTCAACAACACAATAAGATAATAATCTATGAATCTATAAATTAGTAAAGTAGTTGTACGTTGATTCTTTGAATGAAGACTTGAAAAATGAAAGTATGAAACTACTAGGGTGAGATCGAGAGACATAGTACAGAGAGGGTTTAGAGTTTTATTTAGGTTTAGGCTTTTAATTGGATTTTCCATAAAGAAAAAAATGGGCAAAATCAAACAATTTGGTTGTATTTCTCAAAATGGGCCAAAAAGAAAAAAAAAGAAAAAGGAAAACGATAAACTCGGTAAAACAACCGATATTTGGGAACCTTGTGTCGTCCGATACATCGTTAGTTTTGGTTTATATAATACTAGATATTTGCCCGCGTGTACACGCGGTTCACCAACGTACATCTATTTTGAGAATTATAACGTATAAGAAAAATACAGTAGAAATATTGTATTAAAGTATAAAACAACAAATATACATGTTATTCAAATATCATATGCCACCTACCCCAAGAGCGCCCGGGGGTTGAAAAATCTAATATGAACTTTTTAAATAATCAACTCGTACACTTTCAAATCCAAAACATTCAACCAAAGTCTATTCCGGTTAATCTTAAAAATAGAAACATAAAGAAAACACGAGGATTATGTGGTTTGGCGATCATTTTCAGCCATTCTTGCGTTCTTTCCTAGTCAACTTCTTCGTAAACAATTAAAAAGATAATAATAATTATACCATTTGTTTACGAAGAACTTGATAGGATGTGTTACATTAAAAGGTGTAAACAATTCAACTTGCTACTACAAAACCTATGTATTGTTCTATTATGGATCTCCATTATAGCCAAAAACAACAAAAAAAAATGAAAAGTATAAAGTAATGAAAATTTGAAAAACCATTGTTTAAAAAACTGAGACCTAATGCATGATGACTTTACAATCTGGATAACGCCTAATGTTTCAGCAAGTAAATGGTCAACTCTATGTAGAATACAATGACTATAGAACAGATAAAACTATGTTTGTTCTCTAATTTCTGATTGAAAATTTTCAAAAGCTAGGTTGCTCACCCTATGTCCGAAAAACAAAAACATAGTACTTGCAGCTTTTGCATAACGTCATTGAGATGGGCTAACGGTTAGAACCAAAATCTAGGTTGTTCTTGCGGTACCTGCAAATATAAAGTGTTAACATTATCATTTTTGACCGTAATCTGCTTGAATAGAAGTTAAAGATGTAAAAAAACTGCTATATCTTAAAGAACTTACCTCCAAATGAATATTTAAGCAGCCTCTGCAACATGTAAAATACCTTAATGTTGAAGCTCGGTTGGGTGGTATAGAATAGAACCCTATATCAGCGCCACGTCTACACCACGTAGATGGGGCCTCCATAGCCCCATGTCTTCAACACTCATGAAATTGAATAAAGCCCTTTTATTAAAAAAAAAAACAAAAATGTGATTCGTGGAAGACCACTTGGGCACCACCACACCTTACCATAACGCTTGTTATTGTTTGGTGACACCCATAATAGGGCCTCCCCAATGGCGCCCACAGAATGATGTAGGGGGTGCTATTGTAAGAATGTAAATGAGGCGCTACCCTTTACCACCAGCATTATAGACATGATGTAAGCATTTTATTATATCGGGAATTTTAATGGGTAGAAAAACAAAACACGTGACGAAATCATGTAAAGAAGTGTCAATCCAAATGCATATTGAAAGCTTATCTTCTTTGAAGACAAAAACCAACTGCATAACCAGAGTTGAAAACACCAAATAAAACTAAATCCTTTCAAATGTTACTATATTGCATCACTCACTACTTTAGCTATTTACTAATTGTTTCCCCAATTGTTTGAATCCAAATATCTCCTGCACCAGTTTGTGATAATTACCTGTGCGTTATTTTCTGCAACCCGTATTGAGTGCACCATCAGCAACATATATGAAAGAAGATTCCAAGTTTTCTTCAGATCAGTATCAAACAAAGAGACCACACCCCATGCGGTTCATGTGAAACTGTTTTCTAGTTGCCCTTCACCCCTATAATGGAACGCATATGTTAGTTTTTAAAAATTAGACGTGCATGTCCTCGATAAAGCACTCATGAGATGTGAATCAGTAAACATACTTTTCCAAGTACCAAATAGGCATGTAAAGCTTACCTCTTTAATATAATTTTTCTTGTGTCATTTATGTTCAACCTTGTAAGATGCTTTTTTTTTATCCAATACATATGCTTTGAAGTTCCGTAACCGAGTTGCCCTTCTTTATTGCAGCCCCAAGTGAAAACCTCACCCGAATCAGATACTACAGCAGTATGCTTGTTAGCTGCAGCAACAGCTACTATCTTTGACTTTAGTGAGCTGACCCTTCGTGGTGTTGCTTGGGTATCAACAGATGTATAGCCAAGTTGACCCTCTGAGAAGTAACATGGTATAAGATATATTGAGTCTATTCTTTTATTAAAAATAAATAAAATATTCAAGGTAAATTGATTACCTCGGTTGGAACCCCAGGTGAAGACCTCACCACCATCAGTGGCTGCAACCGTATGATGTTTAGCAGCTGCAATTGCCCTGACCCGGCGAGCCCCTAAACCTGATGTTACCTGCCTAGGAGTTATGACCGCAGCCTGACCACTGCAGAAAGTTAAAACAAAAAAAATGATTAGACTGATTCTGGATTGATTCTGCTTTGTTTATATTATTCACCTCTGTTCTACATTTTCCAGCTCAATTACTAAGATGGTGTTCGGATTTGCATTTTGGAAATAAATAATCCGATTTCAACAGAAAATAATTGGTTTTCAATGTTCCAACTATCTAAGTTATTACTTCTTTTCCCACAAATTCACCATATGAGCCATCAATATGCTTCCCACCTAAGAAAAAAAAAATACAGCCCTAATTATTCCAAACTACATCAAAATTTTAAACTACTAATGGGGTAATGATATCATTTACCATCCAATGAGGTATCCCATAGCTAACACAAAAATAATTAACCCGCATCGTTTGATAATACAACGTGGACATACCTATTAATTTTGACTAAAAAACTACATAACTAAATGATATTCTAATCGTTTAAATAATACATTTTAGAAGGACTTACACATTTTACATACAAATATGAGCAACTTTGAAACCCATTTGACCCGCATGACTGATTCAAACCCTCCATGAAAATTTAACCATTTGACCCATTTGAGGAAAATTGTAGACTAAATTGATATGTTAACTCATAAATGGGTCGAAATAACTACCTTTAGATTGAATATATACGAACCTCAATTAGCTCCTCAGATGCCATGCCACATAACCAATACTTCCTTGAAGTGTCATCTGCACAAAATCGTACAAGACATAATGATAATGTTGGTTGAGTTTTATATATTAAAAAAATATGTTAGAATCAGTAAACTCAAGTGTCATCTGCATAAAATCGTACATGACATAATGCATGCATTTAAGTTATGTAAATAATTTTTATATTTTGTAACAATGCTAACATCACAAGTTATAAAATAAACACCATGTCAATCAAAGAATCATTAAAGTAACACAAAAAAAATACTATTCTGTTTGTTCTTATTCCCAACTCATTTCTTAACCATTTCAACTATAGTCAACTAAATAATTTTTATATTTTGTAAGAATGCTAACATCACAAGTTATAAAATAAACACCATGATCATCAACAAATACTACTAAAGATGGGAAATAAAACTCAAAAGTTTTTGATAATCTTGAGAACACATGAGTAGAAAAGAACATAAATCAAAACCCACAAAAGCTTTCCTGATATGATGTTGATTATAAATTAATGAAGGTCAATAACCACACCAAAAAGAATGAATCAGAAAATAAATAGCATAAACCCCAGCTTTATAATCTACAAAAGATGAGACAAACGATTCACCAAAATAGAAAACAATGAATATTTTATAGAACAACATTGTTTAGAAACATAAACTAATCAATAAAAGAACAGACAATCGGACTCACCAAAATCTAAACAATAACTTTTATAACCTAAATCATAGTACTCTATTAGAAGTTGAGATTAAACAATAATTAATGAATAAATCGTTAACATTAGTAAAAGGGCTTTTTACCTAAATCATTTTACGCGATTCTGACAAAGTGACCTGCAACAAAAAAATAGTTATATTGCTTCAATTATGAAGTGCAATTGATCAGTCACGGTTTCAAGATGTCAAAATCCATCGCATATAACTTAATAAAAAACAGTTAGGATGAGCAATTACCATTCTGCCTCCAATAATAAGGGTTAGTTCCTCCATTCTGCCTCCAAGGTCATGGTGAACGGCGACTGTGATTAGAAATCAATGAGTAAATACTCGCTGATACAAACATACCATAATAAAAAGATTAAACAAACAGATTACTCAAAATCAAGCAAATAACCTTGAAATATAACAAACATTCTAAACCTAATTCAATTAACAATAACTCCTTGACCAAACAAAAGATTAAAACAACCGATTAACCAAAATAGAGCATACAACATTCAAAGATCTATAACAAATATTGTTCTAGTATAAAAATTCATGAGGTCAGAGAATGCAAAGGACTAACCTCACCAAAGCCACAAATTTAAATGGTACTATCTTACACCTCAAAGGCCTTAACCTCCGTTGACAAAGACGGTGAATCACCTTCAGACAAAGATAAACCACCTAACAAAACAAAATAAGCAAAAAGCATATGAAAACATCAAAAAAAAAAAAAAAAAAAAAAATACAACCTGTTGAAGAGTCATAGATCAAAACACATCCAAAACATGCATGCCTTGGTTGTTACGTTACCGATATCGCAGCCCGAAGAGAAGAAAAAAAACTAACAGAAACAAACATCTAGCCAGGTGAAAAAAAAAATCTTAAATCATAAAGAAGTTTAAAAAACCGTTTTCCTGTTTTCATGTATATCTAACCAACATAACTACATCAATAAACGATTAAACGGACTGAATTGGTTATTGGTACTAAAACAAATAAGCATACGATCGAATCACAATTGACTTTTGGAAGCAAAGTTTCACTTAATGTTGTTAAAACTCAGGTTGAATAGCTATATTTCCAATGTAAACCAAACATGTTCATACAAAAATAAGAACAAAACGCAAAACCAAATGAGGAAACGAAATTAATCTCGATACAAATATAAGAATAAAATGAAAAACCAAATGATCTGAACCTAACCTGAATTTCATTTTGTATGGAGATTGGAGATAGTTAAAACTTCATCCAACCTTGAATCCCCCTTATTAGGGTTGATGTTTGGAAGGAGGAGACGAATGTATTGTGGTCTAGGGATTTGTCCAATGCTTGATTTGTACGATTGCCTCTCAATCGCCTGCTTAGGGTTAGAGTTTTGCGGCGAGGAAGATGGCTGGTTTGGGGATTAGGTTATGAAGCGTGTTATTTTTTTACCTTATATATTTTTGTGATTTTTGATTTTTAAAAAAAGGAAAATTTTATAAATTCTCACAATGGAGACACTTGGCACAATATGATTGGCTACACAATTGAGGATGAATGTGGGAGTGCCAAGTGTCCTCATGGACTTTTGTTTATTAGATGTATAGATACCTATTTTTTTTTCAAAAAAAAAAAAAAAAACGGGGGGTCGAAACCGTATATACTTAAAACATTCTATATACGGATACTATATAATTGGAATTTCTGAGCGAAAATTCGGGGGGGGGGGGGTCGGCTGCCCAATTCTACCCCTTGAAACCTCCGCCCCTAAGCTAATCCAAACACTTTTCTAAAAACTCATTTTTAAAAAGTCATAAATTAATAAGTCATATTAACCAAAAGTGCTTTTGAACTAAAATAAGTTTATCCAAACATGCCCCTTAAATTAAAAATAAAAGTTAAAGAACCTAATGAACAATCGAACCTATTACTTAACTTTCACGAACACAAATGAACGAACACGACATCTGTTCATATTCGTTCATTTATTAAACGAACGAATACAAACAAACTTCCCCAAACAGTTCATAAACTGTTCATCGAACACTTGGTTCGTTTGCAGCCCGAGGGGTGGCATTTGTGTAACTATAATATTATTATTTTTTTTGTTTTTTTTTGAACGGACTGACGGAATGGATAACCACCCATAAGAACACCCAAACCGCACAAGTTCAAACCCCGGCTCCAACGTTTGCAAGCCCGCATAAAGACGCGTGGGAACAAACTCTCAACCCCACGCAGGAAACTGCCACAAACCGGAGTCGAACCTCCGCCTGTGAGGAAAAACCTGCGCACCTCACCCCAGCTGGGCTGGGGGTCATCGGCAACTATAATATTATTATTCACAAGGTTGAAGAATGCCATCTTTTCCTCATCTTGCAGTTGCAGGTCTGCCCTAATAATAATATTATTATTCACAAGGTTGAAGAATGCCATCATTTCCTCAGCCAGGCTCAGTCACCCTTTGCGAAATCAACAGAGACCTTAGTAACTATCATCTCTCTCTCTCTCTCTCTCTCTCTCTCTCTCTCTCTCTCTTAATATATATAATGCTTCTGCTAATACTGTCCACTTGACTAATAATATCCAGTTACTGCCCAAAGTCTTTCAGATGATCAAGCCAAGGATACTTACGGCAAAATCCTTGTAACTTTTTTATTATATTTATTAAAAACTTATTTCTCATCAACATTTTGTGTGATTACTGATTAATGTTTTGTTTTTATAGGGAGCCGTATTCAGTCCAATTCCGTATCAGTTAGATCATCCAACTCCAGACGGAGCCGTAGAACCGCCGTCGAATCGGTTTCTTAAAACCCTTCTTCTGCGTCCTAATGATGTCAGTATCTCATTACTTCCTTTTTTTTTAATTTATTTACATTAGGGTTTTTTTTTTCACATAGTATAGTACAAACATTATCAATTAAACTTAAATGTAACAAATTAAGTACTTGAAAATTTAATCGTTAACTTATTAGTTTAAATACTTAAAAAAACCATGGACCGAATTGGTTCGACTTTGACCGATTAGTCCGACTAGGTGAAATGTGATTAGTGAACTGCCGATTTTGGATTAGTTCTGCTTTACAACATTGTTACCTAACGTGTATTTCTCCGTCAATTTCGGTTCTCTTGAGTTATGGGTTGATATTTGATCTTTTTGACATTCAATTTCGTTTCTCTAGCTGTAAAAACGAAAATGTGAGTGTGATTGTGAGGTGATCTTTTTGACATCCAATTTTGTTGCATTGGTGAAACAAAGTTAAATTCATATCACACAAAATCATACTTGTGGATTTTGCTTGCAATTGTGCATTTGTTATTTAAGTAGCCGGGTTCTCTACATTGTACATATCGGTTTTAAAATACGCGCATTACATGATTTGTTCTTCTGAACAAATTTGGCCGTCGATTGAGCAATGCGTTTGAGCATTTGAGCATATCAGACCATCGATTGAAAAAAATTTGACTAGAGATGATGAGACTATCTTATAGTTTAGTGTTTAAATAGTTAACAAGTTAAAATATTATCTATAAATAACATTTTTTTAGTATATTTAATAACAAACGCGTCAACAAGTGATGCATGTGCTTCGCGCATTAAACATCGGCTTTAGGGATCAAATGGCATCGGATAGCGACACGCTTTTTAAAACCAAGGTATATACATACTTAAACTAGTATCTAGATGAAAAGAAAAAAAAAGCTACTAAGATCTAATATATGAATTTGTTTCTCTTATATTTTGGTACTTTCAATTGCAAGTATGCGTGACTTAGCATGTGTATATGATAATATGAAGAATTTGTTAAAGAGGCTTAATGTTCCTCCTGTGATGTAAAATTTTGTAGGTAAAGTTGTTGACTCATGTTGACCTAAAATGTGTTAGCTGGCACCAGAAAAAAGATATTTTGGCATTTGTTTCTGCCAGGAATCAAGTGACCATTCGTGATTACGGGGATTCAGGTGAGCAAATTATCTAATTTAGCAAGCAAACAAGTTCTTTTTCTATAGTCTACTGAAATTTGTCTTAATATTGGGATAAAACATATTACGTGGTTGTTATTAGGAGAGGGGAAGGACCCTTGCATACTGACGAATGATCTTCAAAGGGAAGTTAAACTCCTTGAATGGAGGCCAAATGCGGGGAAGACGCTTTCAGTAGCATGCAAGTTAGTATATTTGGTGTTCATACTTTGCACTTAGTTTTCGGTTGTCATTATGTTCTTATGGTATGAACAGAGGTGGAATATGCATTTGGACTGCTTCATATCCTGGCAATACTGCATGTGCGAGACCTGGGGTTACCTCTGGCAGCCTCTCTAGAGGTTCCGGGGTTAGATGGACCCTAGTGGATTTTCTCCGAAGTCATGAAAATGAACAAATAAGTGCGCTCTCATGGAGTCCAGATGGAAGATATCCTAATTGACCTTATGTTATATTCCAATGTTACATTGATCCATTTATGCATGAAGATAGTTTTAATTTCACATTGTCCTTTACAATGAGTATTGTAATATGTTCCCAAACTACTTTCCTTGACCTATATTCACGTATCTAGCATCCGCTTCATATGAGAGCTCATCGTTCACAATATGGGATGTTGCTCAAGGTATATATGATCAACGTTGGCCTGTTTAATTTCCCTCATAAATATTGACCATGCACTTCTTGGTTTGTTAAAGGGAGTTCAAATTTTTTATTGCTTATTTTACTCGTAATAAGCTGAGGGATATTTGAATGTAAAGCCACTATGTAATGATGACCATTTTCAACATTGACTAATGACTATGACTATGCAATTCTTACAGGGGTTGGCACACCCATTCGCCGAGGATTAGGGAGCATATCACTGCTGAAGTGGTCTCCTACAGGAGACTATTTTTTTGCTGCAAAGTTGTAATGTCCTTTTCCATAATCAATTGATATGTTTGAGACATGTTGATTTTTCGAACCGATGTGATTATTATTGTATTCTTATGCAGTGATGGAACATTTTATCTGTGGGAGACAAATACATGGACATCAGAACCATGGTCTTCAACAAGTGGCTTTGTTACGGTGGGTAAATATTTCCCTTAGTATTCTTCACATATATCAATCTTTTGGTAAAAGCAGATATGTAACATCTTTGTAGCTCATTGGAAGTTTGAGGTTTTATAAGTATGTTTTTTTATGCTACTATAACTTAAATTAGTTCTAAGCGTGTTTTTGTGACCCCAACCTGCAACTGATTTATTTATTTCACTGGTAGATGGTTATCTCTTGGTTTGCTAAGTGTAACTGTTAAAGTAGCTGATACGTAGGGTTCATGTCTACTGTCTAATACATGATTACATCAATGAAGCCAATGGTTGGTAGTTATTTTATATACCATCAAATTATCTTCTACTATGTCCATGATATTTACTTAGTTGAGTTCTTTCTTTCGACTATTTGCATCTGATCCCTTTGTCGCTGTTTATGGTTATTTTTTTTTGTCCAGTTATAAATCTGATTGAACAATTCTAACCGTCGATTGAGCAATGGGTTTGTATATTTGAGCAAATTAGACCATCAATTGAACAAATATGACTAGAGATGATGAATAATATCCTATATTTAGTGTTTAAAAGTTAACATGGTAAAATATTATCTATAAATATCTTTTAGTATTTTTTAATAACGCACAACCCACATACGCGATGCGCTTGCTTTGCGCATTGCGCATCGGCTTTCAAGATCAAAAGCATCAGCTCTTAAAAACAATTTGTGAACAATGTAGGTTGAGTTCTTGCTTGGATGCAATCTAATTAAAATAGATGGAGATTAATATACGAAAGGTTGTGACGAATTGCAAATATTTTTTATGCATCATGATGGCGATCGAAGGCAATATGATTTGTCCTGGGGACTGTTGATGGAACTTTTTCACATGCTGCAAGTTCTAAAGGGAATATATGTATTGTTCTGAAGAGACTGAGTGACGGACATTACTCCTAAGTCTGCCCCAAACCCAAAAAAAAAAAAAAAAAAAAAAAAAAAAAAAAAAAAAAAAAAAAAAAACAGAACACACACATTGTTTATGTAAGTTAGACTCCTCAAGGGTTGTCCAGGCATTAAGCGTCCACCGCTTTGATTATTAATAAATAACTGAAATAACCTTTTACCTTTATTCTCAACTCAAAAGGGAATACTAACCATTTCATAGTAATTGTTTTGTTGGGGAAACAAAATTAGTCATTTAGAAGATTAACTGTATAAAATGTTGGCATTAGAATTTTAGTTCTCATTTACCTAGTGTAATCTAAAAAATTTACATCTTATATAAAAAAATTAAAACACTTATGTGAAGCATTTGATGTCAGAACTCAGAAGGCCATCCATCTACGTACCTCTGTTTAGTGCTTTTTTAAAATCACCAAAAATTATGTAGATCTACTAAATTAGACATTAACTATTAGATATATGTATCCTAATTATTAGGAATATCTGGATGTTGATATTTGGTTATGTAGAGGCCGCATGATGATGGTATTTGGTTAAGCATGATTTGTGATCTCTGATATGCAGGGAGCAGCATGGGATCCTGATGGGCGTATGATTCTTCTTGCTTTCTCTGAATCACTAACATTAGGTTCTATTCACTTTGCTACAAAACCTCCATCTCTTGGTACGTGTTCTGAAGTTTTTCTTTGCTTCACTGAGTTCATTAAAAATGCCATGTGCTTGTGTTTGTCTAAGCTTGCAAAAATGTTCTGTGGAATGCCACTATGCGTGTACCTTATAATGATATTAATGTTAGAAGTTGTTAGATTTACGTCTGCTTTTAGTTGATGTATATCACTGTCTGTTACATCGGGCATAAATTATGTTCCGATGTTTTGTTTAGTCTCCCTAGCTCCAGCCTCCAACAAGGTCCAAAGTCCAAAACTTTGTTGCTTTTTGGAAAATAAAAGCTCATTGAAGCTCAAGAACATTTTTAACCTTTAAGTCAGGTTAAACTATTAGGATAATAGGATTATCATGTGATTACGGCATACAAAGTATAAAAAACGGAACTGAGCCTCAAGGCTAGGCGGGACTAAAAATAAATATAAAAATTATATATCTTATAAAAAATAGCATACTAACTAATTTCATCATCAGATTCGTCAAAGGCATTAAAAACTTCAAAAACACAAAAAAACAAGGAATGTTTGAAACGGTCAACTTTCATGAAATGAAACATTAAACTTTCATTGATCGAATACATTTCCAGAAGCCTTACCATGCATCAGTAGCTTTTGTCTTTGTATGTTTTTGTTTGTTAAAAATGCTGGTTAAGAATTTTCCTAGTACTTGTTAAGAATTAACTCTGTTGAATTTCCCATTTCATGACGATTTTTTCTCAGATGCACATCTGTTACCTGTTGAACTACCAGAGCTCAACTCTTTGACCAACAGGTAGAGGCATAAACAATGCTTTTTTGTTATCTTTTTTCGCCCGCTGTTTTTTTCTTGATTAATCAAACCTACTCATATCGTTGTATTGGTTTTAAAAGGTGCGCGAGGCGCTCATGAAAACGCATTAGGGGCAAAAGGCGTCTCTTGTAGTTTTGGGTCAAAATTGATCGAAATTAGGGTCTGTAGGAGACTAGGAGTTCATATGCTAAAACAACCAAATGGATGAAGAAACCATGAAAGATTTACGTGATAAATAGGTTTATTTGTGTAACATATGAGCGAGATGCAACTTCTAGTTTTAAAGCTTATTTAGTTGAACATAGACGTGTGCCTATCGTACGTGAGGCCATGCATCTTGGGCCTTTGAGACTAAAATACCTCGGGACGTCCTGCACCTTTATAAACCAAATAAATTGATGGGCTATGCTTAGCTGGCCCGAGACGACAAAGTGCTTTGAAACTTTAATGTGGGTGTGAGTAGGTCAATGTTATGCATAGACGGTTTATAGTTTTTGTTGTTGATATTGTAGTGGAGGTATTGAGAAGATAGCATGGGATGCTTCAGGAGAGCGTTTGGCTGTATCTTATAAAGATGGAAACGAGCTGTACAAGGGTCTAATCGCCATTTATGATGTTAAAAGGGCTACAATCATCACTCCATCATTGATGTCAGTACTTTCTATTCCCTGAACAGTTAGTTTAGTAGTTTACAATACATCACTCGACCCATTTTTCACTGTTGTTATCGTCAAGTGATTGAAACCTTGTCAGCTGATATTCATTATTTATGATTCAGTGGCTTCATCAGAGGGCCGGGAGATGACATAAAGCCTTTAACATTTTCTTTCCATGACAAGTACAAACAAGGCCCACTGTTATCAGTTGTAAGTATTTTTGCACCCATAGCTGATGTGCTTGATGTTGTCCTAATTTAGATAAACACATTTTTGTAAAACATGATCTAGAAAGTAATGTTTGGATGCGATTTTGTTGTTTTAAGTTGTAGTAACCAGATACAATGTGCAACTGTTTGACAATAATGAAAATATATAAACAGTTGACCAGTTAAATTAGTATTGTTACCATGTAGGAACTGGGGTATGAAGATTAATCAAGTTTGTATGTATGTCTGTCTGCAGTGTTGGAGCAGTGGAATTTGCGTGACATACCCCCTCATGATTCGTTCACATTTACCGGCTTAGCTCAGGTGTTTTGTTGACTTGTATCGGCAATTGGTGTAGTGCTAGCAGAGCCTTTTACTCATGCCTGGGTTGATTTGATTGTGGTTTTTTTCTTCTTTAATTTCAAAACTGATGGAATGAATTTTAATTATCCTATAAAGAAAACAAGTCAAATGAAATGAAAGCCTTTTCAATGCGTATGGTATTTCATTCAAGTATTTATAGAATAGTACTTTGATAAAATTGGTTTCTTATTACATTCACATTAGGTTATGGTTCTTCATATATTTCATGAGTCATGTATATTTTTTAAACTGGTTGTGAGCGGAGGAGAGAAAAAAAAACATTACTGTTCATCTATATATTTCGTAAGATACTGTTTACCCTTTATATTTTTTTAATAATTTTTGAAACTGGTTGTGAGTGGAGAAGAGAAAAAAATATAATGATAAAAGTTTAAAAAATATTATTTAAAAGAGAGAATTTAGTGACTTTTAGTTCCAAGTATATGCGGGGACGACAAGAGAAGGTGACATCAGACTTGTTTTGTGTTCGTGTAGGATAAATAAGCCTTGTTGCGTCTGCGTGTATTGCGCCAGTGAGGTGTGTGTTTTTGTTTAATTTCTATTAATGTTATAGAGTAAATTACAGAAATCATCCTTTATGTTTATATCGAATTACAAATCATGTCCTTTAGAAACTTAAATTACACAAATCGTTTAGAAGGCTAGGTTTGTGTGAACAAAATATTCAAATAAAGGTAAAAATAGTTTAGAAGGTTAAATATATTCACATAAAGGTAAACATCCAAGAAAGAATCCTAAATCTTGGATTATAGTTTTTTTTTTTAGTCTTGTGTAAATTTTTTTTTTTTTTTTTGAATCTGATGTAATTTTTTTTTCTTTCAAAAAATGAAGAAAAAAAAGAAATGAACGTTGCAAAAACCAAATAAATAGAAATCGAAAAACCAAAACCGAACGGTTTAAAAAACCGTAAACATATATTTTGGTTTCGATTATGGTTTTGCCATAAAATTAGAACAAACCATACATATCCCTACTAACAACAATGGTCTCTGAAGTAGATGAAGTGATTAATGTAATACTAGTGAGTAACCCGCGCGTTGCGGCAGAAGTAAAAAATCGCATCAAAATGTATCAATTCATTGTGATGTAAAATACATCCAAAACTTTTTGTTTAAATGCTATATTAAGTTAAAAAAATACTTGTAACAAAATGACATAAGTATTCTCATCTCAAGTAAAGAATAATTGTATCAAACTATATATATTCATTAATTTTCTCTGTAGATTCTCATCTTTTGAAAACGATTAGTAAGATAGTAGGATGCCCTGTGAGCCAGACTTTACTAAAATTGTAACCTACAAAAATGTGTAAAATGTATAACGATTCTTATTATTTGGGTGCTATAAGGAATTACAAGTACAATACATCAATATATAAATTCAAATATAGGGTTTAGGAAACTTAATCCCCTAACCAGCATAGAGATAATTAGAGATGGCTAAATTAAATAAAAGCTTTTTTCTTCGGTCGTTGAATCGAATGATCATATAGTTTAAATCGGATTAGGCATGTTTACGTGTATGAATATAGATAATTAGAGATGGCTAAATTAAACATAAGCTTTCATCTCCGGTCATTGAATCTGGTGATTATATAGTTTAGATCAGATTAGGCATGTTTACATGTATGAATATTCATACACGTAATACTTTCAAAATTCAAATCGTTACCTCATGATTGAAAACACAACTTCCGGTATTGATTTCTCGATTTCTATATAGTATGATCAAGTTTATAAAACTTTAACTTTTATAAAGTATTTACATATAAAATATTATAATAAAACATGTAGCATTATGAATTGTTTTTTATATGTTTTCTATTTAATATGTTTAATGTAATTATAAAATTGAATGTAGTGAGGTTTCATAAACATCTCTTGACTCTTGACTTTCTTTTGATTAAATATGGTGTTGTAAAGACACATTTGCCCCTCAAAAGTAGTTATTTTATGCATTGTATGTTGTATCATAAGCATCTAAACTTATGCCTCTTAAAATTTAAAAAGTCCTTGGCAAATGCTTTATAATATAGTATAGATATAGATATAGATATAGATATAGATATAGATATAGATTATTGTGTTGAGTTATAAAAAAAATATAGAAAAACGGGAGAGTGGGCCTGTTGAATAATAAGAAAAGCAGAGGTGAAAATATGGTTTTTTTTTTTTTCACAAACTGCGTTAGGTTTGAAACCGATTTTGACTGGTTTCAAGTCAAACCGGTTCAGTTTCGTCCTAGTTTGGTCATCCATGAATCGGTTTTTTACCCGGTTTCGGTTCCATTCTGGTTCATATACGCATCGTTTAAAATCGTATAAACTACATAAATTTTAACTTTGATTAACTTTTAGATTTTTTTAGACAATAAAATTGCATTTTAATACAAAGAAAACATAATTTTATTTATGTTTATAGCTAAAATTGTTTTTTTTTTTCTTAAATCGTTTTCGCCTCGTTTCTTTTTTTTTCGGTTCCAACCAGTTTTTAGCGGTATTGGTCTCGGTTCCGGTTTGTGTACCAGTTTCGGTTCCAGTTCCGGTTCATTTTAGTATCGTTTTGGTTCGATTTGAACTTTTTTTAGTACCGATTTCAGGTGAAACCGTTTTCGTTTGAGTCGGTTTTTCCATTTCGGTTCTTAAACCAGCTTTTTGTCCATCTCCTACTGTAATTTTAAAGGATGGTTAGATTTATTTTTACATTTATGTGCCCAATTAGTGGCCCCATAATATCAGTCCCAGATAATATGATATTATGTTATAAGTTCGAGAACAATCCTCAATACCGTCAGTGCCTAGTCCAGACAAAGATGGGCCTATCAGGCCTAGTTGAGCACAATAGTTCTAATCGATTCTCGGTTTTGATTTGAAACTGGTATACAAATACAACTATACAAATACAACCAAGACTTGGTTAAAGCACTTGACCAGATTTAGGCAACTTAGCTCTAGGGCCTAGAGGTGCACAAACCAGTTATTTTTTCTAACATGTTCGGTTGACCTAATCGTCAGACATTTTCACAATTTTGCTTTTACCGGTTATTACTTAAAATGGTTCGATTATACACTTTAACATGTTATTTTTAAAAAATAATTGTTTTTGTTTTTTCCGGTTAACCAATACATTGGTTGAAAACCGGTTAAAATAACAAGTTAGTTCTCTCTCTCTCAAAAAAAAAAAAAAAAAAAAAAAAACCTAGCCGGTTATTAACCTACGGTTAAAAATAACTACTAATCGATTACTCCCATTCAATTATTAACCGGTTACCATTTTGGTTAATAACCGGTTATGGTCATTTAACTAGTTAAATTGTGCACCTCAATAGGGACTAGGCTAGTCATACTAATAACAACGTCATACGCGATACACGTAGTATTGTAAAAGTTATTTGTAACTTAATTGTATTGAAGGAGGTTGGCATTTAAGTGTGATGTTTGTAGGTAAGCGCATTTCATTTAAGATATTATGAGAGGGAAGGGGATTATGAATTAATCATATATAAATCATCTAGATCAATGAATACAATAACATATCATATCAACAAATACAATATCATGCATATCACCATAATATACATTTTAAACAACTTTTTTTAAATCATATACTCAATTCTTAAATCAATCTATGCAACAAGATAAAGCCTAAACCAATTCTCCAAGGGATTAATTGGTATCAATTAATTATATATCAATCTTCTAGATCAATGAATACAATAACATATCATTAAATATTGGTAGATGTAACCTATATAATAGTTTTGACCGTGTGACATATACAACCAATGAAACAATTAAAATATAGCTTAGAATAGTAGAACACACATACCGCGATGATAAAAATTTCACACAAGAAGATGACAAAACGTTTTACGTAATGAATTAGGTGAAGATTAGACTCAAAATTATACTAATGACTTTAACCATTCCATCTTTATCTCACTTTTCTTGTTAGTTGAAACTTAGCTATTATTCTATATGTATCTTATTCAGAAAATGATGTCAAGTTGTTTGTTGGCCACCTTCTTATTAGTCTATTTTAGCAAGTGTACACTTTTTCATACATATAATACATTTATGATTTCCTTCCCCTGATAATTCATCTTTTTATTATTAACTAGTTGGTTAGCCCGCGCGATGCGGCAAGTGTCACCAAATCTTTTTTAGAAAGTGTTTTCTAACACAACCTGTCTTAAACACCGATTTTATTTGGGTACCACCACTTTTACTACCACTACTATGACCACGACTACCATGACCACTACTGCTGCTATTATTATTAGTATATTTAGAAAGTATATCTAAAAAATAAAAATAAAAATTTAAATAGTATTTTACTTATAAAAAACTTTAATATTATCTTGTACAAACATTTAATATTACGTTTTTTTTTTGTAAGAAACATTTAATATTACTAATGGATTAATTGTACATGACTAATGTAAAGTCTTTGATATTACTTTGGTTCATTAACTATAATGTGATGTAATTAAAGACAAGTTTAAAAGACAAATATGCCCTTAAAAAGTAGTTAAGATGTGCATTAGGTATTGTATGATAAGCAAATATACCTGTACTTCTTAATTTTTAAGAAGTCCTTAGGAAATAGATGTGATGCAAATGCCATTGCGATAAACTTTCATAAGAAGATGACCAAACATTTACGTAAACTAGGTAATGATTCGATTCATAATCCACTTATTACATGTTGGTTGAAACC
Organism: Ambrosia x helenae; assembly: GCA_030844895.1. Lineage (NCBI taxonomy): Eukaryota > Viridiplantae > Streptophyta > Magnoliopsida > Asterales > Asteraceae > Ambrosia > Ambrosia x helenae. The sequence continues at coordinate 101,118,676 of CM061230.1, read as the reverse complement.
TAATTGTCATTCCTCATTTTCCTCTGTATTCAAACTCATGCCTCACAAGATCAAATGCCGTGTCGTATATCAAATAACCACTTTCCTTTTGTGAAAAGAATAATTACGAAACGAATAAAACATTTAGTGATTAGAAATCTTAATTCCTAAGATAGCATAAAGGATATCTGTTTGTGAACTTTTTATTTTAAATCTAGTTACGTTTAAGTATGGTTGTTGAATTTAAAGTCTTTATCTAATATTAGAAAATGTTAATCACTTGGACAAATGGATAACCCTATCATAGTATTATACTTAGAATTTAGAGAGAGGATTATGGAGGATTACACTAAAAGACATTAAAAGCATGAGAAATATAGGAACATAGTAAGCTGTCACGTGATCTAGCAGGTGGTGGGGGTAAAAGTCCAATGAAACCTAAAATTAGGGTGATATGTTATTCCGTTTGAGACAAGGTGTTGCCAGTACTTAGATTTTATACCTCCAAACACCAATAGTTTTATAAATACAAAATACTACATTGTTTTCTTCATCGATTAAGATTTCTTTATATGACCATACGCTATCGAATAACTAAGGGGTGTCACATGAGCCGTTAACGGGCTGAACACTATGCTTCTTAGTTACTTGTATTGGAGCCATCGCCGTTGGAATAACAATGTTAATGGGAAGAAAGGGTATGTTTGGCAAGGAGCTTTTAAAAGCTTTTAGGAGCTTCAAGCTTTTAAGAAAAAGCTTCTACTCAATAAAAAACCTTGCTTGGTTGAAGGCAGTGGCGAAGCTTGGTTCTCGAATCGGAGGGGGCCGGACTTAATTTTTTTCGATCGGTAGTGGCCGGAAGATCAAATCGGCGGGGGCCGGACTCAACCCGGACTCAATTTACCTACGAAAATCGCAAATTTATACCACTGCGCCAAAAAACAGGGGGGCCGAGGCACCCCCTGGCCCTTCAAAACCTCCGCCCCTGGTTGAAGGAGCTGGAAGCTTTTAGGTTAGGAGAAAAAACTCTATAGTGAAAAGCTACTAGTACTAGCTTTTAAGAAAAAACTCTACTAGCTACAAGCTTTTAATTAGTAAATGACATAAATAACCATCCTATTTTAAAAATAAAATAAAAACCTTCTTTACAAGCTTTTAATTATACCAATTTTGGTCATTTTATACATTTTATTAAAAGCTTCAGCTACTGTGCCAAACACCAAAATATATTTAAAAAGCTTCCAGCTACCAGCTTACAGCTTGCAGCTTCCAGCCACCAGCTAGTTTTACCAAACATACCCAAAGTAAGGTGACGGTGGGCCCCGCCCCAATCTAAACCAATCACATTGTTTTGTTTTGTTTTTTAATTATTCTACCACACCTAATTATTGGATGGTTTAGTTATTGTCCATCCGTCAACGTGGCGCTAGTTATGTTGTTATTCCGCGACACATCTATTCTAACAAAGTATGAATTCATAGATTCATAGTTATTCTTTTTTATGGAACTTGATTTTAATGAAATAAATTAAGCAAAAAGAAAAAAAAGTTGTGACCAACTAGGCATTGATTTAGCGTAAATTAAAGTCTTTAAGAGAATAGTACATATGCACAACGATTTACATGGTAAAACTGATAAGAGTGGGGGGCGCGAAAGATGGCGGGGGGGGGGGGGGACACCGCCGTCAAGGGTGGGGGGAAGATGGCGTGGCCCCTTGGGTGGTGAAGAATTCACGGGCGTGGGGCGGGGCTTGGGTGTGAGGTGGAGCATTATGATTGGTCAGTTTTTATTTTATTTTTATTTTTTTTTAACTTTAACACAATATAATATTATTTCCTCCCTCCCTTCACTCCCCACAATTTTCACCCTTCACACACGGGCCTCACAGATGTCACATGACGCATCACGCCCCTCCTTTCCGCCCCTCCACTCATCATCAAATCACATGTAAAACTTACTTTATATTTTTTATTTTAATTTGTGTAACTAATTTAGATTCATCTTTTTTAATACATAGGTTTTAGTCACATGATACCATGAAGTATGAAGGGGATGATTGATGATATAAAAATACAGTGCTATGTAACCCTCATTGTTATGTTACTGTTGTTCGTCATGTTAGAAATTAATACATAGAATAATATATATTGACTTAATTAATATATAAAAACACAGTATCATTTTTTAAATACATTTACACATGCCAATTAAGGTGAAATTTTGATCAAATTAGTCTTAACACTATACATATGCAATATAAAAAGGGGAAGGGGCAGTGACGTAGCTTGTGCTCATTTACCTGCGTGTCACTTGTAATTTGCTATTTTTGATTGAAAAAAAAAATTAATTATTAGATTTGAAAACGTAATTGCAATATTTTATAACAATATATGTAATGCAATATCGAAACCGTTATAAAAATGTTATGTGACACACCAGAAAAGGTCCATCATTGTTTAGTAGTTTTAATGAATAATTAAATAATTGTTTGAACACTCTATGCCAACTTCGTTTGAACATTGACAATTGAATACAATTTAATATTTGTTAAATGACATCGACATTTTTTTTTTAAAAAATTCAACTATAGATTACGTACATCTTAATCACCTTCGATAAGAGCACCCGCAATGAGGGTGGCGGGATGGTCCACTCTTACCGGACGAACCACCCTCTAAAGTTTTATCATTGTAGGAGGTTGACCTTAGTTGGTTCATCCGTTCAACTGGGCTGATCCAAACCAAATCTCGTGAGGTATGGTTGAATGGTTGTAATGTTGATAATATTCAAGATTTGTGAAGTAGTTATGTTTCTAGTGACAAAATGTTTCATCTATTTATAGAGAAAGTTAAAAAAAGTTCATGTTTTTTACCATTTAACTATAGGATTTAGAGTAGTTAGGGTTTGATCATTGCATTTTTTTTATTGTAGCTTCATGGATTTTTTTGATTATTAGAGTATGGTTGCATGCTTTTTGGATAATATTCATGGTTTATGATAATTGTTACACTCCCAATAACAAAATGTTTCATCTAATTATAGAGAAAGTAAAACAAAAAAAAAAATTCAATTTTGTTTCATTTTGAAGTAGCAAAGATTATTCGAGGTTAAGCCAGGGGTTTTACCACAACGGAATTTTGGTTTAGAAAATTCTAAGTGTTCACCAGAATTCTGGGATTTTGTCCTCATCTATTCTTCTGAATATATCTCTATATATATTAATGGATGAGAATGAAACTCGAAGTCGCCTTTCATAAAAGTGGCGACGAAAATTAACGTGACACCACATGATAAATGAGTGTGTCATGGTTCGAATCCTGCTCCGAAGATGGATCAAACCTTTTTACATTAATTATCATTTTTTAGTTTTCATCCCAATTTTTTTTTTTTTGAATCAGAGAGCTTGTGTGAGGTTTGCTTTTCCAGGAAAATATTTGATAATCTAACAGCCTTTTGAAGAACCACTGTTGATTATCATCTGATTCATAACCTCTGTTGGTTAATCATTTGGTGTAGAACCTCTGTTTTGTCAACATCTGGTGAAGAACCTCTGTTGCTTCATCATCTGTTGTGGAACCACTGGTGATTTAACATCTGGTGAAGAACCTCTGATGAGACAACATCTGTTTAAGATTATCAGTTCTTTCAACATCTGGTGAACAACATCAGTTGTTTTGACGTCTTTTGAAGCTTGACAATTGTTGGCATTATCAGTGCTTTTTTGTCAGATGTTTAGATCAACAGATTTTTTGACTTTTGATCACATATCCTTTTGACAATTGAATCCTTTTTTAAAAATGTTCTTGGATTTGTAACATTTATTTTATAAATGTTAAAAATCCTTTGAATTCTCAGCCTTTGATGGTGTATTTTAAGAATTTTTGAGAATTAAATCTAAAAAGAAATTTATTCTTGGTTTAAGCTTCTTGTTTAGACTTTCATTTGTTAATTGCAATGTACATTTTGTAATCGTTTTGAAAATTTTCAATTGACCTTAAAACATTTTTCTTTTTAAAAGAAAATGACCTGTCTTGATCATAATGTCAAATGACATTGTTCTTTCAAATTTGACCTTTGAGCATTTAAGTTGACTCCAAAAGTCAAAGATTCTCAATGAACGAGGCAGAAATTCATTTTGTTGCCTTTTTAAGTCCATATTTTCTCATATGTTCTCAGATTTTGACTCTGTTTAGTCAGATTTGTCCAGATTTGATGAGAGTTTAACTTTATTTTACATATTTTTGTGATCAGTTGTTTGTTCCCTCTCAAAGTTAGCTTTACTAAGTTTAAGTATTTTTCTCTCATCCCTTGTTTTTCCTTTTTTTTAAAACACACACACACACATCTATATATATATATATATATATATATATATATATCAAACAAACAAAAAAAACATAATAAACAAAAAAAAAAAAAAACATCTACTACTCAACCAGGTCCTCCTCTTCCTCCCCCTCCACAATGAGCATGTCATACCTGAAGTTCTCCTTGCCTTTGTGAATCAGGCTCAACATCATACTCCAAGATTAGATGTTGGCTTGGTTTACCATTTGGACTCTCGTGAATCCTCTTGGTATACCACCAAAGTTTAGTTGACTTGTGATGATCTTCATCACAAATCTGGGATACATCAGGAACTTGGTCCTGTTGTAGATGTTTTCCTACATGTCAATCAACAAATAGTATGAGTAGTTGTACGGATCTCCCCATACTAAAGAGTGAATGGTTTCCTGAACTCTGAGAGAGATCAGGCCGAAGTTGGATGTCTTCCTGCTGAAGTAGACACCCACCTGAGTCATCAAAAACTACTAAGGCAAGTCCAGAGCAGTCTTCTCCACCTGTTGAGCTTTTCGGACACCACTGTATCCCATCAGCTTGAAGGTGTTGGCAACTTTCTCTCTAGGCACTCTCAAAGTGGTGCAGTTTTCAATGAGGTGAAGAGCAGTCCTACCGGTCTGCTCATTCACTACTATCTTGACTCCCAAGACGATAGCCTCAAGCACAGTTATTCGGAGGTTATCAGTAACCACCACAGCTGTGTTCCAGAACCGCTGAAGGATCTCCATGTACACTTCAATGTGCACATTGATGGCAAACTCAATGGGACTTTTCTGAAGAAATGCCAGCATGGGCTTAGCTTGCTCGAATTTATTGTTCAAGCTGGTTCTCACTCTTAGGTTGTGAGTGGCAGTCATTTCTAATGCCATTTTTGGTAAAAGGAGACTAGGATTTTTGTTCTGGAGAAGAAAACGTAGTTCAAAGAATGTGCAGTGAAAGTGATCACAAGTGTAGGTATATTTATGTACTATCTGTCCATTAATGGTTAGATTTGGTAAATCCATTTGAACCCCTTACTTGAGTTGATCGTTGTACTCAAGTAGTTATGTCAGGATTTCTTCGGTATATGAAAATATTTATGAGAGACCCTGCATTAATTACTTACTGCTCATCATTTACTTATCCCCCAGATGGCAAAGCTACTTATTTTGTAGACCTAGACTTTGTGTATAGGTTTAAAATAAAATATAAAACTAATGATTATCTTTAAAATATAAAATATAATATAACTATATTAGTTTTATCTAACTAGGTTTATAGATATATACGTGCATGCATGCATGGAGTGTGAGTCACTTTTTCTCTCTCCTGGAAATCTGGGATGGTTCAGATGTTTCCCTTCCAGATTTCTGGGATTTTTCCAACAACTCCCCAGAATTCTCAAGGTCTGAGATTTTAATTCCAGATCCTGGCTTGTCATTTAAGAAATCTGACTAAGTTATCACATGATCATAGGAGATTTGTTCTCCATGATTTTCAATTTGTGTGTCATCTAACATTGACTCATTAAGTCCAGATTCTGTTATTTCCATTCCAGATTCTTGATTTAAATCCATGTTTAGCATACCCAACTTGCTTATGATATAGCTGTGTTGCTTTTCATCCAAAGGTTTGGTGAAAATATCAGCAAGTTGTTCAGCTGTTGGAACAAAATACATTTCCACATCACTTTTCTCAACATGATCTTTAATAAAATGATACTTGACATCTATGTGCTTGGTCTTCAAGTGTTGAACTATATTTGATGTAATGGCTATTGCACTTTTTGAATCACACATAATTGGTGTTTTTTACTATGTCCAATACACAGTCCTTCAGTTAAATTTGCATCCATATCACTTGTGAAAAATAACTTGCTGCTGTTACATACTCTACTTCTGTTGCGGATGTTGATACACAATTCTGTTTCCTTGAAGCCCAACACACTAGTTTTTTGTCCGAACATTTGACAACTTTCAGAGGTACTATTTCTGTCCATTTTACAGCTTGCATGATCTGCATCAGTGTAAGCTATAAGATCCAAATTTGTACCTTTTGGATACCAAAATCCAAGATCTGGAGTTCCTTTCAAATACTTGAACACTCTTTTTACAGCTGTTAGATGAGACTCCTTTGGGTTGCACTGATATCTTACAAGAAAGCATGTTGCAAACATAATATCTTGTCGGCTTGTAGTGAGATATAGAAGAGATCCAATCATCCCTCAATATTTCTGAATATCCATTGAACTTCCATCTGTATCAGATCCCAGTGTGGAACCAGTTGCCATTGGTGTCCTGGATGAACTACATTTTTCTAGAAGGTATTTCTCTAAAATAGTTTTAACATATTTAGATTGACAAAGAAATATTCCTTCTGGAGATTGTTTGACTTGTTAACCGAAGAAAAAGGTTAATTCACCCATCATACTCATTTCAAAATGGCTGGTCATCAGTTTTTCAAATTTCTTGCAAAAATCTGGATTAGTTGACCCAAAAATAATATCATCTACATAGATTTGTACCAAAATTGTATGACCTTTATGTGTTTTTGTGAAAAGTATTGTTTCAATTGTTCCTTTGATGAAACCTGATTGTAACAGAAATTTGGACAGAGTTTCATACCAAGCTCTAGGAGCTTGTTTTAAGCCATACAAGGCTTTGTCCAGTTTGTAGACATGTTTTGGAAAGCTGGGATTTACAAACCCTTGTGGTTGTTGAACATACACTTCTTGTTCAATCTTGACTTTTCTTTGACTGTATCCTTTGACCACCAATCTGGCTTTGTTTCTAGTGATAACACCTTATTCATCTGAATTGTATCTGTATACCCATTTGGTTCAAATGACTGATTTGTCATTTGGCTTTGGAACTAATGTCCACACTTTGCTTTTCTAAAACTGATCAAGTTCTTCTTGCATTGCATGTATCCAGTTTTGATCATGCAAAGCTTCAGATGTTGACTTTGGTTCTGTTAAACTTAAGAAACCTGCACATATACATTCATTAGCATTTACAGCAATTGTCTCCACCCCTTTTTGTGGATCAACTATTATATTTTCAGGCAAATGATCTTTTGTCCACCTCATATTATGAAAAGTGTTGATATTATGAATACATGTGACTTCATTATGATGTTCCCCCTAAGATTGTGCATTTTCTAGAATTATTGTTTCTTGATTTAGATCAACAGATGTTTCAGTATTAACTCCAGATGTTTCACCAATCTCATTAGAACTCGGAATATTTTCTTTGTTTTAAGTTTAACTCATTCAAAGTCTTGAGTTTACTTTCCCATTGACTTCCCAGAAACTCTTCACATAGTTTATTTATCATTTGTTCAGTATTATCTGGAACTTTGAAAAGTGTTCTGTTTTCAGATTTTGAGTTTTCTGGATTGAGTCTTAATGATGAATCATTAAAAGACACATAGATACTTTCTCTGAATGTTTTAGAGTTTAGTATGTAAACTCTGTAAGCTTTTAATGCCAGAGAGTATCCCATAAATACTCCTTTTTCAGCTTTTCTATCAAATTTCTCTAAACTTTCAAAATCATTAAAGATGTAACATGTACATCTAAAGATATGTAAAAATTTAACACTTGAAATTCTTTTGTAAACTATTTGATGAGGTGTCTTATGAAGTCTTTTATTGATTAGAGTCTTGTTTTTTTGTGAAGTCGGCATGGGCAATTGCCTCTGCCCAGAAGTATGTTGGCAAATTTGAAAAATTCAACATAGTTCTTGCAGCTTCAAACAAGTGTTTCGTTTATCCTTTCTACAACTCCATTTTGTTGAGGAGTTCTAGGGGCTGAAAAATCATGTGAAATTTCCTTTCTTATCATAAAAGATTCCAATCTGAAAATTTTGAATTCAGTACCATTATCACTTCTAATTCTTCTGACTTTTAGTTTCAAGTGATTTAGGATTTTTCGGATAAAATTGATTATTAATTCAGGAGTTTCACTTTTGTTTCTAAAAAATTCAACACATGTGTACCTTAAAAAATCATCAACAATGACAAGTAAGTATTTCTTACCTGCCATGCTTCCCCTGTTGATTGGTCCACACAGATCCATATAAAGTAGTTCCAAAGGTTGTGTTGTTGAGGAACCAGATAATGATTTATGTAAGCTTCTTTTTTATTTACCCATTTGACATGCTTCACATATATTTTCCTTTTTGAATTTTATGATAGGGAGACCTTCTACTAGCTTTTTGCCGGCAAGGATGTTTAAAGTTTTGAAATTTACATGTGCAAATTTCCTATGCTATATCCAGTTATCACTTGATGTTTGAGAAAATAAACACAAAGGTTCTTTTCCTAGTTTGACACTGAGATCAAAGTAATAAATAGATTTTCTAATTCTTTTATACCATATTATCTAAGATTCCTATCACTTCACATTTATCAGGCCAGAAAATCACCTTAAAACCCTTATCACAGAATTGTCCACAGCTTAACAGATTATATTTTAATCCTTCAAGATATAAAACTTTTTCTATGGTTAGAGGCCCTATAGTAATGTTTCAATAACCTAAGGTTCTACTGTTTATTCCATCCCTAAAGTTGACCAATTGACCAACTCTTGCTACATACCTACTTAATAGGCTCCTGTTCCCTATCATGTGCTTGGAGCTTCCGGAATCATTATACCGAATCTGGGGCAAATGAAGGTCCTGCAATGTTGAGAGTTAGAGGTTTCTTGGTACCCATCTCTTGCTGGGCATTGATTTAAAGTACAGTTTCTCAACATTTGTTTTGTTCTTCATATCCTTGCAGGATTCAACTGTAGGAATATGAGAGTCCTTGTCTATTTTTTTGGTGATGTGTGCTTGGACTACTTTCAGAATTTCAGCACACATGCAACAATTGTTATCAGATGTTTTATCTGATTTTGTATTCCAGATTTTTGGAATTTCTTGATCCACTTTAGGCAAATCAAGGCTTGTTTCTATTTTCAGTTATGTATTCGGTTCATTTAGATTTTTCTTTTCAATACCAGATGTATCTTCTTTTGCTTTAGTGAAAATAGTTTTAGTGTTTGAACTTGTCCCTTTTACATATCCTAGGCCTTGTCCATAATTTATGGGCTTGGCCTCAATGTAGTCAATTAAATCTTTTGCTAGTTGAAAACTTTTAACATTTATTGAATTCTCTTGCAAATTTTTGTACAATTGCTGCCTTTCAATTTCATAATAACTGATCTTTGCTTTTAGTGAAAGGTTTCTTTTTCCAGAATTTTTTCTTTTTTAAGTTCATCAGACATTTGATCCTTAATTCTGGTAAGCTCAGAGAATGTGCTTTTAAACTTGTCAGTTTCTCTTTGAAGCTTATCTTGCAATTGTTTATGCTCAATCTTTAAGTTTTCAAATTCAAATATATGACTAGGGGATATTACCTGTGAGTCTGGAGATTCATCCTCATATTCACCATCAGCTGCCATGAGAGAGGTTGGCCATTTCTTCTTTATCTTCTAATGAAGCATTTGATAGCGACGTATCTTCACAAATCAATCCCATCTGTTTCTTTTTAGCTTCTTCAAGCTTTCTTTCATAGTAAGAAACATCTCTCGGCTATTTACTCTTACACTCATTTGAGTAGTGACCTTTTTGCTTGCATTTGAAATTTTACTATCCTTGGATCTATCTGCCTTACCTTTGAATGCATGATTTCCTGACATTCTATGTTCAAAGGTTTTGGTAAGGAGTGCAATGGCTTTTGTGAAGGACAAATAGTCTGATCTGGTATCAGATGTTTCTGTTTCACTTGATGTTGGAATTGTTTGTGAGGAGTTGGATTCTAGTTTATGGGTTGAAGAATATAGTGCTATTTGACCACCCTTGTGACTAGAATTTTCAAATATCTCATCTTTCCAGATAAGAATGCTATAGAGATCATGGAGGTTCATATTATCTAGCTCTAAGGTTGAGGTTAGGGTCATTGTAAGTGTTATCCACTCTCTAGGTAAAGCTCCTAAGAACTTAACATTCTTTTCATCATTAGATTTTGTTACCCTGTATTTTTTTTAACTCATTCAAGATTTTAGAAAATCTATTATAAGTTTTAGACACTGTTTCATTTGAAAGAGATTTGAAATATTCATAACTTGAAACACAGTTTGTTCTTTTGTTTCTTCTCCTCTTTTCTCCTCCCTCACATAGATTTTCCAACTGGTCCCATATTTCCTTTGCAGATAAACAAGCATCTACATAAGAAAATATGTCATTTGGAATAGCCATGATCAATAATGAATTGGCTCTTTCATCAATTGCCATAGCTTCATTGTCCTCTTGTCCCCATAATCTTTGATCCTTAGGAACTTTAATGGCAGAAATTTCTGGTGTTCTATCAATTGCTGGAACTTCTGGTATTTTCATCATGGGAATGTATGGTCCACTCACAATGGGTTGGTACAGACGATGATCATGCCCATTTAAGAAATTGATCATCTTGACCTTCCACTGGGGGTATTCCTCTCTCACAAGAGTGGGAGGCTTAGACATTGAACCCATATGGAAAGCAAAATTCCATGTTTGAAAGCTTGCCATTTGTCAAAAGTGGTATTTAAGATACTTGGATAAAACGTTTAAGATTTGAGCTTAAATAGTTCTTTTAAAAGATCAGGATCTTTATGAAAATAACTTATTCAAGCTGCTCCGATACCAAGTGTTGGTCCTAGAAGTATCAGCCTCACTTTGAATCAAATGGCAATGAGATTTCAACAATATATAATCAATGTGCGGAATGAGAAATCAAACTTTCAGAAACAATAGAGCACACAAGTTTTTAAGAAGTTTTGAGTTTTATATATAGTGACAACCTTTTAACAAGGATCACCTTTGGACTTTACAAAAGAATAACTCAAAAGAATTCTTATGGTTGTTGTGAATGTGGTGTGGAGTATGTCTAAAAGATATTTCAATAAGAGCAGATGTTTGATATGTATATCACACACTTTCACATTCACACTTGGCAATCTTCTCCTTCGTATGATACCTTCTATTTATAAAGAAGTATTGACATCAAGTTGGTGAATAAATAATTGTTTATTTATCAACTTGTTGTTTTGCAGGTTGAAAAGGGAAAGAATGTCTTTGTATGAATGATTGGGATTAAGGTGCATGCATTTAACTTTACCACTTGTCAAGATTCCAGATTTCTTCCATAAATCTGAAGTCTAAATCTGGGATTTGGTCAAGAAGTCAATATCAGAGTTTTGTCCCCAAAATCTGGTTCCTTTGTCCCAGATTTCAGTCTTCTTTCCCATATTTCATCAGAAAGGAGTTGTGTCTGTCTTCCATTGGCTTTGTCTTCAAAGAGATCTTGTTCTTGAATATTTCTTTGATCTTTATCTCTTCTTTTAAAACCTTTTCAGGATGGTCTTCACTTTGTTCAGTCTTGGTTCCTAGCTTTAGTTTTCTTCAACACTTCATGTTTTCTCTTTTTGGTTCTAACAGTATACCAGAAGGTTGATAAAGTCATAGCAACTTTAATGAATGTATGTGCAGGGTTGTGGTGACCATCTAAGACTCATGTCCTAGATCGGTGGCGAATCGCGACCAAGGGTTTATTTATTATAAAACCGTTAAGCACTTCGTCTCTTTTTTCGGGCGGCGTATCCAAACTGATAAAAAAAAGTTGCAATTGCTAGCATATATTCATCAAATCAAGAATAAGTCCATGATTGTCCCCCAAAATGTTTTCCTGATACAAGGCAACACCCGATCTTTTAAAAATCGGTTTTTTACCATACCGGATTAACCGGGTATGTCGGTTTAACCGGGTATGTCAAGCGGTTCAATCGGTTGCACCGGCCGGTATGAACCAGTTCTATTTATCTTTCTGATACTACCAAATCCCAAAAAAAAAACAAATTTAGGGATGCTTGGATTCTGATTACTAGCGGATGATGCAGATCATGCTTTATGTGTGTGTATATATATATGTGTGTGTGTGTGTTTGTGTGTGTGTTTTTGTGTGTGTGTAATTTGATTGAGTAAATAGGGTTTATTATTGATTGTGTAATGCAAACAGCATTGATGGTACTTTATTTAAAAGTTGGTAAATACGTGAACAAATTCAAAAAACAACTATCCATGGATGTTAATGTTGTTGTGGCCAATGGGCACTTTTCATACATAAATCAAGTGAAATGTTTGATTATTACAACACTTCACTAGCAATCTTGTAAATTATTTTGTTTTTAAAATACTGAATATAAATATCCATAGAAGGTAAACATTATTAGTCGGAATATTTACTGTAACACGCGTACATTTCCACTAGTAATTAATTAATTGTTTGAACATTCTATGCCAACCTCGTTTGAACATTGATGATTGAATACAATTTAATATTTGTTAAATGACATCGACATTTTTTTTTAAATTCAACTATAGATTACGTACATTTTAGTCACCTTTAATAAGAGCACCCACAATTAGGGCTGCAAACGAACTGAACTTTCAGCGAACAGTTCATGAACTGTTCGGCGGGAAGTTCGTTCGTGTTCGTTCGTTTAATAAATGAGTAAACACGAACAAACAATTCCAGTTCATTTAGTTAAACGAACGAACATGAACATAGGTCGCGTTCGTTCGTTTATGTTCGTGAACATTCGGTAATGTGTTCGTTTATGTTCGTTTGTGTTTGATAGTATATTAAGGTTTTTAATTTTTATATTTTTTTTGTATTCTTTTATTTTTATTTATTTTAACCAACAAATAATATATATGAGGTAAATATATGACTATATAACTATATGAGATTATTAAACTTACTTTTTGTATCCAAACTTATTATATGTTTCCACGTTCGAGCGTTGATGCCTTCCACCTCCACCTCCAACGTGTTCGTTTGTGTTCGTGTGCGTTCATGAACAAAATTAACAAACGAACACGAACATCAGTGTTTTCTTAACAAACGGACACGAACAGAAAATCGCGTTCGGTAAGTGTTCATGAATTGTTCGTGAGCACATAATTTTCTTAACAAACGAACACGAACAAGGCCTTGTTCGTGTTCGTTCGGTTCGTTTGCAGCCCACCCACAATAGGGTGGCAGGACGGTTTCACTCTCACCGGACAGACCACCCCTTGAAGTTTTATCATTGTAGGAGGTTGACCTTAGTTGGTTCGTGTGCTCAACTGGACTGGTCCAAACCAAATCTCGTAGGGCTCATTCGATGATTAAAATAAAAAAGTGGGTTATGGTTAAATAAAATAGGAAAAGTATACGATAAGGTGGAGGTTTGAATGATTTGGGGTTGGAGGAAAAAAGTAAGTTATAATTTGGAATAGTTTAAAATGATATGACATGATAACGTGATGGTATGAAGTGGTTTGTTTGACTAGCATTGTAGATAATTTAGCACAACTTTTACACATACGTAAATATAAGTAAAAAAAATATTAGAATATGAAAAGGTGACAAACTTATTGATGCCAGATAACACTAGTTTCTTTGATTGAAGTGTATGTTCGGTAAAATCTTAACCACCAATAATTTGACAAATTTATAGACCTGGACAACTTGAACGCACATTTACAATTTCAACGCATCAACATCTAAAAAGTAAGAACACCTTTTTTTTTCTTAAATTTTGCAATGCTATTATAAAATAAATGACGGATAAATTCTGGATGTTATGTATAATTTTCTTAAATGATGGAACTGAGTTATTTTGAGCTTTAAAAAAAATCAATGGACTAAATCTAAACTCATGGCTGATTACTTGATTATGTTTTTGATCATTCATACGTTTTCAACTCTCTTATTTACACTTATGTCATTGCCTCAGTTTTAACCATTGATCAACGACACAACTCACTTTCTACGCTTTGTACAAACATCAATTTTTGTTTGATCTGACCTCTAGACAATAATGAAAAAGAAACATACAAAACCTTATCATAAAAGTTTTTTATTTTTATTTTAAATAAGTATCAAATAAAAAGCATATTTGACTTAGGGGCTGTTTGGTAGCCTTTAAATGGTTATTAAGATGTTACATCTGAATGGTTCATAGTCTCTTAGTGGTTAAGATGTAATCTTAAGTATGAATGGTTAAAAGGTAACATTTTAATGGTTGTCTCTTAACCATTCAGACTTAAGGTTACCTCTTAACCATTCCAAAGTTATAGTCATTAAGAGGCTACCAAACAACCCTTTATTTTATGTGACAATATTGTTACATCGATTGTTGGAGTCCGACCTTGAACTCATGATCAGATCTAGCCTTTCCAAACCTAAAAATTTAAAGTGCAACATCTTTTATGTGATTGTAAAGTTATCTAAACCCTTTAATAGTAATTTTCCTTTGATCACATCTTTTATGTGATTCTTGATTTATAAAACATTCTTAAGGGAAATTGCATCTAAAGCTTTTATTATTATTTTTTTCAATTGTTTCTAGAAAAAGAAAAGAATAAAGTACATGACCAAGTGACCAACCATAAGGATGAAATTAGTTGTCGTGAGTGGGAAGAGTGGGATACACGACTCCAGCCAGAATCCAGATATATAATGGAAAATTAAAGAAATAATTAAGAAACAATTTATGTTAGTTATCATATTAACATTATTGGTACGTAACATAGCATGCACGTATTTTTTTACAATAAATCTCGTCCTCCGTACTAAATACATTTCATCTTTACCATCGTTTTCTACCTATATAGATTATTATTTTACACGTCCATTCTTTTAATTTTAAATATGATCAATAGGTTACATGAATATTATTATAATAAATCACATATGATATAAAAAAATTACTCATTGTCCGTTTCTTTTTTCTCACCCAATACACATTTGATAGTTTAGGTTTGGTTGTTTTGTCCATAGTTTTGATTCACAATAATTCTTTGATGTGTCATTGTCTTTTCATTGTGTTTATTTTTTCTATAATCATCGATGAAAAATACATCAGCATCACATTTTGTGATTTTGTCTATATATAAGAAACATATGACACAGTTATACCACTCTATAGTTTCTTTTCCTTTTAAATTGTAGTATGTAGATCTTATTAGTTTAATTTAATTCGAATGCATAAACTAATAATCAAGCTAAATGAATTGTGGACAAAGGTGAATTAATAAAGTTTTGATTGGTCAAATTTATTAATTTTGGGTGGTATTAGTTAGTCCACAAATTATTAATTTTTTAATGCATCAAAATATTTTTTATTTAGCTCTAGTTAGTATATTACTTTTATCATGAACATCAACTTCGAAAGGCAACAAATTGCAATTAACTTATATTTAAAAAGTTTACATAAATGCAGCCTTGTCGATTTAGAGCTTATGGTTTTGATGTAGTTGCATTTTAAAAAGTTTTCATGAATGCAGCCTTTCAATGAGGTAATCCATTTTTTTAATTCCACCACCCAAACACGTTTTAATGCATGCTCTCATATAATCAACTTAATTTATATTATCCATTCATTCCTATTGCATTTTAGGAGATTTATTGAACGTACAGTTTCAAGTTTATCATTCATCTTTCTTTTAATCAGAAACATATGCACCCACATACTTTCAAGTTTAATTATTCAATTATGTGTGTGTGTTTGTACAGGGAGGGAGAGAATCGCAAAATCATTGGGAATTAAAGAATCAATCTTCATTACATCAATTTCATTAAAACAAAATACGAAAATTACATCATAATAGCAGGTAGACGGGCAACAAGCTGCGCCGTCACCCCTTTTTGAATTGCAAACCCTAGTCTACTAAAGACAAAACCTTGCCCCCTGGGGATGAAACATTAATGTGGACGACCCGTTGGACCCTAGTCAAGAAACGAATAGCTTCTGGTGCCATGGAGCCAAAGGTGTCGAAGGCCAGAGGGATAAAGACATGTTGGTTATCTGCACAAGCTTTAGCGTGTTTATCTAATTTCTTTGATTCCGCCTTTCTTGATGCTTGCCCAGCTACGAACCCTGTTTCCCTTAACCCAACCAGCGGAGATACCCCGGTGAGGTCCACACAGGCATGTTTCCCCCTCTCCCAACCAAAGACAAGCAGATCTGCGGGTCGCAGGGTGGATCTCCCTTCCGTGGGGTCTGTGAGGAAGTTTACAGGGGCCTCCTTTTTGGTAGAGATCCCAGCTCTTCTCAAGATATCCCATAAAACGTCCCTCACCCAGTCGTGCCGATATTTGAAATCAGGGAGCTCCTTGCAATGAATTGCATGCTCCCCGTATTTATCCATGCAGGTTTTACGGCAGATGGGGCATGTTTCATCTTCCGGGTACATAGGGATCATCAATCGGTACTTGAGTATAGCCCTGTACTCTACTGCAGACATGCATTGACCTAAACCCTCAATCGGGATAACGGTCAAAAAATCCTGAGCATGAGGGCCCTTTAGGCATTCAATCATCGCCTTCTGGCGAGTGGACAACTCAAAAACTTCTCCCAGACTCTGAGCAGTTTTGCTAAAAAGAGCATTCGCCAAAGTTTTTTGTGGCTTTGGGGGGGGGGGGGGGCGGTGTCCTTGTTAGAAAAACCGTCAATATCAAAGTCCGGGAGATAGACATTTAAGCGTTCGAGCGCCTGTTGATAGTCTGGGTCTAGTCCAATGACCCCACTGTCTCGGAAGATATGATCCTGAAGTTCCCAAGACTGAGCTCTGGACGCCACAAAGGCATAGACCCCAACATCTCGAGCTGAAAGGAGGCCCAAACCACCTAAACGCATCGGCAAGGATGCCAAGTGCCACTGGAGGTCCCCGAAGAAGGGGCCGCCACACACAACTATATCTTCAATAGCTTCGCGGAGACCATCATCGAAAAGGGATACCGCATCCACCATGAAGTGGGGTTGGCAAGTTCGTAACCCAAAAAGTAACTTAGCGACCCCCATGCATGACCTGAGCAGCAGGAGTTCACTCTGGGGATCTCTAAGGCGGGGCAGTAGTTTCATGAGGGCAACCGCACTCGTAGCCCGCCGCCCTGCCAACTCCCCGATAAAGGTAGGATCTCGGCTAACAGCCCCACCAAGGAGCTTAACCCCTGTCTCAGGTCTACCAATCCCGGTCGGGAAAAGCCCTTCCTGACTTTTCAACCCGTCACACGTCGGCCAAAAGACCTCTGTTTTCTTAATATTGAGATGAAGCCCTAGAGATGGCCCATGCACATTGATAATGTCTAAAGCCTTAGCAACCTCCACTGCGTTGCCTATAATCGTCCCATCATCCAAATACTAGGCATGAAACGGTAGGTTACAGTGCTCCTGAATCCGCATGATAAGGGGATGTAAGGCAAGGGCAAAGAGAAGGGGCCCCACAGGATCTCCTTGCTGCACTACGGTGGTAGCCCCAATACAATCATTGCCCACATACAGCCTAGCCGGCTGGGCATAAAGGAACTGGACCCACGGATAAATGGACGGGCATCGCTGGTGAACCTCTTGGAGAAAAACTGTACACGAGTAAAACACAAACGAAAGGACACGAAAC
Source organism: Ambrosia x helenae (assembly GCA_030844895.1). Lineage (NCBI taxonomy): Eukaryota > Viridiplantae > Streptophyta > Magnoliopsida > Asterales > Asteraceae > Ambrosia > Ambrosia x helenae. The sequence continues at coordinate 101,100,911 of CM061230.1, read as the reverse complement.
CCAAAAATGAGGCAAGGTCGACAGAAATCAACTCACCACCCATGGCATTAATCCCGGCCTGGAAATTAGCCATAACCATGTTCACTTGCTGCTGGAGCAAGTTGTTCAGTTCAGCCTGGGTCATGTTGATGTTCCCACGACCACCGCCTCCAGCACGACCACCACCGCCAGCACGGCCACCGCCGCCACCACGACGTCCACCTCCGCGAGCACCAGACATGATCTAACAAACCAAGAAATCGAGAGATTCAGATTCACTCCCAGTGTCAACCACTAGAAATTTACAAGAGTTAACCTAGGGACAAATTCAGGACTATGCATCCAAACTCGAAGTCCATCGGGATTTTCATGCATCCCAGTTTATTATTTCGTGTGCACCCGGAATGATAAACTGTTCTACATGGTCCTCCAAATGTACCCCTAATCTAGACCTCAGTCTTCGAACATTGTCGCCTATGTGGCAATAGGTGCAAGTGTAAGAAGGCATGTGTGTGCTAGAACCAACAAATCAACCCCTCCTCCTTCAATCCAGAAGAAGAAGACAAGAGTAGGTAAGAACCCAAATAAAACGGATGATGTAACGGAGAAACATGATGATGATGTAAGAACACCCCGACAACGTTAGTACATATCCCATTAATAGACCCAAAGTATGTGACCGTCTAGTGTGTGCAACTCGGCTATAGACCAGACTCTACATGCAGTCCTAGTTCACTATAACCATTGGCTCTGATACCAATCTGTCACACCTTCAAATTACCACTTGCGGGGTTTTACCGCGAGGCGCATGACAAACCAGGATCCAAGTCAACGATCACAATAAACAACTCTATATGAAAAACATAAACAGACATAACCATTAATTTAACAAGCGGAAGCGTTTCAGTAGCATTTAATTAGCTATGCTATCATCTCAAAAGTTGTTCAAAATACTTTTATTACAAAACGTGCACTAAATCTAGACGCCAATGCAGACCCGTGCGCCTAGTTCCGTTCATTGCTACCTTAGCGACCTGAGAAAAACATGCCAAAAGTTGTCAACATATAATGCTGGTGAGTTCACAGGTTTGTTCAAAATGTTACTAAAATGTTACCATGTCCATACTATATCAATGTTACCAAGTACGCTAGCTAGGCGTGAGTTTTATTACTACTACGATTGGAAACCATTACTAGACACGTTTAGCAATGTTCAGCATGTTTAAGCAGCCCGTATGTTCAGCATGATACCAATGTACCTGTTCGAGACAATATGCACCCGCCCGGCCCTCCAAGCCGACGAGTGGGGCAGGTCACGCCTAATAGATCTATCCACATTTCCCCTGTTGTGCAAACCCGCACATTCATGGTTTCCCCCGGGACTTTCTAAAAGATCGTATAGCAATATAAAGTTAAAACCATAGTATGACATATGTTACCAAAAACCGTTTAGCGCATGTTTACTCCCCCAAAAGTTAAAACAGTAAAAGTGGGGCCGTGGACTCACCTTAAGTAGCGTTCTTCAAATGTAAGTAAAGATGTTTAGCCCTTGATAATCCCTCTACCGGAGATCTATCAAAATGTTCACATAAGTGTTCCGACTAATAACCATAAGGTTATCTAGTCCCAGATTGTCCAGATCGTAACCAAGTATGTTTTAAAACGTGTTTAAATGTTTAACCGACACACTAGACAGACACGACATCCCGTTGGTGACCCGTTACCCTAACTAATCAAGTACACATAGATTACACACATGGTTTAAGCATAAAACACTTAGTTTTTATCAAAAATCTCATTTCTGCATCAGAACGGTCGAACCAGTCAGTTTTGAGTCTCCTTCGCACCTTTTTGTCTCCTTCGCACCTTTTACATCTCGTTCGACCGTTTGATGCTTCCTTCGCCCGTTTTATCACATTTGTCCAAATAAAAACCCAGGTTCGACCCTGGATCCCTCCTTCGCACCATCGACTGGTCGAAGGAGGCCAGGTTCGCCCCTGTTGCATAGTTTTTCCTAAAAACGCTTCAAACACATTCAAAACGACCCGAAACATCATCAAACACAGCAGTCAAGCATGAATAACTTATCCCTACAAAACCCCATCGATTTCCCCCGATAATACGTCCGTTTCAGCCCTTTCCCAAAATGGTAAAGATTATGGAAACATCACTTTCATGCATGAATTATTTACCCAATTTGGAAACTTTTGAAATCGATTCATGTTTAGCTTAAAATACTCAGTTTGTCGATTATCCGATCTTTCTCATTCATTCTATTGATCATAAATATTCATACATCAAGTATTAATCCAATAAAACCCCCAAATATCAATATATCCAATCCTAACCCTAGACAACAATATTCCCTCATTATCAACAATCCTATATCATGTTTCTATCATAGATATAGCAGCAAATCAGTGAACAACACATAACACCACATAACACACAATTCACACATGTTATCCATTATGAAAACCTATGTTAAATGATCATGTTTTGATTTAGAAAGATGTTTAAAAGGTTTTTAATCATAAAAACACCCTTAGAACAGATCCGGACAATTAGGGTTAGATGAAAACGAATTAAAATGCTTTTAAAAGATTTAGGATTATGAACACACCTTGGATTCTTGTTTAGATGTTGTAGATAGGTTAGATTATGAAAAAGAAGCGCAAAAACTCCTTCCTTAGTGTTTAAGATCGTTTGAGAGCGTTTTGGGACGGTTAGGGTTTGTGAAATGATGAAAAATGACATAGGTTGGTATTTATACTAGTCTTCCTTCGCACCAACTCATTGGTCGAATGTAGTCTCCTTCGCCCCTTTCACAGGGTCGAATGAGCCCTGTTTGGTCGAAGGGAATTTCCCAATTTCCACTTCCCTGGTTCGCCCATTTTACAAGGGTCGAACCAGGCAACTTCTTCTCCTTCGACCACTCGAAGTGGTCGAACCAAGACCTCTTTTAAACTAGTTTTCCAGTTTGTCGTGTTTAACGCATTCTAACACATCCTATCACATAAGCATGCATCCTTAGTCTATATTTAACACATTTAGGCACAGATAATCATTTACACATCATTTAAACATATCTATGTATATAATCCACCACACAACCCATAATCTACACATATACTTAATTAGTTCATGTAATGTCACCAACAACGGAACCCGGTACTAGTGTGTTACCAAAACGACTCCCAATGATCCTCCAGATCATTGTACCCTGGACAATCCTAACTTGACCCGACTCAACTAACCCAGTTAAGTTTGTTTATAAATGTTTCTCGCTAAGGTAGACTTAGATGTTTCTAATATGTTTAAGCCGAACATGCCGGGTGTCACATCATCCCCACGTTGAAAGAATTTTCGTCCCGGAAATTGCGCAAAGCCCAAAAAGAAAGAAACGAAAAGAACAGAACGAAAAGAAACTTACCGGATGTCACATCATCCCCACGTTGAAAGGAATCTCGACCCGAGATTCATTCCGCTTCAGCAGTAACATGCCTCGATTCAAAAGCGCGCTTCGGAAAGAGATGAGGATACTTTGATTTCATCTGATCCTCCCGTTCCCATGTGAACTCCGGTCCACGCTTCGAGTTCCAACGGACTTTAACGATGCGGATTTTACTCCGACGAAGGCTACGAATCTTGTAGTCAAGAATCTCGACAGGTTCCTCCACAATGCGAAGACGATCATCAACCTTGATCTCTTCCAGTGGTACAATGAGAGATTCATCAGCCAAACACTTCTTCAAGTTAGACCCATGGAAGACGTTGTGTACACTACCGAGCTCCGCCGGTAAGTCAAGTCTGTATGCCACCGGTCCAATCCGATCCAAGATTGCGAACGGTCCGACATAACGAGGGTTAAGCTTGCCACGCTTTCCAAAGCGTATGACGCCCTTCCATGGTGAAACTTTCAGAAGTACCTTGTCCCCAACCTGGAACTCTAGAGGTTTTCGACGGCGATCGGCATAGCTCTTCTGACGATCCCGTGCAGCAGCCAAACGTTGACGGATCTGTACGATTTTCTCCGAAGTTTCGTACACGAGTTCCGGACCAGTGAGCTGGCTCTCGCCCACCTCGGCCCAACAAAGTGGTGATCGACATTTCCGTCCGTAAAGAGCCTCGAACGGAGCTGCCTTGATGCTAGAGTGATAGCTGTTGTTGTAGGAGAACTCCACTAACGGCAGGTGGATCTCCCAACTTTTACCAAAATCGATAACACATGCCCGAAGCATGTCTTCCAAGGTTTGAATCGTCCGCTCACTCTGTCCATCAGTTTGCGGATGATAAGCCGTACTCATATCCAACTGAGTACCCAAAGCCTTGTGGAGAGCCTTCCAGAAACGCGAAGCGAAACGAGAATCACGATCAGAGATAATAGAAACAGGCACCCCGTGCCGAGCAACCACCTCCTTAAGGTAAAGTCGAGCTAACCGCACGTGTCCATCGGTTTCCTTAATAGGTATAAAACGCGCTGATTTTGTCAGCCGGTCAACAATCACCCAGATCATATCATAACCACTAGGTGATCTTGGCAGCTTGGTGAAAAAATCCATCGTGATTCGCTCCCACTTCCATTTCGGAACCTCTGGTTGTTGCAGGAGACCAGACGGCCTCTGATACTCCACCTTGACTTTGGCACAAGTCAAACATTTGCTGACGTAAGAAGCTATGTCAGCTTTCATGTTTGGCCACCAATAGAGTATCTTCAAATCCTGATACATCTTATCGGAGCCAGGGTGAATAGAATACCGGGATTTGTGAGCTTCATCCAGAACAAGCTCGCGCAATCCCCCGAACAATGGGACCCAAACACGTCCCGCAAAATAGTGTAAGCCATCAGTCCTGAGCCAAGATGCTTGTCAGCACTGTGCATAGTCTCAGCCTTAAGGTTTTCCTCCTTCAAGGCTTCTAACTGTGCAGAACGGATCCGGTCAGGCAACGACGAATGAATGGTGAGCTGTAAGGCTCGAACACGGCGAGGGTTCGCAGACTCCTTCCTGCTCAAGGCGTCCGCCACAACGTTCGCCTTGCCAGGATGGTATTTGATGGCACAGTCATAATCGTTTAGGAGTTCAACCCAGCAACGCTGCGCATGTTCAACACCTTCTGGTCGAAAATATGCTGAAGACTCTTGTGATCGGTATATACTTCGCACTTGGTACCGTACAAGTAATGTCTCCAGATTTTCAACGCAAAGACCACCGCACCCAGTTCCAAGTCATGAGTAGTGTAGTTCTTCTCATGAGCCTTGAGTTGACGAGAAGCATAAGCAATAACCTTCCCGCGCTGCATCAACACGCAACCGAGACCACGAATAGAAGCATCACAGTACACAACGAAATCATCAGTGCCTTCCGGCAGGGATAAGACAGGTGCAGAACAAAGTTTAAGCTTCAGCATCTGAAATGCTGATTCTTGTGGTTCATCCCAGTCGAACTTTCGATCCTTCTGGGTAAGAGCAGTGAGGGGTTGAGCGATCTTCGAAAATCCCTCAATGAAACGACGATAATAACCCGCAAGACCTAGGAATTGCCGCACCTCAGATGGCGTCTTTGGTGCTTCCCAGTCTTTAATAGCTTCGATCTTAGCCGGATCGACATGAATTCCCATTTCATTCACCACATGTCTTAGGAATTGAACTTCACGCAACCAAAAATCACACTTCGAGAACTTAGCATACAACTGCTCCTGTCTCAAAAGTTCCAAGACCAACCGCAGATGTTCCTCATGATCTGCCTTGTTCTTGGAGTAAATTAGAATATCGTCAATGAACACGATGACGAACTTATCAAGGTAAGGTTTGCAAACGCGGTTCATCAAATCCATGAACACCGCCGGTGCGTTAGTGAGACCGAAAGGCATGACCAAGAACTCAAAATGGCCATAACGAGTGCGAAAAGCAGTCTTCTGAATGTCAGCTTCCCTGACGCGCAACTGGTGATAACCGGACCGCAAATCAATCTTCGAATAGTAGCTAGAGCCCTGAAGCTGGTCAAAGAGATCATCAATGCGAGGAAGAGGATAACGATTCTTGATGGTCACTTTGTTCAGCTCACGATAATCAATACACATACGAAGACTTCCGTCCTTCTTCTTCACAAACAAAATAGGAGCTCCCCACGGGGAAGAACTCGGTCGAATGAAACCCTTTTCCAAGAGTTCCTGTAACTGGCTAGACAACTCTTGCATCTCGGGAGGTGCAAGACGATACGGAGCTCGGGCAATAGGAGCTGCGCCCGGAGTGAGATCAATACCAAACTCAACCTGACGATGGGGAGGAAGACCAGGTAAATCATCAGGAAACACATCAGTAAAGTCACGAACCTCCGGAATATCCTCGATCTTCTTCTCATCGTCAGTAGAAACGTTAACAAGTGCCAGAATGGCCGAACAGCCCTTCCGAAGATACTTACGGGCTTTCATGCTAGAAATGATACTCAGCGGAGCACCGCTTTTCTCGCCACGAACCGAAAGAATCTCTCCATCAGGGAGAGGGATCCGAATAACCTTGTCAAAACAAACGATCTCTGCGCGATACAACGATAACCAATCCATGCCAACCACGACATCAAAACTACCCAGAGGTACCGGCATAAGGTCAATGGGGAAGGACAAACCCGACAGTTCCAAACGACATTCCCTATGGGTGTGTGTCGCTTCGATTTTCTTACCATCAGCCAATTCTATTAAGTACTTAGCCCCTAAAGGTGTGGGTACTATATCTAGCAATCGACTAATATCCAAAGATACGAAACTCTTATCGGCACCAGAATCAAACAAACAGAAACATAGCGATCATTAAGAAGGAACGTACCGGTAACTGTGTCTGGATCCTGCCTGGCCTCTGCAGATCCAATGACGAAAGCACGTGCAGTCCTGCCTCCGCCGCCATTGTTCCCGTTACCGTTCCCGCCCCTCCCATTATCGCCCTGCTTCAGTTTGGGACAGTCACGCTTGAAATGTCCCGTGTCGCCACAGTTATAACACCCCTGCCTCCCCTGAGTCCCCTGAGCAGCAGGAGCAGGAGCAGCCGCAGGAGTCTGAGTTGGGGTGAGAGTCACCTTGCAATCCTTAGCATGGTGCCCCAACTGTTGGCACCGATGACAGCGATCCCTATCACAACTCCCAGAGTGATGAAAACCACACTTGTTACACTTGGGATGCTTCCCAGCATACCCACCCGTCTTCGACCCAGAAGACGACCCAGATGTATCAAACTTCTTCGCCGGCTGAGCTGGCACCACACTCTTCCCCACACTTTCCCACTTCCTCTTGTTCCCCTCAGCAACCTTCACAGCAGCACCCTTGGGTGGCAAAACGCCTTCTGCCACCTTCAGGTTAGTCATCCGATGAGCTGATCGGACAACTTCAGCAATAGTGGGAAGATTCCCAGCAGCCACCAACCAAGCAATCTCGGGCACTAGTCCAGACACATAGTGCTCGATCCTCCTGTACTCGGGTGTGTGTAAATCAGGACACAACACCGCCAGCTCGTTCCTCCTCACAGTGTACTCCTCAATCTCCGACCCAACCATCTTGTAACTCCAGACCTCATGCTCCAATTTCTGTATCTCCTCCCTTGGACAGTACTAACCTCTCAAAAGCTGCACAAACTCCGCCCAAGGCATAGCAATAGCCTCTCCCAATCCCACGTTCTGAGTAGTAGCATTCCACCACGACAATGCAGGCCCCTCAAATGTTGCAGTAGCATACTTCACTCGGTCCCCAGCAGGACAGTTACACATAACGAACACAGATTCAACCTTTTCCAGCCATCGGAGCAGTCCCACCGCTCCCTCAGTTCCAGCGAAGTTATGGGGCTGACAGTCCCTAAACTTCTTATAAGAGCACTGAGGTGGGGGTGGATTGGCACCAACACCTGTAACACGGTACACGAGTAAAACACAAACGAAAGGACACGAAACCCAAAAATGAGGCAAGGTCGACAGAAATCAACTCACCACCCATGGCATTAATCCCGGCCTGGAAATTAGCCATAGCCATGTTCACTTGCTGCTGGAGAAAGTTGTTCAGTTCAGCCTGGGTCATGTTGATGTTCCCACGACCACCGCCTCCGGCACGACCACCACCGCCAGCACGGCCACCGCCGCCACCACGACGTCCACCTCCGCGAGCACCAGACATGATCTAACAAACCAAGAAATCGAGAGATTCAGATTCACTCCCAGTGTCAACCACTAGAAATTTACAAGAGTTAACCTAGGGACAAATTCAGGACTATGCATCCAAACTCGAAGTCCATCGGGATTTTCATGCATCCCAGTTTATTATTTCGTGTGCACCCGGAATGATAAACTGTTCTACATGGTCCTCCAAATGTACCCCTAATCTAGACCTCAGTCTCCGAACATTGTCGCCTATGTGGCAATATGTGCAAGTGTAAGAAGGCATGTGTGTGCTAGAACCAACAAATCAACCCCTCCTCCTTCAATCCAGAAGAAGAAGACAAGAGTAGGTAAGAACCCAAATAAAACGGATGATGTAACGGAGAAACATGATGATGATGTAAGAACACCCCGACAACGTTAGTACATATCCCATTAATAGACCCAAAGTATGTGACCGTCTAGTGTGTGCAACTCGGCTATAGACCAGACTCTACATGCAGTCCTAGTTCACTATAACCATTGGCTCTGATACCAATCTGTCACACCCTCAAATTACCACTTGCGGGGTTTTACCGCGAGGCGCATGACAAACCAGGATCCAAGTCAACGATCACAATAAACAACTCTATATGAAAAACATAAACAGACATAACCATTAATTTAACAAGCGGAAGCGTTTCAGTAGCATTTAATTAGCTATGCTATCATCTCAAAAGTTGTTCAAAATACTTTTATTACAAAACGTGCACTAAATCTAGACGCCAATGCAGACCCGTGCGCCTAGTTCCGTTCATTGCTACCTTAGCGACCTGAGAAAAACATGCCAAAAGATGTCAACATATAATGCTGGTGAGTTCACAGGTTTGTTCAAAATGTTACTAAAATGTTACCATGTCCATACTATATCAATGTTACCAAGTACGCTAGCTTGGCGTGAGTTTTATTACTACTACGATTGGAAACCATTACTAGACACGTTTAGCAATGTTCAGCATGTTTAAGCAGCCCGTATGTTCAGCATGATACCAATGTACCTGTTCGAGACAATATGCACCCGCCCGGCCCTCCAAGCCGACGAGTGGGGCAGGTCACGCCTAATAGATCTATCCACATTTCCCCCGTTGTGCAAACCCGCACATTCATGGTTTCCCCCGGGACTTTCCAAAAGATCGTATAGCAATATAAAGTTAAAACCATAGTATGACATATGTTACCAAAAACCGTTTAGCGTATGTTTTCTCGCCCAAAAGTTAAAACAGTAAAAGTGGGGCCGTGGACTCACCTTAAGTAGCGTTCTTCAAATATAAGTAAAGATGTTTAGCCCTTGATAATCCCTCTACCGGAGATCTATCAAAATGTTCACATAAGTGTTCCGACTAATAACCATAAGGTTATCTAGTCCCCGATTGTCCAGATCGTAACCAAGTATGTTTTAAAACGTGTTTAAATGTTTAACCGACACACTAGACCGACCCGACATCCCGTTGGTGACCCGTTACCCTAACTAATCAAGTACACATAGATTACACACAAGGTTCAAGCATAAAACACTTAGTTTGTATCAAAAATCTCATTTCTGCATCAGAACGGTCGAACCAGTCAGTTTTGAGTCTCCTTCGCACCTTTTTGTCTCCTTCGCACCTTTTACATCTCGTTCGACCGTTTGATGCTTCCTTCGCCCGTTTTATCACATTCGTCCAAATAAAAACCCAGGTTCGACCCTGGATCCCTCCTTCGCACCATCGACTGGTCGAAGGAGGCCAGGTTCGCCCCTGTTGCATAGTTTTTCCTAAAAACGCTTCAAACACATTCAAAACGACCCGAAACATCATCAAACACAGCAGTCAAGCATGAATAACTTATCCCTACAAAACCCCATCGATTTCCCCCGATAATACGTCCGTTTCAGCCCTTTCCCAAAATGGTAAAGATTATGGAAACATCACTTTCATGCATGAATTATTTACCCAATTTGGAAACTTTTGAAATCGATTCATGTTTAGCTTAAAATACTCAGTTTGTCGATTATCCGATCTTTCTCATTCATTCTATTGATCATAAATATTCATACATCAAGTATTAATCCAATAAAACCCCCAAATATCAATATATCCAATCCTAACCCTAGACAACAATATTCCCTCATTATCAACAATCCTATATCATGTTTCTATCATAGATATAGCAGCAAATCAGTGAACAACACATAACACCACATAACACACAATTCACACATGTTATCCATTATGAAAACCTATGTTAAATGATCATGTTTTGATTTAGAAAGATGTTTAAAAGGTTTTTAATCATAAAAACACCCTTAGAACAGATCCGGACAATTAGGGTTAGATGAAAACGAATTAAAATGCTTTTAAAAGATTTAGGATTATGAACACACCTTGGATTCTTGTTTAGATGTTGTAGATAGGTTAGATTATGAAAAAGAAGCGCAAAAACTCCTTCCTTAGTGTTTAAGATCGTTTGAGAGCGTTTTGGGACGGTTAGGATTTGTGAAATGATGAAAAATGACAAAGGTTGGTATTTATACTAGTCTTCCTTCACACCAACTTATTGGTCGAATGTAGTCTCCTTCGCCCCTTTCACAGGGTCGAATGAGCCCTGTTTGGTCGAAGGGAATTTCCCAATTTCCACTTCCCTGGTTCGCCCATTTTACAAGGGTCGAACCAGGCAACTTCTTCTCCTTCGACCACTCGAAGTGGTCGAACCAAGACCTCTTTTAAACTAGTTTTCCAGTTTGTCGTGTTTAACACATTCTAACACATCCTATCACATAAGCATGCATCCTTAGTCTATATTTAACACATTTAGGCACAGATAATCATTTACACATCATTTAAACATATCTATGTATATAATCCACCACACAACCCATAATCTACACATATACTTAATTAGTTCATGTAATGTCACCAACAACGGAACCCGGTACTAGTGTGTTACCAAAACGACTCCCAATGATCCTCCAGATCATTGTACCCTGGACAATCCTAACTTGACCCGACTCAACTAACCCAGTTAAGTTTGTTTATAAACGTTTCTCGCTAAGGTAGACTTAGATGTTTCTAATATGTTTAAGCCGAACATGCCGGGTGTCACATATTGGGCAATGTCTTTCCCAACCTTCTTCATTGCCACCTTAGAAACTAGCATTCGCCAAATGCCCCCACAACAATAGGCCGAATTCCATTATCGGGCTTCAATAAGGGGGTGAGAGGGGCCGATGCAATGAACTCGGCCAGCGTCTTCATTACTAAAAGAAAAATCATCGAGTGCTAAAAAAAGATTGGCATTTTTTAAATAAAAAACGACAAATGTTATATCTCTAATACTATTAGACAAATAATTTTAAATTACATAATTGATAAGGTTTGAACCTTAAACCTCCGTTTAAAACATGTATACCTCTACCAAATAGGTTAACACTACATTGGTCAATAATAATCTTCGTAAATCAACAAGTCTTCATTTAATTTTTAATTAAACTAACTATATACCAAAATTAATGTTTTTATGTCGTTAATTTAATTAATTTGATGTTTATATTATATTATACTATATTAATAATACAAGCTAATAAATAGTAATAGTATAGTAATTTTTCCTATTTTCAATTTTGGCACTTTTTTTTTTTTTTCCTTTTTTTGTTAACTTTTTTTTTTCATTTTGACCACCAAATTTTTTGTTAGGTTTTTTTTTTCTCATTTTGACCACACAATGTTTTTTTACTTTTTGTTTAAATTTTCATTTTGACCACCAAATTTTTTGTTAAGTTTTTTTTTTCTCATTTTGGCAACACAATGTTTTTTTACTTTTTTGTTTAAGTTTTTTTTTCCCGTTTTGGCCACCAACTTTTTTATTAAGTTTTTTTCCCCATTTTGGCCCATGACATAATGCGTTTTTTTTACCCGATTTCACACGGGTTTGGTTTTTGTTCTTTATTATCTATATATTTAACGACCACGAAATGAATAGCTGCTTCGCTCTAACGTACGCAGCCGGCTACCGACCATATCTACCGTACGCCATCTCCACCATGTGCCGCAGACCGCGGGAGATTCCTGGTATTCTCCGCGTAGCCACTGCCACTTTTTTATTTTCTCATTGTCCACGTTTAGTCTCTATGCCTTTGTTGGTTACCAAAATCCACATTAACACGTCATGCGAAAAACGTGCAACGCGCGTATCACCGACCACATCTACCGTGCGCCATCTCCACCATGTGCCGCGGGAGATTCCCGGTAAAATGATGTTATTATTAGGGATGCTTACCATAGAAATTTCACGAGCATAGGCAATAATTTAGGTGAAAAGTTTATGTATGATAAACTAATATCACGAACACAATGAAAATTGATTTAGGTTTGATTTGGAATTTGAAATGTCGCAATGCTATGTCATCACTTAATTATTTTCAAATCATATTGACGTCGCCGCAACGCGCGGCTGATAAAAACCTAATTGTTATATATTTTCAATCAATCATTCATCATCTAGTATATAGTTGGGTACAGTTTGGTTCTTCACACTACAATTTTCATTGTGTCAAGATGTCATGTATTATATAATCTCAACTGATAATATGTCAAGATGTCATGTATAACTCCGGCATTTATCAGAAAACAAGTAATCTGGACATGAACTACGTGAAATGGTTATATTTTTATGAATAACTAATGTTACCCCTACTGTATTTTACACCAAATAGCAAATACGTTATTGTCTAGATTTGAATCTAGAAGCTTCCTCTGAGGAGCGTAAACCTCTACCATGTGACTTGATTATCTAACTGAGTTAAATGTTAAATGGACTGATATGTAAATTGTTAATGGACTAACCATATTCTTGAAGAAAATAAGTATTGAATTTCTAACTTCAGAATATATATTCACACAGATTAACAGGTTGGAAAAGAGTTAGTCAAGTCAACTTGAACCTAACACCAATAACTAAACTTAAGCCGTCACCATTTTATTTTTTTATACTTAATCAAATTATTTACAAGCTAATTTTGAATAAAATCATTGGTTAAGATTTATATATAATAGGGCTGCAAATAAACCGAACGAACATGCACGAGGTATTATTTGTGCTTGTTAGTTACATAAATAAATGTGTTTACGAAATGTTCTTGAACACATACCGAACAAGATTCTCTAATTGTGTCATTTATTAAGAAAATGAACGCGTCTTTGTTCATTTGTGTTTGTATGTTAACTTTGATAACGAACACAAACAAACATACATGAACACAAATGAACGACCATGAACAAAAATAAACACAAACGAACACATACTAAGCGTTCATCAATAGAAACAAACACATATTAAAAGATATGTAATATACAATACACAAATATTTATTAACTATTTTAATAGAGAATATTTTGAAGCACTTAAATAAAGTACAAGAATTAAAAATCTTAATAAACTATCGAACATAAACGAATACGTTATCGAACATTCACAAACATAATTGAATAGACACGACTTCTGTTCATATTCGTTCATTTATTAAACAATTACAAACGAAAACAAACTTCCCGGCAATAGTGTTAAAAAAAGTATATATATTAGATAGTGTAGGGAGTGATTTCATAAAACAGAAAACATGAAAATTTGAAATACTACTAAAAATGTAATGTATAAGTGGTGGGTTAAAGAAACAAGACTCAACTACTCTCAACACACACAAACGTTGAATTCATGTGTTCCAAACCACATTTGTTTTTCTTTTTCCAGTCATTGATTTCGCTATCATAGTAGCTAGTTGATGCAAATTCACGTTTAAACACCTATGTTCTTGGTCCCATTCCAACCATCAATCGTTACATGTGACCATCATGAGCTCTGATTCTCCTGTTAGCAGCCATTCGTCGAATTTCGGCCGCGTTTTTGATCATTCAAATAACGGCTATGGAATCGGTGGTGCAATGCTTCCTATGTTCCTTAATGATCTACACAACAACAATGATCAAGATTTAGTTGAAGTCACGTTAGAGTTGGAGGATGATTCCGTCATTTTATGCAGTGTCACACCAACTTCTAACCATTCAAATAATATTAATATTAATATTAATAATAATAACAATCAGTTACAATCTCCTATTGGTGGGGTGACGTCTAAGCTTCGTAGGAAGTTATCATGGTTAACGTCTTCTCCATCACGAGCTTCGTTTTCTGACTCGAGTGTTGATCGTGTGGAATGTGCTATAGCGTCCAGGGACGCTAGGCGAATGAAAGTGCAACTGATTAGGACGAAATCTAGCGCGCAAAGAGCGCTAGGAGGTTTACGGTTTATTAGTAAAACTACATGCACGGATGTTAATGAACTGTGGAAGAACGTTGAGGCGCGCTTTGTGCGCCTTGCTAAAGATGGATTACTTGCTCGAGAGGATTTCGCTGAATGTATAGGTAATGGTCTAAGTTATTATCGCGGTTAGGCTATACGTATAATTACATATTACATGTTGATTTTTTTCTTTTGAAGGAATGGCGGACTCTAAGGATTTCGCATTGGGAGTATTCGATGCATTGGCGAGAAGAAGGCAGCAGAAACTGGGGAAGATCACGAAAGGCGAGCTTCATGAATTTTGGTTACAGATTTCTGATCAGAGTTTTGATGCTCGTCTGCAGATTTTCTTTGACATGTATGTTACTAATTCTCTAATTTTTATGCAGATGTTGTAATTAGTCACAAAACTTTGGATTTTTTGATGAAATGGTGTAAAAAACAAATAAATTTGTGGTTATGGTTTATGTCAGAAACGATTTTTGGAAAATGATAGAACCAAAATCTTAGATTGCGGTTCTTGCATATGTGGCTGCTGACTTGGAGAACATCGAAGAAGGGATGATGACTTGGACGGTAGAAATTGCGGTACTCCATTATTATATTCAAACCCACAATCTCAGATTGCGGGTCTTTCCTAGTCAGCAGCCATCATTGCAGCATTGTTGAGTCAGCAGCCAATTCAGCAAGAACCGCAATCTTGCGGTTCTACCAAAAACCAAATTCTTAATCTGACATCTACCATAGGCACAAAAAATTCATAAAATTCTACTAGTTCAGCAAAAAATTCCAAAACTTTGTATACAAAAGATTATATTTGGATAAAAAAACTCTGGTTCGCTGGAAAAAACTGAAAACTGGATTGGGAATCAAATGTTCAAAGGTTCTTTGAGCTTGTGAAATGACTAATTAGCCCTTGAGTTTCTTCACCAGTTTTGATTTTTTTTTTTTTATGTTTTCTTTTGATTTTTTTTTTTTTTCTAGATTTAATTGAAGAATAAAATTTTGTGACAAAGTAATGTAATAATCTATTTTATTTCTTATTGAAGAATAAACTTTGTGACAAAGTTTGCATCTTGAACTGGATTTGGCTTGTTGACAAGCATAACATATTATTTTATACAATCAAATTTTACATTTCTTTTGAGATTACACTCTGCTGAATTTAAATAATATGTGAAATTTGTTTCTTGTTAAGCAAGTTTTTATGATTTTTTTTTCGATTTTTTATAAACGCTAGGGCTGACAGCAACGAAGATGGAAGGATCACAAGGGATGAAATACAAGAGGTATATCTGTGTTTGGTACATAAGATTCTTTTAGTTTTGTAAATATTGAAATATATTTAGGTAGCAGACAGAATTATTACATAAACAATGTCATGTGAGATTCTGCAGTTCTACTAGTGAAGGGATTATTGACTTTGGGATAGTTTATTAACAAGTATATTTGTTTTCAACTTATAAACAGCTGCTTGTGCTTAGCGCTTCAGCGAACAGATTGGCGAAGTTCAAAGACGAAGCCGAGGAATACGCTTCTTTAATCATGGAAGAACTTGACCCTGAAAATCTTGGATACATTGAGGTAATATAGCCGAAAAAAACAACCATTTACTACAAAATATTAGCCTTCTCAGG
Source organism: Ambrosia x helenae (assembly GCA_030844895.1). NCBI lineage: Eukaryota > Viridiplantae > Streptophyta > Magnoliopsida > Asterales > Asteraceae > Ambrosia > Ambrosia x helenae. The sequence continues at coordinate 101,084,847 of CM061230.1, read as the reverse complement.
AGGATTCAAGGTGGATGAAAAATGTGTTCAATGGGTCGTTTTTGTGGGTTGGTGGGTCAGACCAAATATGAACCCGAACACAACACAAACCTGAAAGTCATGTTAGGCACATGAACCTGATTACGACATGATTATCTTTTTGCATATTAATACTCTAAAATTACAAACTTACAAAAAAAAAAAAAAAAAATACAAAGTTACTTTAAATATTTATGTTTAAGGTTATGCTCATTTCTCTTTTATTTTGACATAACATGCCTAATGAGTTTAAGTTATTTAAAAAACACACTAATTTGAAAAGCACACTTTTTGAATATTCTTTTAAAGAAACAGGTTAAACGGGTCCAGGTTGACCCGTTTAACTAAACTGTGTTCATAAACTCAACATGAACTGACATGAGCCCTTTTAGACTAAACCCAAAACCTGTAAATTCCGTGTTAGCGTTGTGTCATGTTTCTGTGTTGCCTCAGAAATTACACTCCTAAATTGAAAATTAAGGAATAGTACCGCGAATGTTTTTGGTTCGCAGTTATGGCAGTTGGAAACACTTTTACTACAAAGGGAAGGTTACATGAACTACAGTAGACCTCTGAGCATAACAAGTGGAGGGTGGAGCCAGAATTTGAGTTCACTGAAGCCAAAGAGCATTGTCCATCGGGTCACTCGTTTTGTAAGGTGGGCTTTGATCGAAAACTGGCAAAGAAGTTGGATTCTGCTACTATGGTTTCTAGCCATGGCGTGTTTATTTACATGGAAATTTAAGCAATATAGAAACAAGGCGGCATTTCAGGTGATGGGCTATTGTTTGACCACTGCTAAAGGCGCTGCAGAGACCCTCAAACTCAATATGGCTCTTATTCTTCTACCTGTTTGTAGAAACATGCTAACGGTTTTAAGGTCTACACGAGCACGCCTCTTCATTCCTTTTGATGACAATATCAACTTTCACAAGGTGATTGATTAATAACCATAACCATAACCATCCTTTAGATGTTACAGTTATAAAATGCATTATTAACTTATTTACATGCCATACATATGAATTGCAGACAATTGCTTTCGCTATAGCCATTGGAATCGTTCTGCACGTTGGAAATCATATGATTTGTGATTTCCCTCGGTTGGTAAACTCTTCACCGAAACAGTTTGCTCTCATAGCATCTGATTTTCATGACAAAAAGCCGACATACATGGAATTGGTCGTCGGGGTGGAAGGTGTGACTGGAATTTCTATGCTGATATTGATGGCCTTCGCTTTCACTCTAGCTTCAAAATATTTTAGGAAAAATCTGTTGAAACTGCCGTCACCATTGAACCGGTTGACAGGATTCAATGCCTTTTGGTTTTCACATCATCTTTTCGGTTTGGTGTACATACTGCTCATCATTCATGGGTCTTTCTTGTTCCTTGTTCATGACTGGACTAAGAAAACGGTAGGATGTTTTCGTTCTTGTTGTAGGAAAACAATAACAATTTAAATAATTTTTTGGCTAAGAATATATGTCCCAATCTCGCAGACATGGATGTACATCTCGGTCCCAATCTTAATATATGCAGCCGAGAGGAGTTTGAGAACAGGACGGTCGGAACACTACTCTCCTAAAATCATAAAGGTCTGCAACCTTCCAGGAGATGTATTCAGCATAATTATGTCTAAACCGAACGGATTTAAATACAGGAGTGGGCAGTATATATTCCTACAGTGTCCTTCAATCTCTCCTTTTGAATGGTATGTGTATCACATATGTCTATAATGTATCCATCATTTGTTGATAGTAATGACATGTTTTTTCCCTACTTTAAAAACAATTTAGGCATCCGTTTTCGATTACATCATCACCAGGAGACGATTACCTCAGTGTTCACATCAGGACAGTTGGAGACTGGACACAAGAACTAAAGGAAGTGTTGACGGATGACACTGGTTCAACGTGTACAATTGGGCGCGCCAAGTTTAGGAAGCTAGGGGACATCAATTCGAAAGGGTATTTATATGTAGCATTAAAAATAAAGTATTCTATATGCATAATGAATATTAAAAAAAAAAAAAAAAAAAAAAAAAAAAAAAAAAAAAAAAAACTGAAATGAAAAAATAAATTATGCAGTTTACCAAAGCTACTGTTGGATGGACCTTACGGTGCACCAGCGCAAGACTACAGGAACTATGATGTGTTACTTCTTGTGGGATTAGGAATTGGAGCTACGCCTTTCATAAGTATTCTTAGAGACTTGTTAAACAATAATCGAGCGCTAGAAGACCAAACAGATTCAAACACAGAAACGAGTATTTCAGTCGATAGTCTTCTGAGTCTAGCATCTTCAAATACGGCATCAATAGAAAAGAAGAAACCTAGACAGGCTAAAAGTGCAAATTTTTATTGGGTCACTAGGGAACCCGGCTCGTTTGAATGGTTCAAAGGAGTCATGAACGAAGTCGCTGAAATGGATCACAAAGTAAGTAACATATTACATATTTGTTTAAATCTTGATGTATGTTATTAATGATTTACCAAGTGACTTGATTTTGATTTATTTGAAACAGGGTCAAATTGAGATGCACAATTATCTTACAAGTGTTTATGAGGAGGGTGATGCGCGATCGACGCTAATCACTATGGTTCAAGCACTTACACATGCCAAACATGGAGTTGACATCCTTTCTGGCACTAGAGTATGAATTATGATACATTTTACATGCTACAATAAGTTAAGATACTAGAATTAAACTAATACGACACAATGTTTTGTTGCAGGTAAGGACACATTTTGCTAGACCGAATTGGGGAGAGGTGTTTACCAAGGTAGCATCAAAACATCCGAACACAACGGTAGGAGTGTTCTATTGTGGGATGCCAGTGTTGGCAAAGGAGCTTAAGAAACTATCATACGAGATGAGTCACAAGACATCGACACGCTTTGAGTTCCACAAGGAGTATTTCTAAAGTAAAATCGCGTGTAACTGTAACGTTACACACGTATTAATATGCAATACATTTACAAAATTTTAAGTACAAAAAAAATGTAAAGTTGTACACTATACAGCAGCTAGTGCCTAGTGTAGATCAACATTGTATAATTTGACAAATACAATCAAGTAAATGATAAATAGACAATACATTTGGTTATTAGTTTTTGTGAAGTAGGCTTGAACCATGTGAGGCAGGCCCCAATTGTCAGGATATACACTCATGGGGCCCAAACAATTGGATCAAGTCAAAAGCAGGACAGGGAACATGAAGATGTGGGGTAGGGTTCTGATCATACAACATGGATGGCACTCATATAAGTAGTAAAATTATCATCAATTTTCTATTCATTTAATGATATTTATCCTTTTATATGCTACCAAGTTATGGCATACATGTATCCCCATCACTTGTATCATTCTCATCCACAGCAATTTATAAATATATAACATACAGTCTAATTTCAAATAATAGTCCAATTATTTGGTTATATAACTATTTCATTTTAAAGTTTTTAACCCATGGAAACATGAATAAAAGAGAATAATCTCTAGACATAATTATAAGGTAAGTCTATATTTGTCACATATAGTCAATTTTTTGTTAAAAAACTGAAATTTAGTAAATAAACACATAAATTACTTAAATAAAAGATTCACACGTTTTTGCATAGAAAACGAAATACATCAAACTTGTAAAATTGCGGGAAAACCTTTTGAGTGTTAAATCGAGACTTCAGATGACTTAATTAGTGTCTGACAACTCGGACACACCGCCTATGACCATTTGCCACATGATCAGGCCCATTGAGACGTTTCCGTCCATTACTTATGGCCCCTTAACTTCATATATAACCTTTTTCCAGCCCATTTGTCTCTCGTTAGTTAGTGTAAGTACGACTTTGCGCCTGGATCAACTACGCTTCAACCTGATCCGACCCTACCCATGTTAACTTTATTTCCTTGACTGTTAAATGGCCAGCAAATGTTGGTGAACATTTATAAAGAGCAAACTGCCAGCCTTTGCTTTTTTATTTTAGATATAACAACTTCAAAAAAAAAAAAAAAAAAAAAATTCAAAATAACCTTAAAACTTAAAAACAGTTGGTAACACTTAAAACATTTACATTTATGTCCAGCCCATGCCCATTACACTTACTTTCTGTCTCATTAAAATCATCTGTCTGTTATGCTCCCATATTATTATTTAGTTGCTTCCCACCTACTACAACCTCACACTTTGCAAACTTAACTTCATCCTCATGGCTGCAGCCTGCATCTTCTTCTCAATCTCCATCTCCATCTTCATCATCTTCACTCTCCCTTCCTCCGCAACCGTCAACCCGTCATCCGACCTCGTCCGTTCATCATGCCAACATGCCACCTTCCCTAAAGTCTGCATCCACACACTCTCCCTATACAAAGGCCCAGCCACCACCCCACGTGAGCTCGCACAAGCCGCTATCAAAGTCAGCATTTCTCGCACCACCAAAGCGTCCGAATATCTTTCGGGCCTTCAAAAGGAAGCCGATAGGCGCGAGAAAGGCGCCTTGAAGGACTGTGCTAGTCAAATAGCAGACTCTGTGGATGACCTTAGGAAAACATTAAGTGAACTCAAGGACCTTAAAAGAGGCACGTTTAGGTGGCAAATGAGTAATGCTAAGACATGGGTCAGTGCAGCCTTGACCAATGAAGACACTTGTCTTGATGGGTTCAAAGAGATTGAAGGTCAGGTTCGGTCTGATATTAAACGAAAGCTTACAAATGTTGCTAAGGTTACTAGTAATGCTCTTTATCTCATCAATCGTCTTGATCATGCATAACCATGTTAACCATGTTTTAGTCTTGTTTCATATTATTATTATTATCATCATTTGATCATATATAAATATAAATATATTATATATATATATGTTTATCTTGTTACATATATAGTCTTGTTTCATATATATATATGTTTATCTTGTTATAGTAATAATTAATAAATGGAATGTAGTTAACTATGTATGATGACAAAATTGATTATGAAGTATAATAATTTATTTTTACATGTTTGTAAGATTTAATGAAAAGGTGCAAATAATATTGAAGAGTTGTGACCCCCAAACCCAAATGAATTGGATAGAGCCACCTTGATATCAAGTCTTTCTTTCTTTTGGCCCACCAACACATTCATGTCCTGTTTGAAATATAAATCTTAAGTTAGCCTAGCGCGACAACGACATAATAATAATTAGCGGTAGTATGGTGGGTCTGGAACGGGGTATGGGATAACGGGTTGAGTTATTAGCACTTATTGTCCGTTTTAAAGTATTAACGCAATGACAGTTTAAATGTTTGAATAAAATGATGTAATAAGTTGTGTGGATTAAAAATACACTTTAGACGAGTTTAATGGTTTAACTCGCTCCTTTTATAGCTCATTTATGATTCTTGACCGATTTAAGATAAAAGGCAACCCGGATCGGTTTATTTATAAATACAAGAAATCAATAGGAAGTCATATATACCACATTTTTGTCCGGATGGTCAAGATTAAGATTTGGATGTACCCAACCTGTCCGTATCGCCTACATAACATACCAAAAACTAAAATCAAGATTCACAACAAATGGTTCAAGAAAGGAAAATCCGCAAATTACTTAACTGCGTTACCTGTATCGTTGCGATGGCTTCCACAGCACCAGCAGCTCCCATAAGGTGACCGGTCATTGATTTTGTTGAGTTCACCCTCAACTGCATCAAATTTTCTAGTCCGACTTTGTGAAATGACTTGAGAGGTGTAGTATAAGTGGGAGCCCTCGGGCGAAAGTGAAATGTGCGCATATAATGTATATATGTGTGGCCCTTGGGGGGCAAAAGTAAAGTTGTACTAGTTTAACGTTATTTTACTAATTTCGTGAAAATAACATTAAAAATGACGGACGGTTAATCATGCATCATGTGGTGGCGTGGATAGCCAAAAGACAAAGGGGTACATGCACCGATCGGGTTTGTCCCGATTGCTAAGTGTTTTGTGCCTTATGTCCAAGGCTTGATACCAAACCACATCGAGCCGGGGGTCTCACTGGAAGCAGCCTCTCTATTCTTAGGGGTAGAGGTAAGACTGTCTACATCTTACCCTCCTCAGACCCTACCTTAGCTTTGCTATAGGTGGGATTAACTGAGTAAGATGATGATGATGATGATGATGATGAGTCAAGTTTCGCAACAACAATTAAGTAGTGTATTGATTTAATTAGTCTCACCTCTTGGTTTTGGCCAAAACAATGAACAATAGCTTGATATTCCTTAATGTCCCCTGCTGGTGTTGATGTAGCATGCGCATTTATATAGTTCACGTCTTCCCTCGCCACACCTGACCTACATAGCGCGTTCTCAATGCATAATATGATACCTCTACCTAATCATGGTACATAGATACATATATACATAAAATCCGATGGTCAATTGCACGCGCTCATACATCATATATAAGAGGGCTGCGTGATCTACCTTCAGGGTGCGGCATTGTCATGTGATGAGCATCAGAACTCATGCTTCCACCCAACACTTCTGCATAAATATTAGCATCTCTTTTCTGTGCATCAGTTTGATATCAATATTGAATTCAAAATGGAAACAGGATTAGCAAATGATCATGTTTTTGTTTTATATATTAAGTAACACATTGAGAAAAATATCCAACATATCAACATACTTTAGCATGCTCAAGTTCTTCCAATAGCAAAACTCCAGCTCCTTCTCCCATAACAAATCCGTCGCGACCCTTTTATTCATAACGACCCATAAACATATAAACGAAAAAATGTTGAATAATAGAAGAAAGATGTACCGAATCCCATGGGCGTGAAGCTTTGGTAGGATCATCGTTCCTCTCACTTAAAGCTTTACATGCCACAAACCCTCCCACTCCTGCACAAATCTTCGTCGTTATGTTCAAGATCAAGTGAAATTTATAAGAAAAATAAGATTATACCTATTGGTAAAATGGTTGATTCAGAGCCACCACAAAGCATCATGTCCTGTGTAAAATAAACTGGATTTAACTGAATCCATAATAATCGAGGCGAAACCATCAATATAGGCATGAATGCAACACTTACAACATCCCCATCAATGATGTGATTTGCAGCATTCAATATGCAGAAGTTACTCGTTGCACACGCGGTCGATATAGAATAAGTTGGACCCATCCAACCCTAAAGTAAAATATGAAACAGTTAAAACAGATATGAACAAGTGTTGAATGTTTTTAACTGCATATGCAACATGATAAACTGATTTGATCTCACCAGATCAATAGCTAACAATGATGAGCCCATATTAGTATTTGAAAACGGCACGCAGAAAGGAGTCAGCTTCCTATATGAAACCTTCAAAGCTTCAACAGAATCACTCATAAACTTCAGACCACCCATACCAGACCCAATCAAAACTCCACATCTTGTTTTATCAATCTTCTCCATTCCACCTTCAGTTAAGCCGCCGTCCGCCACTGCTTTCTTGCCTGCAACAAGCATGTAGAGCATGAACTTATCCAGCCGCTTAGACAGCTTTGGTTCGATCCATCCTTCCGTAGAGAATCTTTTGATTTCTCCAGCTATTCTCTGTGATTTAAACATTGTTATTTATGGATATCTTTACTAGCTAACAAGTATACCAACATTATTCATGACATGTGACATACAGTTGGATAGTTTGAACAATCAAATGACTCAATGTCACTAATGCCACTGACTCCTGCAAGCAGATTGTTGTAATATTCATCTGGATTTTGACCAAGTGGAGTTACCAAGCCCATTCCTGTTACAACAACTCGTCTTCTTGTTGGATGTTTAGTTGTTACTGTGGACTCCATTGATGATGCTACAGCCATTTCTTCAGTTCAAAATTTTAAATATATCACTATATATATATATTAGCAAATATAATACCAAGGATCTTGGCAGGCTATTTAAAAATAGAAAAACGATTTAATAAGATCAAATATAAAGGTGTCAACCATTTAGAAAGATTAATAAGAAACTAGGGGACGCATAGGGCTGTAAACGAACTGAACTTTCAGCGAACAGTTCATGAACCGTTCGGCGGGAAGTTCGTTTGTGTTCGTCCAGTTAGTAAATGAACGAACACAAACAAAAAATTTTGTTCGTTTAGTTAAACAAACGAACATGAACAGAGGTCGCGTTCGTTCGTTTATGTTCGTGAACGTTCGGTAACATGTTCGTTTATGTTCGCTTGTTTTTGATAGTTTAATAAGGTTTTTTAATTTTTATATACTAAATAACTAATGAAGACGTCAAGTTTAAATTGCGAGCTTGGTTTTTTGAGACACTACTTTACTATGTCCACCAACATTATGTTAAGTACTAAGTATATTTGTATAATTAGGTTATATTTTGAGTGGATCTACTTAATTACTCAGTATATGTAAATTCGATCTTATTCAAAAGTTAATATATGTTCATTTGTATTTGTTTCCGTTCATGAGTCACTTCTTAGTGTTTGTTTGTGTTCATGGACACTTATTTGTGTTCATTAATGTTTGTTTGGAGGCAGCATTTCACTAATTCTTTTATTTATTTTCATTTAAATTTATTAAAAGTAACCGTTGCTTAAATTTTCCAATGGTAATAAATTTTCAAATGGTAATATTACCATTTCCTAACGGCTATTTTTTTACCCTATAAAAACCCCATAATTTCTATACCAAAACCAAAATCATCTTTAAGCATATCGTAAAAATGGCATCGTGGAATGTAAATCAGGAGATCGCTTTAGTGATGGCGTGGATCAATGTCCAAAACGTACATCATCCTCCCCTTTAGGATGGCTTCGTTTGGGCACAATGTGTTGGTGGAATTCAATTGACTAAGCGGTACAAATTATCGCAACATGGATCAGCTCATTAGTAAGTGGCGGGATCTCTTTGGCAAGTGTACCAGATGGAACGCCCTCTTTGAAGCCACGATTGCGGAACACCCTGATATTGCCGAGGATATGGCAATCCAACTCACGCAAGTTAACTATGTGGCTACGCACGACATCAATTTCACCTATGTTGCTACATGACAATTGTTGCGTTAGGTTAAAATAATGTATTTTGATAGTTGTAATTTCATTAATATTAATGTTTAATTTCTACTTTAATTATTTAAAATATCAATGATATTAATGTTTATTACATTCCTAAAATTTAAATTATTACATTCCTAAAATTAAAATTATTACATTCCTAAACTTAAAGTAATACATAGCTAATAAAAGAAAGAATACGCAATTGACTCGGGCGAAGAGTAGTCACGATCACTATCACGTCCGGCCGACCTCTCGTATCGATATCCCTCACTTTCGGGTGTCGTGCAAGACATTTCCTCATCCGAATCCGAATACATTAAGTATTTGGCCCTAGGATCAGTTTCCTAACCTTCAGTTGAAGTTGGAATAGTTGTGGTTGTACCCAGTGCCCGTGGGTTCTGCACTGTAGGAGTGTTACGCACTGGCACTCTAACAACATGTCCAATCCGAATCGCTCTTAGTTGTACTAGAGCCATTGTTAATCATAAACTTAATGCAATTCTCCGTCGACGAATCTCCAGGAAGTCGTGGCTCGTAAATTTCAAATGTTGGAGGGCTTGTTGTCAATGGGTGTGTATTCACAACCCCCTTTTGAATTGCGAAGCTGATTCTACCGAAAACAAAGCTCTGGTTCTTCGGCGTCGAGAAATTTTTGTGCACAACTCGTTGCACTCTCTTCAGGAAACCAACAACTTTAGGAGCAAGGGACTCAAATGTAACAAAGGCAAAGGACGAAGGCATGTTGATTCTCAGCACAAGCTTGCTCATGCTTAGTAACTTTCCCTGATTCTGCCTTCAACATAGTCTGACACTCTGACCAGCCACGAACAGGTTGTCCCTAAGCCCAACATAGGGTGTGGGGTGGGGGGGGGGGGGGGGACTTTGGTAAGGTCCACATAAGTGTGTTTCCCACTTGTCCATCCCAATACAAGGATATCCGATGGCCCAAGAGTGGATCTCCCTTTAAGTGAGTCTATTAGTTAATTTACAAGAGCCATTTTTTGAGCTTGCTGTACTACATCATATAGGACATCCCTAACCAAATCATGTTTGTATTTAAAGCCTGACAACTCCTTGCAATGAATCACATGCTCCTCGTAATTATCCGAACAAGCCTTACAACAAACTGGGCAAGACTCATCAAGTGGAAACAAGGGGATCATTAAACGGTGATTAAGGATGGCTCGATACTCCGCAACTGACATGGGTTGGTCTGGCCTTTCGATGGGGATAAAGGTCATAAAATCTTGAGCATGACGGCCCTGCACTAAACTCTGGATGGATTTACAATACAAGGTACTCGCCAAAGCATTTTGGGCTTGTGGTGGTGGGGGGGGGGGGGGTATCCTTATTTGCGAACTCGCTAACATCAAGATTGGTAAGGGAGTTGTGCAAGCTATCCAACGCACACTCATAATTGAAATTCAACCCATCAATACCACATTTCAACAGAATGTGGTATTGTAGTGTGACATCCGTCACTTTTTCATTATATATTATATATATATATTTTTGATAATAATAATAATGAAAATAATAATAATAAAAAATAATGATGATAAGTTACAAGCTTAGTCTAGTCCAACACCACTTAAACCCATAGCCAAACCATAGCCCAAACCCCTTCAATCTTGGTGGGTTATCTGAGCCCAGGTTCAGCCCAAGATGACAGGCCCATCCACAAGCAGGCCCAAAGCCCAACACCTTCCCTTCCCTTCCCTTGGCTGTTTAAAAAAAAAAAAAAGAAAAGAAAACCTTTGCCTCTGACCGGACTCGAACCCGAGCCGGCCAGCAAACACCACACGCGCGTTACCATCTGGGCTGAACCACTCTGTTGGTTTGGTTCCAGCATGAATTATATATAAGCCCTTTTTCGCGTCTGTTCTTTCTTCTTCCTCCCTGATGCGCGCGAGACAGCAGCAACATATTTCCTTTTTCCTTTTGTTTGACCAATTAATTGGTTTAATCACGTCTATAGACCCCGAGTTTTACGCACCTTAATCATCTTTTCTTTCCTAATACCTAATCACACGCATTATTGAGTCAAACACCATTATTATGCTTTCCAAATAAAACCCGAATCTAAACCTTATAAATACGCGTTGTTAGCTCGATTAAATTCACACACAGACACAATAAGGGCCGATAATCATAAACCCTCTATCAAAACCACCTCACAATCTCTAACAAATTCTGTATTGGAGCTTTTTGAATCGCGCCTTTGTGCTCGAGTTTCACCATATTACGGTACACTTAAAACTCAATTATTCTATCTTTAGAATCAACCTCTGATAGGGAATAAAAGCCCTATTATTTCGTTGATAACCTGTAGCGTTATTATGTTCAATTGAACTGATTTGTGGCTAGGGTTTATAAGATAGATATTGGGGATAATCTGATTCTATGCAGCCAATGTTTAAGTATTTTGAAAACCCATTAAATTCACAAAAGAGCCTCCAGACCAGCTGGTTCTGGGCGCATTTTATTAACAAGCAGGTCCCGAGTTCGAGCCCTGCAACCACATTTTTTTTCCCTTCTTGTATTTTACCTTAAATATAATTAATAGTATTTTATTAATTCATTTTAGATACTAAAACACTTTTATAAATTCTACAAAAAATATATTATGTTGATCTGATGAGAAAGTTCATTACCCAATTTTTAGTTTTTCAAAAATAATTTATTTAATATATATTATTAATAATACAAGTTTATTCATTTATATTTATTAAAATCTATAAAAATATCAAAACGATTTTCTTAATTTCCACAAAAATTATCCTGAGTTTTTATAACATTAATATTTTCAGAAATGATTTTTATTTCAGAAAAATCATTTATTTAATATTCTTAATCAATTTTTGTTAGTTTTAATCATAAATAATTCATAATAAATTCATTTTTCAATATTTTTGTACCAAAATTTTACATAAATTATTTCTATTCATTTAGAACTGAAATACAATTTTTAATGCACAAATTCTTTGATTTTAATATTTTTAGATATTAAAGTCATATTTTGACAATTCGAAATAATTAGATTAAATATTCTATTTTCAAGAAAATAATTTTATAAAAATTATTTTCATACTTAAAACCTCATGTTGTGATTATATTCAACTTAAAATTTTACAAAAAGACTTTTATTTATTTATTTACTAAAATTTCTTATATTTAATAAACAATTTGTTTATTAAACAAATAAACGTTATCCCCAATTCGAAGCCCTAGAAATACATGTATCCTAGAGTTATTTCACTCACACAATATCAATTACTTTAGGTTAATCATTTGGGAGTAATCTCAATTCATATTTCGTTGTCCAAGTCCAATTTCAAGTTATTACGTGAACTGTGAGTACTTCCTATCCCCTTTTTGCTTTTATACATTTTCGGGGTGTTACATGTACACTAATACAATTTCAAATACAAGTTTACATTTTCAAAATACAATTCTAGTACTATGTGCATTGCTTACAACGTGCTTTATGCTTAGACAATACATGTGGATTACATTTGTACTTAGTGAAATCATTAACATGGTACAAGCCGACCTTAACATTGGATAGCGCTATTTGGATTGACAACCCGCCTAGGTTGATTCTCCCCCTTTTTCATCGGAGAATCCGTGGCCATTGTTAAGTTATTATCCATTTGTTGGATAAGTACACTACAGTTCATACAGTACATTATACAGTCACAGGGTTGATTTCGCTCATTTGTATGATACATGGTTTACATATTTGCACTGTAGCTTGCACTTGAATTGTATAACTTTCCAACCTACTATATATATATCAAATCTAGGAATGCTCACCAACATTTCATATGTTGACCAAACCTATTTTTGTACATGTTTCAGGTGCAGTTTGATCTAGTGCTTTAGCAAGGAACATTTAGTGCTTATTTTAATTCAGTTATTTCAATATTTACATTTCATTTAAACAATGTATTTTCCATTTCCATGTAAGACAATTTTGATTATTCAATAATATTTACATTTTAGTACCATGAGCTTTTGAACAATCGTCACTACGTGGCACCTCGATGATTCCGCCATCGGTTGGGGTGTTACAGATTGGTATCAGAGCCATGGTTATAGGGAACTAGGTTATTAGATAAAAAGGCCTAGACTATAACCGAACTACAACTTGCATGCATAATATTTCCTGAATTACCCTACTCCTCATTTCTCCCTACTTTCCTCCTTCTATCTTTCCCTTCTTCTCTCTCTCTATTCTTCTTATCTTTCATCATGGTGCATAGAGATGGAGTCCTACGGGGAGTGGAAATGTCTACATCATCATGGAACAGGGACAGCACCTTTCATGAAGACACTCTTAGGCATAATGCCTACTCTTATTTTTGTTCCTTCAAAGTTGTTGAACTTTAATGAGTGTGATAAGGACACGTGCAATCTGGAAGGGTGGACGCCTGTACACTGGGTTTTCTGGCATAGGCAAGCATAGTGCATAAATCCATTTACGGACCTGTTATGCTTACCTGGGGATTCCTGGAGTGAGTGTCCACTTATAGGCTAAAGCATGTCTTCTTTGATCACCATTGGGGTTCAATTTCTTTGAAAAGTCAGCGTCCTTGTTGAGCTTTACAGCTAGACAAGGGCACTCCAAGCATTTTGTACAAGTTTTTCCAATACTACCCTCTCGTTTCATATACAATACTTTGCATATCATGAGTACTTACAAGATCATATCTTCATAATTATCTGTACGACTATACACTTACATTTCCTAATCTCATTATTATTATTTGACTACCTCATAGATGTCTGCTCGCCGTATGCTCCGTGATGCCAGCCAACGCCCTGTTCGTGTTTCTGGACGACGTTCTGATCGTCGCCTCGCATCTTTAGTCGCCGAACAAATTGCTGCAGTGATCCCAAACCTAGTCAGTGAGATAACCCAGAATAGTAACAGTGCCAACACAGGGAGTACGACTCAATTTCGGTGCACTTTCAAACACTTTAACTCCTGTAACCCCACAAAATTCACTGGTGAGGAGGGTGCTACTGGCCTCCTCCAATGGTTTGAAAGCATGGAGAGTACTTTTGTGAACAGTGAATGTCCTGATGAACTCCGCGTTCGCTATGCTACCAGTGTCCTCCAAAAGGGAGCGTTAACCTGGTGGAATGGCGAAAAACGCAATCGAGGAGCTGATGTTGCTTTATCTTTATCTTGGGCTGAAGTTAAGGAACTCATGATCGCCAAATTTTGCCCTAGGAACGAAATCAGGAAACTGGAGGAAGAGTTCCATGGACTGAAACAAGACAGTGGGGAGAATCTTGCGTATAATACCCGATATCACGAACTTAGCATACTGGTTCCACACATGGTCACCCCAGTCTCTCGAGCAATCGAAAAATATATCGAGGGATTACCTGACCTGATTCAAGACGTTGTCACTGGAGGCAAAGCCACTACGGTAGAAGAAGCCATCCAACTTGCAGCCACATTAACAGACAAACACGTAAGGAAAGGAAACTTGGTTAGGAAGGGCACCAAGACACCTACTGAGAAAACCACCAATGTTGTCGAACAACCTAGGACTGTTTTAGCAAAGGCCGCCACTACTGCTTCGAACTCTAAGAAACGAATGGGCGATAATCAAAACCATGCTGTTGTTGATCCGGTGGCTCAGCCTCCTATCAAGAAAGCCTACACGGGAACCCATCCTCAATGCAACACCTGCAAATATCATCATCCTGCAAATCTTCCATGCCGTCAATGCACTAGATGTGGGAGGTTTGGACACCTTGTTACCACTTGTCGAGTAATGATTGGGACACAGAGTAATCATCAAACAGCTGCCCAGGGACCACTACAGATTACTAATGGTCGGGCATGTTATCATTGCAGAGACCCTAACCACATGCTACCTCAATGTCCCAAATTGAACAATGTAAACCTGGTGGCACATGGACGAGCTTTCAATAACAATATCAACGAAGCAGACGATCAGGATGACGTTAATCCCACTGGTTAAGCCATGGATGAAATCTTCCCAAGACTCGAGAAATCCAATACCCGTGTTTTCATTTTCTTGATCCTATTATCATTTTATACCCAACTTTGTCGCACTCATTAGCATACAACATCTAGAAATTTCCTTGCGTATTATTGTGTATTAACACCGATTGGAAATTTATTATTACGTTTATTTTAATCATACAAGACTCTACCTTGCATTTATTTGAAACGTTTGGACTTGATACTTGATCTTACAGATGTTTTTTTCTAAGAAAACATCATTGGTTATTACATGAAACTAGATTTTTCTCTTAATTTGATTACGCATTAAACACCTAATTATTCATGATACTCGTAAACATTTAATTATTCATGATAACACTTACACTTAATGGTTGTAGTACTTACAAACTTGCTTGCATAAACCTGCTATCAATTTGCAACCTATGTGAATAATAATTGCTGCACTTAATAGAGGTCATCATGCCTTTTTCAACAGTCGGGAGAGGCCCTACAACCTACTCCACGACTGGTGGGGGCTATCGAACATACTCAACGATTGGTAGAGGTCGCTATGCCTTTTCAAACAGTCGGGAGAGGCCCTACAACCTACTCCACGGCTGGTGGAGGCTATCGAACCTGCTCAACAATCGGTGGGGGTCATAGGAGGACGCAAAACTTTAATGTAAGGTAAATTGATGATTCCGGTCCGGAACGTAATCATGAATTTACAGGTACGTTAGGGTAGTGTGAAATTCTATTAGAGTTTTTGGAAAGGCGCCCAGTACGTTTTCAAGGTATCAAAGGTGTGGTGGGTTAGCTGCGGTACACCCTGTATACAAACACTAATGATGCATTGAAAGTGAAACTGGAAGTCGGACCAGGAACCAACTCTGTTTACTTGGTAGTTCAATTTCTATAGTCAATCAACTTGTACGTTCATTTTAGGATTACTAAAACTTGAAACTTAGTGAATTACTAGAACCTTATTTTCCTTGTTATTCGAGACGAACCTAATCCTTAACTCACACATATCAAACCTCGTATCCAAATCACTTGAATTTTTCCAAACCACAGTTATCTTGATTTCTACCCAAGCATCCATAACCCTATGTTTCTATTAACTTCGGGACGAAGTTTCTAAAAGTAGGGGATGCTGTGACATCCGTCACTTTTTCATTTATATATATATATATATATTTTTGATAATAATAATAATGAAAATAATAATAATAAAAAATAATGATGATAAGTTACAAGCTTAGTCTAGTCCAACACCACTTAAACCCATAGCCAAACCATAGCCCAAACCCCCTTCAATCTTGGTGGGTTATCTGAGCCCAGGTTCAGCCCAAGATGACAGGCCCATCCACAAGCAGGCCCAAAGCCCAACACCTTCCCTTCCCTTCCCTTGGCTGTTTAAAAAAAAAAAAAGAAAAGAAAACCTTTGCCTCTGACCGGACTCGAACCGAGCCGGCCAGCAAACACCACACGCGCGTTACCATCTGGGCTGAACCACTCTGTTGGTTTGGTTCCAGCATGAATTATATATAAGCCCTTTTTCGCGTCTGTTCTTTCTTCTTCCTCCCTGATGCGCGCGAGACAGCAGCAACATATTTCCTTTTTCCTTTTGTTTGACCAATTAATTGGTTTAATCACGTCTATAGACCCCGAGTTTTACGCACCTTAATCATCTTTTCTTTCCTAATACCTAATCACACGCATTATTGAGTCAAACACCATTATTATGCTTTCCAAATAAAACCCGAATCTAAACCTTATAAATACGCGTTGTTAGCTCGATTAAATTCACACACAGACACAATAAGGGCCGATAATCATAAACCCTCTATCAAAACCACCTCACAATCTCTAACAAATTCTGTATTGGAGCTTTTTGAATCGCGCCTTTGTGCTCGAGTTTCACCATATTACGGTACACTTAAAACTCAATTATTCTATCCTTTAGAATCAACCTCTGATAGGGAATAAAAGCCCTATTATTTCGTTGATAACCTGTAGCGTTATTATGTTCAATTGAACTGATTTGTGGCTAGGGTTTATAAGATAGATATTGGGGATAATTGATTCTATGCAGCCAATGTTTAAGTATTTTGAAAACCCATTAAATTCACAAAAGAGCCTCCAGACCAGCTGGTTCTGGGCGCATTTTATTAACAAGCAGGTCCCGAGTTCGAGCCCTGCAACCACATTTTTTTTCCCTTCTTGTATTTTACCTTAAATATAATTAATAGTATTTTATTAATTCATTTTAGATACTAAAACACTTTTATAAATTCTACAAAAAATATATTATGTTGATCTGATGAGAAAGTTCATTACCCAATTTTTAGTTTTTCAAAAATAATTTATTTAATATATATTATTAATAATACAAGTTTATTCATTTATATTTATTAAAATCTATAAAAATATCAAAACGATTTTCTTAATTTCCACAAAAATTATCCTGAGTTTTTATAACATTAATATTTTCAGAAATGATTTTTATTTCAGAAAAATCATTTATTTAATATTCTTAATCAATTTTTGTTAGTTTTAATCATAAATAATTCATAATAAATTCATTTTTCAATATTTTTGTACCAAAATTTTACATAAATTATTTCTATTCATTTAGAACTGAAATACAATTTTTAATGCACAAATTCTTTGATTTTAATATTTTTAGATATTAAAGTCATATTTTGACAATTCGAAATAATTAGATTAAATATTCTATTTTCAAGAAAATAATTTTATAAAAATTATTTTCATACTTAAAACCTCATGTTGTGATTATATTCAACTTAAAATTTTACAAAAAGACTTTTATTTATTTATTTACTAAAATTTCTTATATTTAATAAACAATTTGTTTATTAAACAAATAAACGTTATCCCCAATTCGAAGCCCTAGAAATACATGTATCCTAGAGTTATTTCACTCACACAATATCAATTACTTTAGGTTAATCATTTGGGAGTAATCTCAATTCATATTTCGTTGTCCAAGTCCAATTTCAAGTTATTACGTGAACTGTGAGTACTTCCTATCCCCTTTTTGCTTTTATACATTTTCGGGGTGTTACATGTACACTAATACAATTTCAAATACAAGTTTACATTTTCAAAATACAATTCTAGTACTATGTGCATTGCTTACAACGTGCTTTATGCTTAGACAATACATGTGGATTACATTTGTACTTAGTGAAATCATTAACATGGTACAAGCCGACCTTAACATTGGATAGCGCTATTTGGATTGACAACCCGCCTAGGTTGATTCTCCCCCTTTTTCATCGGAGAATCCGTGGCCATTGTTAAGTTATTATCCATTTGTTGGATAAGTACACTACAGTTCATACAGTACATTATACAGTCACAGGGTTGATTTCGCTCATTTGTATGATACATGGTTTACATATTTGCACTGTAGCTTGCACTTGAATTGTATAACTTTCCAACCTACTATATATATATCAAATCTAGGAATGCTCACCAACATTTCATATGTTGACCAAACCTATTTTTGTACATGTTTCAGGTGCAGTTTGATCTAGTGCTTTAGCAAGGAACATTTAGTGCTTATTTTAATTCAGTTATTTCAATATTTACATTTCATTTAAACAATGTATTTTCCATTTCCATGTAAGACAATTTTGATTATTCAATAATATTTACATTTTAGTACCATGAGCTTTTGAACAATCGTCACTACGTGGCACCTCGATGATTCCGCCATCGGTTGGGGTGTTACATGTAGACTCCAAAATTATGCCCTTGAGGTCACAAAAGTGTGTGCTAATACATTTACGATAGAATATAAGCCTAAACCCCAAAATGGATAGGCAAGGATGCCAACTTCTATTGAAAATCACCAAAGAACGCCCCCTTACCCCACCAAAACCACAATATCTTCGATCTCCTCTCGGAAGCTTGTGTCAAAAATAGAAACAACCTCCTCAACAAACATAGGTTGGCAGGTGCATAGGCTGTACAACAACTTAATAACCCCTCGTACAAGAGCGAAGCATAAGGAGTTCGCATTTGAGGGTCTCACAAATGAGGAAGGCATCTCATAAGTCCCACTGCACATGATGCCCTTTTCAGCGCCAAATTACTAATATGATGGCATTTCGACTAAAAACACCACCGAGGAGTTTCACACCAACTTTAGCCTCCCAATCCCATTATCGCACGACAACCAAGCCCTACAAATCTAATGATATCTAGATTTTTAACCACTTCAACAACGTCCGTCATCCAAGTACTACACATGAGAAGGTAACTTGCAACTATCCCATAGGGAGGGGGGTTGCAAAACTAAGGCAAAAAGGAGGGGCCCCAAAGGGTCTACTTGTTGAACACTAGCATAGTGGACCCAAAAAATCATCCCCAACATATAAACTAGCCGGTTGTCTATATAGAAATTTAACTCATAAGGAGCTGTCCTATCCACCAAGTTAAACACAGTGTAATATATTTTATTCAATTGGCTGTGTAATATACGCGTTCATTCAACCCGTGCAAATACATTGGTTTCGTAAAGATATTAACTTTTTATTACTAAGTATTTCTGTTCTACTAGTGTAGAGCTAAAATTTGTCAAAAATGTTTTGAAACCGATGAGTTCGTTCATAGAAGTAAAAAAATTTCTCTCTCTATAGTTTTTCAAAAGCAGGGGTTTTCGAAAGGATCCACATCCGGGTGTTATAAATGAATTTGAACTTTCAAGGGTTGGAGTTGAGAAATGAATTTGAACTTTCAAGGGTTGGAGTTGAGAAATGAATTTGAATTACATTATAAATAGCAAACTCAATTTGTTTACCTTGTAATTTAGTTTTTATTTATAATTATACTAGGTTATCTATCCGTCTAATACACGATTTGAATAATTTTAGTTGTATGAAACATAAAAATACAATAAGATGGAAGAAAAAAAGTTGTATTTAATACATTTAAGAAAAAAGAAATATAAATATTTATTGTGTCAATGTTGATGAAAAACTTAATTCCACTAAATGAGCTAATAGCTCTGAGGAAATGACAAGTAGGCGTCGTCCCACGTCCCCGAAACCTGTAGTGTACCGAAACGTGTACGGGGACGGGGGAAGCGTTTCTAATCCGATTCTTGACCGATTCGAGAAGTCAACCGATGATTCTGCTGCCGTTTCTTAATCTGGGGACCGTTTCTTTAACTTTTCCAGAAAGGTTGAAGAAGATGGAAGGAGGAGAAACAAAATCTGTGTTAATGTAGGGTTTTTAATGTAGGAGAAATAGAACCTGTGTAGAAGATGGAAGGAAGATAAATAACGATGGCGGCGTCTGATGTTGTTTTTATGTAGGGTTTTTAATTAACTTTGTCTTTTTTGTCACTTTACACCCTCTAGTTTCGTATATTAAACTTTTGGAGCTAACTTTTAAGAAAGAGTTAAGTACAAAGTTTTCTTTGCTCTATTTTAGTCCCTCTAGGTTTGTGTATTTCATTTCACTAAAATATGTGAATTTTGAAGTTTACATCAACGTATGAATATATTTTGGGGTTTGTGGTACATTATCTATAATATATATATATATATATATATATATTATGTATTTATTTCCGTACCCGTGCCATACCCGTTTCTTGATTTTTTGAGTTTTGTTGTTTCCTATTCCCGTACACGTACCCGTTTCTCGTTCCCGTACCAGTTCCCGTGCAACATTGGCTAGGCTAATAGTGGTAATAAAATCATAGGCATGACACATTAAATGTTTAAAAACTAAATGTCAAAATATTCAAATATAATAGTGGTAATAAAATCTCGGACCAACACGTTTCCTTGAAACACCATTTTCCACGTTCGATGATCTACTGAATTCTTTTGCTAATACACAGCGGCGGCTTGGAGAAGACAAGTGGACATCGTCGGGTGAAGATTTAATTCGTTGCAACATTCAAGAGATAAAAAAGCAGATGGTCCTGGACCATGGTACCTCTAATAATTTTGTTTTGTTGTGGTCGAGTTGGGTTCCGTTGAAATGTAACTTGTTTGCGTGGCGGGCGGATATGGGTCGGATACCAACTCGATCGGAATTATTTAAGAGACAAGTTCACATGGATGGTCTAGATTGTGCGTTGTGCGAGTGGGGGTCGAGTCCGCGAACCATTTATTCTCTAATTGCTTGGTTGCTCAGGAGATTTGGTTGGTTGGCCATTGGGCATTGGTGTGGTTTAGCTCCTATATATGCTTTCGAAGTTAGAGATTTGTTGGTGCTGTTCAACAAGTGATATACATGGCATTATTTTAGTTGCGATTTGATGCATTTGGCTTGCCAGGAATGATAAGATTTTCAACAATAAAGAGGCGAGAGGCAGGCTCATTGTGGCGAACATTAAAAGTCTTTCGTTTTTTGGCTTTGTAATATGTCTAGTTTCAAGGAATTGTCTTGGGTTGAGTGGCGGAAACGCCTTTGTATATATTGTAATGTTGTCGCGGCGGTCCTCGCTTTGAGGACTTGTCAGCGGTTGTTTGAATGAAATTGAATTTCCAAAAAAAAAAAAAAAATATATAAGTAAAATACATCAAAAACCTTGATATAACGTCAATCGTTCAAACTGAACTAAAACCAGACAAACTTTTTTTCCTTATGTATGTATGTGTGCGTTTACCTTTCAAAAAAAATGTATGTATGTTTCCTTTGCATGCTGGTCAAACAGAGTGAAACTCACCTTTGCGTTTTATTCATTTAACATGTAATTTAGTTTTTATTTTTTTTTATAATAACATGCAATAGTCAAAAGAAAAAATAAATTTAAATACAGAGGTTTTTGTTTATCTTTTTGTCTAGATTTTAATGTAAATTTTATGGAAAAACCAGATGTATCTAAAATAAAAATACTTTTTTGGTATTTTTTTTCATATTAAAAAAACCAAAAATATACTTTGTTTTGAACACAACTAAAATTTTAATACAATTTTATATCAAGGTGTATAAAAAGAAAACAAACTAAGATTGTGTATAGAAACATCTATTTAAGATATTAAATATTACATGTTATATAAAAACAAAACTATACGTTAAATGAAATTGATAAAAAAAAAAAAAAAAAAAACACTAAACTGATTTAGATTTTTTTTTTTCAATACTATTAATTTAGTTGTGACGGCTAACATTCTAGCTTTGTAACCAGTGGGTTACCACTCGCACTTCGCGACGGGTACGAAACGTAGATAAAAATAAGTAAATTGTGAACGTGATGTTAAAAAAAACCACGTGATGACGGTATATTTGAAAGTCACAGAAAAGTTAAGTCGTTGTATATGAAAGTCAAGTTATTCGAACAAAATCACACTAAAATGTGTATAAAAATAAGCACGACGGCCGCACAATACAGCGGGTAGGTTTAAACGTAGATAAAAAAAACACAATGGTTTATTTAGAGTTGAGTATAATAAAACATTTATTACAATCGGCCAATTTAAAAAAAAAAAACAACGTTACAAAGGTTCACGTGGTATAACAATCGTGTTATTGACTGCTCAAGTGTGGTACATAAGCATTTAGCAAACTGTTATCCAAATGCTTTAAATAACTTATTTAAAACTCATTATATTTGATTTCTTATTTCAGGTTTATTGTGGTTTCATGTTTTCAAATTTTATGGGAATTTTTGAAGTGTTTAAACTTTTACTTTATATGATGATTACGTTATTCAAAACACAAGATGATGAAAATAGAAAGAATTGTAAAAGCCTATCTTCAATAAAACATGGATGCCTATCAATCATTTCATAGAGATGGCCGAATTGTAATTAACATGGTATTTTTGCCCGATTAATATACTATTTATACGAGCATCCACAATATTCCCACCGGACGATCCGGTGGGAGCGGACTGAGCGAGAGAAGTGATTCAGGCATTGGAGGTGTTGGTTTGTTGATGGTTCATTTGGTGGAACAGACAACTGCAGACAAATGGGATGGATCCCCATTTTGTACTTTAATCATTAAATAAAAAAAAAGTTTTTTTTTTTTTTTTGGGGGGGGGGGGGGGGGGGGGGGGTATAACTTAAATAAAATGAAAAATAGATGATGAGGTAGATGTTTGAAATGGTTTATGATTGGAGGAAAAAAAATAGGATTGAAAAGGTTGTGGTTTGAAATGGTTTAAAATGATCTGACATGGTGACCTAACGGTTTGGAGTGGTTTATTGAGGCTAGCATTGTGAATGTTCCAAGCATATTGTCATTGGTTATATATATAAATACCAATAATATAGGGAAAATACCTAAAATAGACATATTAAAAGCCAACCCCCACTCTGTATAAACATTTACTTTCCAAGTTCTAAATATAAACATGTATTGTTAGTGTGAACGTGTTGGCCACATGACAATGTTTGTGCATAACTATTGTTCATGTGAACCCATTGTATTTTAGAAGTTGAAAAATGAAGTTTAATTTGAAGACTTTCAGTTGTGGTATGTTTACTTTTTAAACTTTCCCTAAAAATACCCATAATACAAAATACCTTTGAGAGCGTATACGCCCCACTTATGGTGTGCGTATATAATGTATATATGTGTGGCCATTAAGGGGTAAAAGTAAAGTTGCACTAGTTTTAACGTTATTTTACTAATTTCGTGAAAATAACCTTAAAAACGACGGACGGTTAATCATGCATCATGTGGTGGTGTGGATAGCCAAAAGACAAAGGGGTACATGCACCGATTGGGTTTGTCCCGATTGCTAAGTGTTATGTGCCTTATGTCCAAGGCTTGATACCAAACCACATCGAGCCGGGGGTCTCACTGGAAGCAACCTCTCTATTCTTATGGGTAGAGGTAAGGCTGCCTACATCTTACCCTCCTTAAACCCTACCTTAGCTTTGTTACAGGTGGGATTAACTGAGTATGATGATGACGACCTTTGAGAGCGCATACTGTGTATGCTCCTCACCTAAAAAGTGTTAGGATTCTAATCTTATTTGAGACTAATAATATATTTAGGTTAGAGTATATATAATCACCATAAAATAAAAAAATAAAAACCTAGTTTTGAAAAAGTTCCTATCTAGTGTGTAATAAAAAAATACACTCACTTCCCATTCTATGATTGCATATAAATGCACTACAACATATACACATTTTGGAGGCCGTTCAAACACTTCAATTTTTTAGTATAAATTAAATATACAGTACATGCTTCGTACTCGAATGAAAAAGAATATATTATTTCAAAATGTATATATACATTTCTTAAGTGTCATGGTATATTGGTATTTACAAACCCTTAAAATTATTTGCACACTCGTCTATACGCCGCGTATAGAGCTATACGCGGCGTATCAGAGGTTGCATAAAATTTTATGCGTCATTAATGCCCATCAGTCATGTTATGTCAGGGACCTATACGCTGCGTATAGGTGTTGCGTGAAAGTTTGTGCAACTCCCTATACGTTGCGTATAGCCCTATACGAGAGGATATGATGAGTACCCTTTTTAATCATGTGCATAGAAATAATTTATTAGCCCTCAACCATATAGAAATGATAATATTTGACGATATTACCACAACGAGGTAGATGGAAACAAAGACCGCGGCGCCTATGGTTAAAGGAAACAATTGTGCGTTGAGGAACAAGACTTCGGCAATCAATCTGGGAAATGACTAGCGTAGTAGAAGCTGAAGCCACCATCTTCATTGGTGGCATGAGGTGGCGGTAATATGTTTATAGTAAAACAAAGAACAAAAGATATCGAAAGTATATGTATACAACAATTTAAGATCGATGCAAATAGAGTGATAGATGGGGTTAAGTTATAAAATACGTGTCTGTTTACATAGATAAGGCTAAGGGGTTTCTACATGAAGGCAACGTGACTTCACTCAACCAAACACACCATTCATTCCTTAAATTATTACTTCAAGGTATCATATTTGGTGTGATAATTTGTAAAAGGAAAATGCATACTATCCTTTAATTAATCCTTTATGGTTAGATAATCCATTTTCACAACCCAATCAAATCTTTCATTAAAATACTAATTTCTTTCTCTTCTACTTATAAGACCATCTCCAATGTTAAATGCGTCCTTAGCTGTCACGTCATCTGCCACATAATATCTTTACAAATCCTTAAAAACTTTAATTTCATCTCTAACCCTATAAATATCCTTACCATTCTTAATTTCCACATCATCACCTAACCATTACACACAATAATTACATAAAACTTTTCTTTTTTAACTTTAGATCTACCTCATTGCAAGAACCAAGACAACTACATGCCCTTGTGCAAGGGCACCTAACCTAAGGGCTCCTTAGAATGGACACACTCCAATGCTAAGGGCCTCTAAAAGCATCCAATGGCTTCATCTCTAAGGGTATGTTTGGTATGTGGTAATGCAATGGATGTGGGAATGGAATGGACGAGGTAATGGAAGGGACAAGGTATTGAAATGGATCATTACCATTCCATGTTTTGTTTGTTTGCCATGTGGGAATGAAACAAAACATTAGTTTGTGTTATTGGATAAGCAGGAAAAGACGGAGGAATAAAATTAGTGGTTAGTGGCGGTGGTGGATGGTGGTCATTGGCGGTGATATAAATTAGTAAAAAGTACGCACACACATCATAAAATCATAAAACAAATTCTTACTAAAACATAAATCCAACTATAAATTCCAAATCCGAAATATAAACCAAAATCAAAAGGTCGTCATGTCAAACCTAGGTGGCCACTAATGTTTTAGCCAAACATAATTAGAGAAAACAATAAAAACACAGGTTCAAGAAAAATAAAAGTTATAGTAATGATATTCATAAATACAAAGTCAATAAATATAAAAACTACAACTTATTATAGTCAAACCCGTAGGTTAAATCTTAAACCCGTGCCTTCTTCCCCTTCACTTCTCCTTTTTTGTGTGAGCTGTTCTTCGTGACTCCTCTTCTGCGGTTGTCAATTTTCTTCGAAGATAATATGTCCACCTATTGGTTGGTTGTTCAGATCTGCCCTCTAGCGGCTGTTGTATATTTGAATGCCCTTGAGATAAAATTCCCTTCGAAAATAATGTGTTGTTCCTAAAATAATATTCGCCGCTCCAACCCTCATGGCTTTGAGACTCCTTCAATTTTATTTGTTCTTTTACTTTTTTAGGCCCATCATTGGCTCGTGAATGTGGCCTCAATTTAAAATTCATGTATTATTATTATTATTATTATTATTATTATTATTATTATTATTATTATTATACCCCGCGCTCTCGACTTGGGTGTTCTTGACTTGACCAAAGTTGATTGTTTACGCTCCAACGTCTATGAACACTAGATGCTCGTGCCATGATTATTTTTTACTGTTTTAAGCTCATTTTCCACGAACACCTATAGAATAATAAAATAAATAAATACTTAATAAAAATGACATAAAACAAATAAAAACTTGACCAAATAATATACAAAATACATAGGAAAAGAGATTTGTTTTGCAACACATCAGTGGCGGTGGTGGATCGTGGTCATTGGCGGTGATATATGGCGGTAGCGGCAGTGGTGGGTGGCAGCGACGGTGAAAGGTGGAGGTGGATGGACATGATGGTGGGTGGTGGTTGTTGGTTGTTGGTGGTGATGGTAAGTGGTGGTGTGTGGCGGTAACGTGGTGGTCGGTGGCGACGGCGGTGGCGGTGGTGGGTGGCGGCAATTGTAACACCCCAACCGATGGCGGAAACATCGGGATGTCATGTATTGATGATTGTTCAGTAGGTCATGGTAGTACACAAGTTTAAATAATCCTTTATTTCATTACAATATTGAATTACATTAAAATCTACATCAAATAATCAAGCAAAGCTTCAAATATTTCCTCATGCTAGCTCTAGACTTCAAGCATCAGTATTTCCTGTTGAGTTTGGAAAAATGAGGGGGGGGGGTCAACTAGAAGTTGGTGAGAATACATAAGCCATGTCAAGCAATTAAGTTTAAGAATAAAAGTTTAGCAATTCATATATCTATCATAAGTCTAAGTCTACATGAATAAACATGAAATGTTGAATCGACATAATCAAACCTACGACTAGTTTAGGTCCATCCCGTCATCCACGGTTCACCTTAATATTATGTTGGAACGATAACAATAATCCGCGCTCCCCATAAAAGATGGTCAACGAATCTAGGTGGGATTGTCAATCCAATAGATCTATTATTGAGTATCGCCGGCTTGGCCATAGCTAATGATTATGTATTGTTGAAACGAGTCTAACTGTTGTTGTTGTCTAAATCATGATGCATTAAAGTTTACAACTAGACATAAAAACTACAACTTATTATAGTCAAACCCGTAGGTTAAATCTTAAACCCGTGCCTTCTTCCCCTTCACTTCTCCTTTTTTGTGTGAGCTGTTCTTCGTGACTCCTCTTCTGCGGTTGTCAATTTTCTTCGAAGATAATATGTCCACCTATTGGTTGGTTGTTCAGATCTGCCCTCTAGCGGCTGTTGTATATTTGAATGCCCTTGAGATAAAATTCCCTTCGAAAATAATGTGTTGTTCCTAAAATAATATTCGCCGCTCCAACCCTCATGGCTTTGAGACTCCTTCAATTTTATTTGTTCTTTTACCTTTTTAGGCCCATCATTGGCTCGTGAATGTGGCCTCAATTTAAAATTCATGTATTATTATTATTATTATTATTATTATTATTATTATTATTATTATTATTATTATTATTATTATTATTATTATTATTATACCCCGTGCTCTCGACTTGGGTGTTCTTGACTTGACCAAAGTTGCTTGTTTACGCTCCAACGTCTATGAACACTAGATGCTCGTGCCATGATTATTTTTTACTGTTTTAAGCTCATTTTCCACGAACACCTATAGAATAATAAAATAAATAAATACTTAATAAAAATGACATAAAACAAATAAAAACTTGACCAAATAATATACAAAATACATAGGAAAAGAGATTTGTTTTGCAACACATCAGTGGCGGTGGTGGATCGTGGTCATTGGCGGTGATATATGGCGGTAGCGGCAGTGGTGGGTGGCAGCGACGGTGAAAGGTGGAGGTGGATGGACATGATGGTGGGTGGTGGTTGTTGGTTGTTGGTGGTGATGGTAAGTGGTGGTGTGTGGCGGTAACGTGGTGGTCGGTGGCGACGGCGGTGGCGGTGGTGGGTGGCGGCAATTGTAACACCCCAACCGATGGCGGAAACATCGGGATGTCATGTATTGATGATTGTTCAGTAGGTCATGGTAGTACACAAGTTTAAATAATCCTTTATTTCATTACAATATTGAATTACATTAAAATCTACATCAAATAATCAAGCAAAGCTTCAAATATTTCCTCATGCTAGCTCTAGACTTCAAGCATCAGTATTTCCTGTTGAGTTTGGAAAAATGAGGGGGGGGGGGTCAACTAGAAGTTGGTGAGAATACATAAGCCATGTCAAGCAATTAAGTTTAAGAATAAAAGTTTAGCAATTCATATATCTATCATAAGTCTAAGTCTACATGAATAAACATGAAATGTTGAATCGACATAATCAAACCTACGACTAGTTTAGGTCCATCCCGTCATCCACGGTTCACCTTAATATTATGTTGGAACGATAACAATAATCCGCGCTCCCCATAAAAGATGGTCAACGAATCTAGGTGGGATTGTCAATCCAATAGATCTATTATTGAGTATCGCCGGCTTGGCCATAGCTAATGATTATGTATTGTTGAAACGAGTCTAACTGTTGTTGTTGTCTAAATCATGAGGCATTAAAGTTTACAACTAGACATGTGTGTAGAATTGCTTAAGTATAATGTTGCAGGTATAAAGAATTGCATAAACATGGTTACGTAAACTCACCTTAGCAAAGTATTAAGTCTCGAGAAAAAGTATAAGTGTAGCTCCAAAGTTGCCAAGTATTACCCTATGTATAAGGTAACAAATAAGTCTAAGTCTATCTAGTCTACAAGTATTTTCTAGGGTTTCGGATTGGGGATAAGTATTCGTTTGATTAATAAATAAAATGTTTAATAAATAAGAGAAATTTGATTAATAAATAAACAAAAAGTCTTTTTGTAAATTTTAGATTAAAGATGGTCACAATATAAAGTTTTAAGTATGAAAATAATTTTTATAAAATTATTTTCTTAAAAATAGAATATTTAATCTATTTATTTTAAATTGTCAAAATATAACTTTAATATTTAGAAATATTAAAATCAAAGAATTTTTAAATTAAAAATTGTATTCCTGTTCTAAATGGATAGAAATAATTTAGATAAAATTTTGGTGCAAAAATATTGAAAAATTAATTTATTATGATTTATTTATGATTAAAACTAACAAAAATTGATTAAAAATATTAAATAAATGATTTTTCAGAAATAAAAATTATTTCAGAAATGTTTAATGTTATATAAACTCAGAATAATTTTTGTGGAAATTTATATAATCGTTTTGATATTTTTATAGAATTTTATAAATAAAAGAGAATAAATTTGAAATATTTATTATATATATTAAATAAATAATTTTTGGAAAACTAAAAATTGTATGTTAAACTTCTCTATTAGAATAACATAAAATAATTTTTGTAGAATTTATAAAGGAGTTTTAGTATTTTAAAACCATTTTTAAAATACTAATGATTATATATACATAAGTAAAAGGGTAAAAAAAAATGTTTGCACATGCTAGGGGTCGAACCCAGGCTTGCAGCCGGTTCCCATGTCTTAGTCACGAGGTGGGTACCAACTGATCTGTGGATCAGTTGATGTTAAGCTTCTGTTTGTTTAAATCATATATTCATGTCAGCAGGTTATATATCCCCAAAATAAGATATATGAACCCTAGATTCTTAATCAGTTTTCATACGCGATTATACCCTAATTAACCATTGGGTTAATGATCTAAACGTGCCGAATAATATGATAGTAAAAGGGATTGAAGCATACCAGACACGAAGCTTCTGATTTTCGTAGTCAAACAAGGAGTCAAGCAATGATCGATTCGTCGTTTTAGCGAGTTATAGAGGGGAATTAGATAGAGGGTTTCTGTTAATCGGCCGCTTATGAACCTAAAGAGGGTTTCAATTTATAGTTTCATTGCCGAATTGGAAGGTTTCTGTGATTGGATCCAAGCTTGGTCAAAACCGAGTCACAAGGCTCAATTAGAGGTTGTTAAAGCGAAATTAAGGGTTGGGTAAACGCGTACAGGTCAATGGTCATTAAACATGGCTTAATTACGAGGTTTCATGCCAAAATTATAGTCCAATCACGATTAAATGTTTTGTGGGTTTGGTTCTTGTCTATCGCGTCTGCAACAAGGAAAGAAAAGGGGACAGCTACGTTTTTATATGGTGTTTTATAAAATTTGTGTTGGGATTGAATCAGATGATAGGTGTAGCCCAGATGGTGTTGGTGTGTGTGTGTTGTGCTTGACCCGGCTCCTGGCACCGGTTCGAGTCCAGGCAGCAGCAACATTTTTTTTTTTTTTTTAAACTGAAGGGGAGGAGGGGAAGGTGGGCCTGGTTTGATGGGCTGGTTTTTGTGGGCCGGTTGTGGGCTCAGCTCTTGGTCTCCAGAACTCCACAAAAGAAATGGTTGGGTTGGGCTTAGGTGGGGATAGGAAATTGGGTTTTAAAAACTTAGGTGGGTTATGGTTTGGTTAGACACAAGTAAATACATTACATTTTTTTTTTAAATAAAATCTGAAATATTATTATTATTATTATTATTAATATTATTTTATATATTTGTATATAAGTCGTGTGTTAGGAAAATAAAGACTTAGGCACATTTGTATAAAATTAATGATAAAGATGTATAAAATAAGGGCTTTCATGTATAAAAATTTGGGGAAAAATTTTGCGATGTTACAGTCTCCCCTACTTTTGGAAACTTCGTCCCGAAGTTTATTTAAAACACAGGGTTGAAGGGAATTGGATAGAAATTAGGACAAGTGTGATCTGGAGAATTTTGTGTTAAGGCACGACGTGAATAGAATAATCTTGTTTCAAACAATTTGGATAAGAGGGTAGGATTAGGTGTGTCTTGAAATCTCAATAAGAATCTTAAGTTGATGGGCTATTGAAAGACTGAATGAACTACCAGGTAACTAAGGTTTATAATTGGTCAACTACCGAAAACCTTGATAGAATTTCACACTAGCTTAGCGTACCTGTAAATTCATGATTACGTTCCGGACCGCAATCACCAATTTACCTTACCTTAGGGTTTTGTGTCCTTCTATGACTCTACCGATTGTTGAGCAGGTTTGATAGTCTCCACCAGTCGTTGAGCAGGTTGTAGGGCCTCTCCCGACTGTTGAAAAGACATGATGACCTCTACCAATCGTTGAGTAGGTTATTTGGTAGTCAACTAACTGTTGTACAAGTAAGCAAATTTATAAGTATAACGAGTATGGTTTAGATATTGATATAGCAATTAGTTCACATTCAAACAAGCATGCATCCAAGTGTTGTGATCATACTAGATAAACGACTCTCATGTAAAAGACAAAAATTCCAATACTTGAATCAAAGCGTCAATACATAGAATTTTAAATGCAAAATAACATTCAAATGGTGGAGCTTGTTGTTAAGTAGCTGGAGGGTCCCTAGCAGGGTTATTCGGAGCAGCAAGGGCATTTGCAGCAGGAATTCGACAAGCATCCGCAAGATGCCCATACCTTTGACAATTGGTACACTGACGGCAGGGCACTTGGGTTGGGTGGTGATACTGACAGGTGCCACACTTAGGTTGGTTCCCGTTATATTGTTTCTTGTTGGGTGGGACAGTGGCGTCTATTGCAAAATTCCTGACCTTGCGCCTTCCATTGGTTGAGGCCTCAGTTTTAATTTCAACGGCAGGTTGGGGAGTATCCTTCGCAACAGTTTTCTTTTCCCCTTTCCGAGTCAGGGTTCCTGCCTTCACATGGTTATCTGTTAGGGTGGCCGCCAAACGCTTTGCTTCCTCGACAGTAGCAGGGTTCCTTCCCCACACCGTGTCCTGAATCTGCATGGGTAAGCCACCAATGTATTTTTCGATCGCAATAGGCAAGGGGGTGACCTTGTGTGGTAGCAGTAGACTAAGTTCGTGAAAACGAGTGTTGTAGACAAGGTTTTCTCCACTGTCCTGAGCAAGATCATGAAACTCATCTTCTAACCTTTTGATTTCATTACGGGGGTAGAACTCCGCCTTCATAATATCTTTAGCTTGTTCCCAAGTTAAGGCCAGTGCGACTTCAGCTCCACGGGTGCGTTTTTCCTCATTCCACCAAGTGAGTGCTCGTTTGTGAAGAACACTCATAGCATAACGGACTTTGAGTTATCGGGACACTCACTGTTAATGAAGGTATTCTCAATACCTTCGAACCATTGTAGAAGACTTGTGGCTCCTTCATCTCCACTGAATTTAGGGGGATTACAGGTATTAAAGTGCTTAAGAGTGCAAGCTGGGAGACCATTCCTGTTTCCATTCCCGTTCCCATTGTGGTTTCCATTTCCGTTTCCGTTTCCATTTCCATTGCCGTTTCCGTTCATCTGGATGACTTTGGCCAGTAAGTTAGGAACCAGAGTCGCGATCTGTTGCGCCATTTGTTGAGAAATGATCGCAGCCAGCTGGGCATCAACATCATTGTTGTTGTTGTTATTGTTATTGTTGTTGTTGTGGTTAGCGTCGTGGTTATGGTTATGGTTGTCGCCACCTTCCTCATGGTTCTCACCATTGCTATTGCGAGTTCTGCGACATGGAGGCATGATCTGTAAGAGACACAATGGAATGAAATGAGATAATATAAGGAATGTAATCATTTATTCATTAATTAAAACGAATAAACGAAAACGTTGACTTATCAAAGATTCTAGATTTTAATAACATAGTGAAGACATGCTTTAGCCTATAAGTGAACACTCATCCCGAGAATTCCCAGGCTTGCAGCCGGTTCCCATGTCTTAGTCACGAGGTGGGTACCAACTGATCTGTGGATCAGTTGGTGTTAAGCTTCTGTTTGTTTAAATCATATATTCATGTCAGCAGGTTATATATCCCCAAAATAAGATATATGAACCCTAGATTCTTAATCAGTTTTCATACGCGATTATACCCTAATTAACCATAGGGTTAATGATCTAAACGTGCCGAATAATATGATAGTAAAAGGGATTGAAGCATACCAGACACGAAGCTTCTGATTTTCGTAGTCAAACAAGGAGTCAAGCAATGATCGATTCGTCGTTTTAGCGAGTTATAGAGGGGAATTAGATAGTGGGTTTCTGTTAATCGGCCTCTTATGAACCTAAAGATGGTTTCAATTTATAGTTTCATTGCCGAATTGGAAGGTTTCTGTGATTGGATCCAAGCTTGGTCAAAACCGAGTCACAAGGCTCAATTAGAGGTTGTTAAAGCGAAATTAAGGGTTGGGTAAACGCGTACAGGTCAATGGTCATTAAACATGGCATAATTACGAGGTTTCATGCCAAAATTATAGTCCAATCACAATTAAATGTTTTGTGGGTTTGGTTCTTGTCTATCGCGTCTGCAACAAGGAAAGAAAAGGGGACAGCTACGTTTTTATATGGTGTTTTATAAAATTTGTGTTGGGATTAAATCAGATGAGAGGTGTAGCCCAGATGGTGTTGGTGTGTGTGTTGTGATTGACCCGGCTCCTGGTACCGGTTCGAGTCCAAGCAGCAGCAACATTTTTTTTTTAAACTGAAGAGGATGAGGGGAAGGTGGGCCTGGTTTGATGGGCTGGGTTTTGTGGGCCGGTTGTGGGCTCAGCTCTTGGTCTCCAGAACTCCACAAAAGAAATGGTTGGGTTGGGCTTAGGCGGGGATAGGAAATTGGGTTTTAAAAACTTAGGTGGGTTTTGGTTTGGTTAGACACAAGTAAATACATTACATTTTTTTTTAAATAAAATCTGAAATATTATTATTATTATTATTATTATTATTATTATTATTATTTTATATATTTATATATAAGTCGTGTGTTAGGAAAATAAAGACTTAGGCACATTTGTATAAAATTAGTTATAAAGATGTATAAAATAAGGGCTTTCATGTATAAAAATTTGGGGAAAAATTTTGCGATGTTACAGCAATGGTGGTGATGGGTGGCAGTGATGGTGGGTGGATGACGATGGTGAGTATTGGCGGTGGTGAGTGGAGGCGGCGGCCGTGTAAAACCGCACCGGTTTGGTTTCACGTATAGTTTTTTACTATAGTTTTTAGTCTGTCGGTTTCAAAATATCAAACGTAGCGAACTGTTTGGTTTACAGTTTATGCCAAAACCGGCCGTATAAAACCGCACCTGACCTTAAGATTTGAAATATATTTTAGTTATTATAATTTATATTGGATATATTTAAGTATAATAATTTTATAGTATGCTTATTTGAAAATAAAAATGAACTTAACAATTGAAGTGAAGCAACTGACTCTTAGTTCGACAGTATGAGTCTGTTTGGTATGGGGTAATAGAATGAGAGGGGAAATGGAATGGAATATGTAATGGAATAGATCATTACCATTCATGTCTTGTTTGGTTATCATGTGGAAATGAAATGAATTCTTACTTTGTCTTATTTGGTATGTAAGAAAAAACAAAAATATAAAATTGATGGTGAGTGATGGGTGGCGGCAGTGACGGTGGTGGTGGGCGGCGGTGGCGGCAACGGTGGTGGTGGCAGTGGGCGATGACGGCAGTGGTGGGTTGCAGTGGTGACGGTGGGTGGTGGTGGCGATGACAGTGGTGGAGGCAGTGGGTGGCAGTGACGCAGGTGGTGGTGGTTGGACGGTGATGACAATGGTGGGTTACGACGATGGTAGCAATGGTTGTGGGTGGCAGCAATAGGCGGAGGTGGTTGTATGATGACAACGATGGTGGGTTGTAATAATAATAATGATAATAATAATAATAATAATAATAATAATAATAATAATAATAATAATAATAATAATAATAATAATATATTTGTTTCCATTCCTTGAAGGAATGAAAAAAAAACACCACCTTATCAAGGAATAAAAATTCTTAAAATGGAAGGAATCACATTCCTTATGGAATGATCCATTCCATTACTAAGGGAGTGTTTGGGATTGATTATTCAAAACAGATTATGCATTTTGGAAAAGCAGAGGTGGAGCTGCTTATAGATTATTACGTTTTGGCAGCCTAAAAAACTGATTATCTGCGTTTTCAAAACGCAATCCCAAACAATAAAAACTGATTATTTGCGTTTTCAAAACACAATAATCTAAAAATCAGATTCAAAACGCAATCCCAAACACCCTCTAAATGATAACCAAACATGTTTAATTTCATTTCATGGGAATGATCTATTCCATTCCACCTTTGATTTATTCGTACCAAACGCTACCTATGGGCTTAATCCAAAAGCAGGTCATTTTTTGTTAACATCCAAACCAAACCAACTTTATTTCACCAACCCTCAAACCCTTAGTGTGTTTTACCTTGTGATTGACCTGCTCAAACCCTCAAATCCCTTTTTCCCTTGAAGAAACCAATCTATTGACCTGCGTTCTTATGATTTGTTTTTTTAGCAGCTTGATTTATATATATGTATGTTGATGATTTTAATTTGGCAGCTTGTATTGGAGAATACGGGTCCAAAAAGCCCAAACCGTGACACCAATCCGGAATGTTTGTTAGCAACGGTTCGTTTTTATTCGGTTTTAATCTTCACCGGTTCAGTTTTGGTTCTCAATAATAAAAAACCGTTACTATCGGTTTGGTTCACGGGTTGACCTAAAAACCGTCAAAACCGGACCGCAAACACCCCTAGCTGACTTGTGTGAGGTGATGGCTCTGACCTGCGGGTTCATAGGCACGCGTAGATCCGCATCAGTTATGTTTGAGAATTAAAAAACAGAATAAATAACATTGAAGATGTTCAACGAAATTTATTTTTTGTTTTCAATACTCAGGACTGTTTCGTCTCAAGTTTGGCCTATAAAACCAAGGACAACCTTGGTTGGATAGACACTTAAAAACAGGCTAAAACTTTCTCAAAAACACCATCTTCTTCCAGCGAACTAACTGCTCTGGTTCTTCGTGATTCAAAGTACTTTTGGGTAGTAGTTTCAGTCCCGACGGTACTAACTGCTCTGGTTGTTATTACCTTTGGAGACAAAACAAGTTTTCGTGGTAAACTCAGAATTTGTTTTAAGGCCCACATGTCAAACATGATCATCAACCACAATTTACCCCTCTACTTCTACTCTTTTCTAGTATTTTGTTTATTTCAGTAGCAACCGGTATGTAATTTACTACTTTCTATATATTGTAATTAGTAATAAAAATTATTTTATTTATTTTTACATGCAAACGTGCACGGTTTCTACATTAAGATGAGATAAGTCAATAAAAGCCAAGATATGGTTTGGAGGAAATTGTTAGAAAAGTTTAAAATGTGTTGAAAAGAAAGAGAATTCAAATTTAGATATCGCGTATCATAATTACTGATTAGGCAATGGTTCGTTGATTTCCCTACAACCCGTCCTTTTACTCTTATCCATTTTACCAAAAGTGTGGGGTCAACCATATGATTTTATGTATACAAATATGGGGGCAAAAATAGACTAGATTAATATGTGTCCATATTATATGTATTGAGTTTGAATATTGTATACTAGCTTTTATCCCGGAAGCGTCCCGGGTTGAAAAATATAACAATTCTAATAATACTAATAGTAATAATTATTACTCTTGTAATTAAATAAATAAAAAAAATAACATTGTTATAAGGTGACACCATGTGTTGCAGTGTTGCGGGATTATTTCTCCTAGCTTCTCTTGATGAAGTATACCTATGCATCTTTAAAAGAATAAAATTCCAATGAAAGCATGACGATTGGGCTGAATTTTAACATCGTAGATAAGAACCTGGTTTAAAAGAAAAAACATTATTAATGAATAACCTAAACACTTTGTGTTTTTTTTCCTGTATCTACGAAACCCCACAAAAAATAGTCGTTTTTTTTTCTCCGTTTTTTATATAGCACTATGGTACTCGTTGATTTGGTGTAATTTTTTTTTTTTTTTTAAAATCTCGTATATAAAATATATTAACGTTTAAAAATTATGGGAGGAAACATAAGAGAGAAAAATTTTAATTTGTTTTTAAATTCTTTTTTCCTAAAATAACTCAATTTAAATTTAGTAGATTAGGTTTTATATTATTATTTATTTATTTTTTATTTGCCACATGGCATGACACATGGCACACTCAAGAAGGAGAATGCCTCCGTGAATGCTATGTCATTAAAATGGCTTTCTTAGGCCTTCATTGAATGACAACTCATCAATATTCAATTCTTTTATTATAAGTTATAGATTTTAGATTGTGGCGCAACTTTTTGCCCGTTTACCTGTCATCCTCTTAATATTTGTTACGAGTTTTATGAAATGAAACTAGTAATAAAATATTTATGTTTATAAGAAACTCATGTATTATTCGGGTTAATAATATATAATTTAACCTACTAACACATACAGTCATTAAAATATTTCTTTAAAAATAATCTTTAACATGACAATTATAAATTATATTAAGTGGATTTTAAAAACTTTTTTTAACTAGGTATTAATTTGTTTATGTAATTTATAACTGTTAACTCGATTAAAGTATATTTAGTCATTTAAATATCCTTTTAGTATAGTTAAGTTAACTTAAACTACAATTATCTATACTATATATATTTTTTTGAACGGAAAATTTTTATTACACCTTTATTCCACCCCACCTTATTGCATTTGCAATGATTTGAACCCACAACCTTATATTTGTAAGGGGGGACACCATACCACTAGACCAAGAGATCATACAAAACATTTTCCAAAGACTTTGTAAAACTTAAGAGGTACAAATTTAGTTGCTTAAGGTACAAAGCAAAATGCATATGTGAATTACTTTTTAAGGGATAAATTTGTCATTTAACCAACCTTATTTAATAAGCTTAACTTAATTAATACATTATTTAATTCACTACATTAGTAACTATTTAAATTAAATATATTTATCTATATTATCTTATTAAGGAGGAGTGATGTACAACATGGTAATTTGCATTTCTATACAACTTAACAAGCAACATGTACAACATATTTAAGCAAAAAAATTAAGGGTATTATTGGCATAGTTGTGACAATTAAGACACTTACGAGGGTAGATTAGTAAATTTAACATAATTCAATACCTCACATCCTAAAATCTTATCCCAATTATGCCCTTATGTCCAACTTTTAAAACACAAAATACAACTTAACCTATGATGCATCTTAAATGTGAGACCTTTCAACCCCCCATCCATATTATTATATATATTTCATTATAATCAATTTCTTCAATGCTAATAGTCTTTTCATAACCCAAACAAAATCTTAGAGCTAATTTTATGCTTTGAAACATTGTTTTGTCTAAAAAATTTATGTCTTCATTAGATGAGAAGAGAAAAAAATCAATGAGAAGTTAAGACGCTTGCAAGATATGGTTCCCGGATGCTACAAGGTATAAAGATATGAGTTAATCTTTATATACATATATACATTTTTTTCTACTTGTTCATATGTTCTTTGACAATTACAAAAAAATTTCTTCATAATATATCATTGTTTTGCTCCATTTAAATGTAGTTATTTGCTATAGACAATGGGAATGCCACTGATGTTTGATGTAATAATCAACTATGTTGGATCGTTGGAGAATCAAATTGAGGTAATTTAATTATGCAACTAAGAACTAAACCAATAAACAAACAATATTCAGAATTATTGATGAGAAAATATTTTTCAAAATTAATTAGTACAGTTTTTTCTCTTCTTTGTGCATTTTTAGTTTTTCTCCATGAAGCTTTCAGAAACCAGCATGTTCTATGACCTATTGACCTCAACGCTACTGAATTGTATGAATTGTATCAATGTTATAGTCCTATAAATAGTGATCATGTATTTGGTATTATATTTGAATCAACCCGAATCTTTATCTTCTATACTATATTATAAAGCATCAGTGAAGGGTACCCGCAAAATTTAAGTAAATACAACATTTATTGCTTATAGTACAATGCTTATTGAAGTCATTTAGGGGGGTAAAATTGTCTTTCTACTTATATATTACATTGTTGTAGAAATTAATTTAAACATAATTATAAAATTGATGAGAAATTAATAATAATGTGGTGACTCTTTACATTCATAACATCCATGTCTTTATTATGTTTGTATCAATGTTATAGTCCTATAAATAGTGGTCATGTATTTGGTATTATGTTTGAATCAACCCCAATCTTTATCTTCTATATCTATACTATATTATAAAGCATCAGTAAAAGATACCCGTAAAATTTAAGTAAATACAACCTTTATTGTTTATAGTACATTGGTTTTTGAAGTCATTTAGGGGGTAAAATTGTCTTTCTACCTAAATATTAAATTGTTGAAGAAATTAATTTAAACATATTTATAAAATTGATGAGGAAATTAACAATAATGTGGTGACTCTTTACATTTATAACCTCCATGTCTTTATTATGTTTGTATCAATGTTATAGTCCTATAAATAGTGGTCATGTATTTGGTATTATGTTTGAATCAACCCGAATCTTTATCTTCTATATCTATACTATATTATAAAGCATCAGTAAATGATACCCGCAAAATTTAAGTAAATACAACCTTTATTGTTTATAGTACAATGGTTATTGAAGTCATTTAGGGGGTAAAATTGTCTTTCTACCTAAATATTAAATTGTTGAAGAAATTAATTTAAACATAATTATAAAATTGATGAGGAAATTAACAATAATGTGATGACTCTTTACATTCATAACTTCCATGTCTTTATTATGTTTGTATCAATGTTATAGTCCTATAAATAACGGTCATGTATTTGGTATATAAATAATATGATGACTCTTCACATACATAACTTACATATCTTTCAATGTTTATAGTAAATAAATTACATCATATATTATGTATTTATATATTCTTTTTAAATTTATGTGGTTGCAGGATGGTATGATGTGACACTTCTGCACACAAATGAATATGTAGGCTTGAAGTTTGCCAACACACCCAACCCAAGACACGTTTCAACCCATTAAAGTGAGCGATATATGTAGGCTTGACGTTTATACAAGCAAATATGGTAGATATACTTCATGAGCAACGTCAACATCTTCCTCCATGGTTTTTTTTTTTTTTTTCTCTGCTACTATAAGCTTATAGGAATATAATTTAAGTTTCTGATCTCACGAAGTCACCAATTGCTTACATATCCAAACGAAGACAAGTTCTTATCAATTGATTTGGTAGTTTTAACTATATTGATTACTAATTTGTTTGGTCTAATATATTTGTTACGGCGCTTGTCAAACTAACATAAAACGAGAGTATCTATGAAAAACATTGACTCCGCTGTATCTCGCGGGTGCCCTAAAATAATAGAAATATGTTGCACACTTCAAACTGCATTTTAGTAATTATATCACTTCCACTACAATCTTATGGTCATTAAGAGATACAACGCCACTTCACTACGCTAAGCACCGCTCTACGATGGTATACTTATCTGCCTTTGAGATACATAAAAAGGGTCCCACCAAAGGACGTGGGCCAATATAAGGGTGTTGCAAGGAATAGTATGGCCTATTGTGATGTACCTATTTAAAATATTCAGAAGATATACTTATGAGTTTCAGTTTAATAACATATATTTTATACATCGTTGTTTTCTATTTCATCATAACGAATAACCAACAAACACGATGCACGAAGGGCAAAACAGATGCACCCGCCGCAACGCGCGGGCATTCCTACTAGTATTACTTATAAAATTGCATTTAATATTAATATTATTTATGTTGAGACTTTGTTACTTTTATTATATTTTATGATATGATGGTGGCATTAGGTTTTTTGACACCAATGGGGCAATACTGGAGTGGTTTGTAGCGTATAGTGTACATTTATGTTTTGTCAATTTCAGTTTATATATATATTAGTTTGGTTGAAATGAAATGTAAAATAGTTTTTTGCCGAAAGCTATTAAGATTTCTAAATTTTGTTTTCGTGAAATTAATTTTTTAAAATAGTTATGAATAGTTTGATGATTGTTTTTGTTAATAAAAATAAAACTTGTAATATGTAAATGTTAGAATCAATTAAAATAAACTAATAAATTTGAAAAGAAAGTTAAATGTATTACAACTAAGCATATAATGGGGTTAAAGAACAACAAAAAGTAATAAGAAGTCAAGATACAAACATTATATGCATGACCACTTTTGAATGCCAAAATTCTTTAATTGCTGAACTGGCAACTTAACTATTTTATCTCTTCATCTTTTCAACGACAACCTATAATTTTAAGACGATGTTTAATGGTTTTACTTAAACGTTAATATCCGGTTATAGATAGCAGACAAACTAGAATATATCGCCAGAGCTCCCGACCGATAGATATGAACCCAAAAGATCACACGAATCGCTTTACCTTGAATGCTTTCGGTTTAACAGCGACTTTGCAAATTATGTTAAGAGACATCTATGCAAAGTCGAAGCATACCTCCATGTTTTTCTTCGACATTTTGACACTGCAACCACAAACCACGATCTGTCACTCGACCTTCGGGGCTTCCGACCTCTGCGATATAACTGCTATTTTTGGGACTTTCTAATAGTAATATGTCCTATAAGATAGTTTTTTTTATTTATGTTTATTTTTACATATCTATCCTTCCTAAGACCCATTATAGCATATTAGTGGGTTTACCCACGCGTTGCCGTGGGATCCAAATACAAATTGCAATACAATAATGTGATTATTTACAAAACGCAAAAATGTAGATTCAATAGTACACCTAGGTACCAAATGTTGTGGTTCGAATACGCCCTTATGAAATAAATATTTATCTACTCGTTAAGTGTCAGGTGACTAAGTTGACATGCTAATTTCTATCAAGCAAAGTATATATTGGATCCACAAAAGCACATATTTCTTGAGCAGTTTGTAGGCATTCTTCTATCTCCCCTTTCAACACATTCCCAAATGTGAATATTAACAAACACATAACACAATGGTTAGAAAAAAAAATAAAAATAAAGGATGGTAGCAAATATATGACATCATTTAAAGCATATCATGCCAATTCATTTGTGATCTCTTGCAATAACCATTAATATTAATTCATTAAATATTGTGTGTTACACTTTAAAACTAAGATTTGGTGACAGACAAAAGGAGTCTTTTTTATTGTAAAAATAGTGGTAAATCATCTCAATAATAGCCGAATCATATAAATCATCCACATATGAAGCTGATATATGACATGACTACACATTTATCTTTTGTTATCAAAATTCTTCTCATACATATACCTAAATTCTTATAAATAGAACAACCATTGGAATTT
Organism: Ambrosia x helenae; assembly: GCA_030844895.1. Taxonomy (NCBI): domain Eukaryota; kingdom Viridiplantae; phylum Streptophyta; class Magnoliopsida; order Asterales; family Asteraceae; genus Ambrosia; species Ambrosia x helenae. Next base: position 101,042,374 of record CM061230.1, on the reverse strand, counting down.
GGGATTGAAGGAATGCTTACTGAAGCGGAATTTAAGACGGGGAGAGATAAGACCTAGCCTTTTAGTAACCATAAATAGCATAAACGTCATTAAGATTCTTAAATCAGTAACTAATGAAAGAGGAAAACTGTACTTTAAGTGAGGGAATTTAGATATGGTAACTAATTAGATTAAAACTGACAACAGTTAACACCATGTTTGACAAATAAAATACATAAATTAAAGCCTCAAGTCACCTTCGTTTGCATGTCTTCGCTTCATTTTCATCCTTCTACATGATCAAATCAATCTAAATTAAATGAAAATTATTGGTAAAGAATCTAAGTTAAGCATGCTATATATGTCCAAGTGCATTTGGTTTTCAACATGTTCTCTAATTTCTATGAAATAATGAATCTGGTTTCACACTGAAGTAGGTAACAAACTAGGGATGAGCATGGTACCGGTATCGAAAATACCGGTACTGAAATTCCCCAAAAGTGGGTACCGGTACCGAAAACAACCGGTACGGTACGATACCGGTATTTGAGCATAAAAACCGGTAATACCGGTACCGAAAAACCAAAAATGTGGGTACCGGTAGTGGTACCGAAATTGATTCGGTACTACCCGGTACCATTTGCTCATCCCTACTACAAACTAAATATACTTGTTTGTCATTTTTCTGTGAAATAAGATGATATCATATTCTTTAATTACATTCTTTTTATTTTCTCCTTGTTTTTCCATGGAAATATGTAGTAAATGCAAATGTGGAGGAGACTGAATAGAAGGCTTTACCTGCAGCATCAATTCTTCCTTCCGTGCATCTCCACTCGTGTAGTACACTTGGGTAGAAGCTTTTCAAATAACTAACAACTATTAAAACTTCCAATCAAGTTTTCAAACAATTAACCTTTTCTTTTCAATCTAAAATCAAGAAATCATTGTTTATATATCAAATTGTATAACAGAAAGACAAGCAAAAATATTTCAACAATATACAATCCAACAAAAAAACTCAATTTAATAATAGAAATCACAATCAACGGTTAAACACAATTCATAACACGAACCTTAGCAATTCAAACTAAAAAGACACGAATTTACATACCAGACAAAGAAGGCAAATGCAAGCTTCTGCGGTGATATGAAATCAGGGTAAACAAATACAGAAAATGGTAGAAGAAAAGAACATGAATCACACCTGATAATTGAGAAATCGAGTAGGAACTTTGTTTAAATAGAGGGGATTTGAAACTCCTTTGATATTGAATTGGAAACTTCAATTCAAGGCTTTTCGTTTGCAAACCAAAAACGGTTTACAAATCATTGGAGAATTGAATGTGAGGAAGATGGATGAATGGGTTGCATTAGTTATTTGTAAAATTGCTATCAAAAGTTGTATAGTAGGGGTATCAAGGGAAGAAAATGGGTAAAAATTAGAGATTTACATTGTGCCTCTTCATATGCCATCTTAAAATTGAGAGAAAGTTACAATTTTGTCCATCGGGTTTCTTTAATATAGTACTAGTGGGAATGCCCGCACGTTGTTGCGGGTGCGTTTTTTTTTTGTTGCCTCAAAGTTGCTGTTGGTGTCTGTGGTGCATGTATGACATTTATGGACGATTCATTATGGTGACATCAAGTATGTAGGAAGCAACAACCTAATATTTAGTTATAAATTATTTAGTATCCATGAGTTCTTGAGTACCTTGAATAAGTTTGTAAAAGTATCGCTGGATACTTTATATAATTGTGTGATATTTCGACATTTACAAAACTACGTTGTATATAAACAAAGCTTTATAACATAGATTTTTAAAATGTAATAGAGAGTTAAAAATGGTGCAGTCAAAAATTCAACTCCTAGTAAGTTCTATAATTTTTTTCATTGTATGTAGTTTATTTAACAAGTATTGTGTTTGTTATCTTCAACCGGTTGGTTGTTTCCACAAACTGAAATTAATTATGTTAATAAGTTGAATTAAATTGATAAGAATTGGGGCCACCAACATTAAACTTACCCGAGTCCATTTAGACGAAACCCTACCTAAATTTTTTGTGTTAGATTGATGGCGTGTTAATTGACACCATTAGCTCCATGTCCTGAACATACAGTTCCGATTAAAAGCAAAACAAAAAATGAGCCTGTGTGCCAAATCCAATTGTTAAAAAGGTTTTCACAAGTAACGGCTTATAAAAAAATTATTTGGAAAATACTATATAGTTAGATTGAAGCCATACCTGGTGGTTAGGAGGAATAAGATAATTAAATCAAATGTCCAGTATCAATAAAAAAGATATAAAATCCCATAAGCTACATGATAAGAGTAGCGAGTCTTAGGGCAAAGATAACATTATATACAACACGACTGTCCTGTATCAATTAAGTCGATGCGTCTGTTTCAAAACACATTCTCTTTGAATATCTCGTTGTTTTAATTTCCTACATAGAAATTTTTACTTGACAATAATAGAAAACTGAAACTCGAGCAAAAAAAAGAGCAGGCCATTAGATCGGATAAATAATGTCATACCATATTGTTCAACCATCTCTAGTCTCTGACTTGGCTATCTCCTTTGGGTCCTACAAAATATCATCAACAAAGAAACTTCACGATAATTAATTTAAATCTCAAATATTTTACAATTTATCAGATGAAGTTACTGAGCCAATACAAAGTAAAAGCATATGCCAAAGTTCAGTATTTTATTGGGAAAAATTAATGCAATACATACCGTTTTAGGCTGATGACCAAGGCAAAAAGCTTTCGTCTTTGTCTCCTTTTCACAAAATCATAAATCGTTCCATTTCGCGCTCGATATGCTTGCACACATTCATTAAAGCCTGCTAGTAAGAGGCACTAACCTATGTCCACATGTTTGGTCGTCCCTTTTCACAGATAAATGGGAAGCGTATTCTCTTTCTCTATGGTTGGAGATGAGAAGAATGGGAAGCATCTAATTTTTTGAGACATGAGAAGGTGGTGATACATATACACTTCATGGGCACTCAAAGGTCTTAAAATTAAGCATTCAATTAAGATTTATTGTGTTTTATGAGGGTGAGTTACATCTTGAGATGGATATAAAGTATGTATTAGATACATATACAATTAGCATTATATGTTGTATATGAGGGGTATAAAGAGAATAAAATGACCAAAATTATAGATTTGTGAAGGGACCATTTAACTCTCATCTTAAAAACTTAATGAAATTACCTTAGTGTGCATCTTTGGTCCTTAATAAGGTAAAAGAGATATAGATATAGATAGATTAGCTCAACACACAAAATCAATTACATATTTGCTCTTATCTTTTGAAATTACCTATTTACCCTTTTCTAATCTATTCATGAAGATCTAGTACATATCAAACGGCAAACAAAACCCATGCAACCCTGCTTCCCCTTCCCCACGATGTGAGGTAATTGGTAAAACATGAGTCGGATCTCTGTCCAACCAAATTTGTGAAGTCTCATATACCTTGGGCGAGCAACTCGTCAGTCGTCAGATGGATACAACACCTTAAATTTTAATATAAATTTTTATCTCTTATATCATCTTCTTAATACGTTCCACTTACGGTGTGCGCACATAATGTATATATGTGTGGCCCTTGGGGGGGCAAAAGTAAAGTTGCACTAGTTTTAATGTTATTTTACTAATTTCGTGAAAATAACGTTAAAAACGACGGACGGTTAATCATGCATCATGTGGTGGCGTGGATAGCCAAAAGACAAAGGGGTACATGCACTGATCGGGTTTGTCCCGATTGCTAAGTGTTCTGTGCCTTATGTCCGAGGCTTGATACCAAACCACATCTAGCCGGGGGTCTCACTGGAAGCAGCCTCTCTATTCTTAGGGGTAGAGGTAAGGCTGTCTACATCTTACCCTCCTCAGACCATACCTTAGCTTTGCTATAGGTGGGATTAACTGAGTATGATGATGATATCATATTCTTAATATATAGTACACAACTTTCAATTTGTCATGTTCTTTAATGGCAACACTTATACTATTCATAATAATAAAAAAAAAGGATATTTGCGAACTAAGTGTGTTTGTGTATCAATTTGGCCTGGACTGTTACGATCTGTACTGAAAAGAGGCTATTGAGATTAGTGTTGTCTGGTATAACTTTTGTTTTTGCTATGCTTTAGGATCAAAAGTTGATTGGCATTGTAGCTGAAAAGTCAACATGATATGAAATTTGTAGGTCCAAAGTGAATGAATCTTTTGGAAGACAAGATAGAATTTACCGCTAGATGTTTTTATTTTGCTAATAACAAAATAAGGCCAATGGCTACTTGTTGGGCCCTAATAACAAGTTACTTATTTCGGAAGGTAATTTGGAATCACACAATAACTTTCCGTTCGTCTACCATTCACGTCACTCTAGCAACTGATTGTGAATTTAACAGACGTAATAATATCTTAAGGGAGAGGCTAACGTAAAAAATCCCCTTATTGTAA